>JAABOM020000075.1:16997096-17010343 GCA_011800125.2 Solanum clarkiae
CCTTATTAATTTAATTTATAATACACTATATACATATTAAAAAATATTTAAATAATAGTTTTCATTATTATTCTATATGAAATTATAAATTTAACTTTATAAGTAGTGTAATTTATTTCATAAAAAAAATAAAATTCTAATAAATAAAAATGATATATATATAAAAAAATTTAAATATTTAAAATTTAAATTTTAAATAATAAAAAATCTTTAAAATTAAGTTATAATATGGAACGGAAGAAGTAATTGCCTTATTCAGTTTGGCACCGGAGATTGAGAAAGAACACACCAAATAGCTTTGACTCACGCACATAACTTTTTGGTAGTTGACTAGTATTTATTATTATACTTTGCTTTTACCAAATTTCCACCATATTTTCTTTAAAGTATTTTGTCTAATTTACTTGATATATGCTTGTTAATTTGGGGTGTCTTAGATCCATAAGTATTTTAGGAATCGAAATAAGATAATAATTTTGAGATAAATTTCAGGAACAAATTTATCTTATATTTGTTTTGAGATTAGCTAATTTTGCAATTATTTTGAGTTATTAGAGAATTTTAAAAATTACTCTTATTTCAAAAATCCCTTAGAAATAACGAAGTTATTTGGTTTGAATTATTTCTGCTAGTTAAAAATGATTTTCTACCACGTTTGCTTTATTAGCTTAATTTAGTATATTTGGTGGGAGAATAATTTATTCTAAATGAGATTCTTATTATCGGATGAAAATAATGCTATAATCCCTAGATAACTAATTTCGAGATAAGTTATCTTGCAATTTTATCCCAACTAAACATGAACGAGCTCATCCTACAATTAATTATTTCTCATTCCTCGTGGCAAACGAAGCTTTAAGTTAATATACTGCGGAATCTAAAGATTAGTTAAAATATAACGGTTTGAAACAAAAATACATTATTTTTTATTTAAACATTAGATAAAACGGAACACTCCAAACTTATTTATTGGTCAAAATTACTTTGGAAAAATTCTACAAGTTTAAAAGAGGATATTCCTAAATAATAAATATGGATAATGTGAAAACCTATGCTTAATTTAGGTTAATTAAGGCTTTAAACAATTATGACAATTTGAAAGGTCCAACAAAGAGGCAAGTTGGCAATGTGTTTCACAGGTTTTAACTGACTTTTTTTTTAACTTGCTTTATACGGCGTTTTTTGAAAGATACACACTGTGTGGACTAGTACACGAAACAAGAAAGTTTCAAAGGAGCGATTTTATCAAAGAAAGAAACTTCTCGGGCCGTTCAACACCTAAGCTGTTACTTTTTGTCCTCCATTTGCAATTTTTTGGTGTTCATTTTAATCAGATTTTGTTGTGTTTAACACTGTAATTACAAGTGATTAAGAGCTAACTAAGGTTTTGAGATTTCTGACGTGTTGACGTGAGATTTTCCGATCCAAAAATGTCTTTAATGTCAACAATAACTACAGTCTTTACCCTCTTTATTTTTGATTTTATTTATTCTTAATACTTTGAAAATTTACAAAATCATAAATTATTATTTTTTACTCTGTTTTCCGGGCACAGATTTTTCATTTTCTATTGAAGACGCGTTTCTGATTCTCCTTGGCCGGTGTTTGGTTTCTAATTTTTGATTTTGTTGACCGTCACATGAGTGACTTTGACTGGCCGTGATCGGAACTTTTCTTGCCGTCGATGGGACAGTGTTGCAGTAAGGGTGTTTCCGGTGACAATGGCGGTACCGTCGTCGCCGTCGGTGACGGGAACTCTGCGGTCTCTACCAACAATCGGCCCAAACCACCACCTTCACCGGTTTCTCAATCAGTCGGGAACGGGACGAATTACACCAACAACAGTACGCCAGCTCACTCATTTACCACCAGTCCGTTTCAGAGCCCGTATCCTGCGGGGATAGCTCCATCGCCATCTCCATCCGGAACGCCGAGAAGGAAATTCAAGTGGCCATTTCCACCGCCGTCGCCGGCGAAGCCTATATTAGCAGCGATCCTTAAACGACAGGGGACGACGTCAGCGAAGCCGAAAGAGGGGCCAATACCGGAAGATGAAGGTGGTGAAGGTGAGAGACAGCTTGATAAAAGCTTCGGCTATCCAAAGAATTTGGCATCAAAGTATGAGTTGGGAAAGGAGGTGGGTCGAGGGCATTTTGGCCATACTTGTTGGGCTAAAGGTAAAAAAGGCGAACTCAAAAATCAGCCAGTGGCTGTGAAGATCATTTCCAAAGCTAAGGTGTGTGGTATATGTATGCATTTGCTGCTAAATTTTCACTCATTTCTGATCTTATGAGGGTGCACCATCACCCAATTTTCCTAGAGAAGCTGTATAATTCAGATTAAATCCATAAGATCTCTGATAAGATCATAGCTAGCTATAATGTAGATGGGAAGTCTTCTGTAGTTTCGGAGTTTCCTCCTTCCGGAATATGGGAATTTTGTCTTGTCCAATGTAAAACAGTGGCTATGTCCATGGGATGATATACCCTTTGTTGTGGCAAAAAAATTGCACCTTTTAGAATACATGCTAACAGAATTCTAAGAGAAATGAAATGTTTTCGAGCTAGTGTCCCCTATAAGACTAGATAGTAATGGTGTAAGGCAATTAATAGAAACTTATAAGCTATAGCTATTCTACAAGGTGATTGATGATTTTCTGTGTATATGCATACGTATATTTGAATTCTCCTTTGGTGTTATGACAAGTGTGCAAGACTTGATGGCATACTAAGACAACTACCAGTGCCTCATTTGTCTGTGTCAATATTGATTTTCCATTTAATCAGACTTATATATGAAATCCTGTAATTGGAGACATTTCGGATACATCCATAAGCATTTTGTTTGATTCTGGGGATCCTTAACACTCTAAGGTTGTGCTTTGTAACACACACACACACACACACACACATATATAAAGGTGGACATTTGTTATGGTAGGAGAAATTGCAATTCAGATCTATGTCACCCCCTTCACTCTAAAGTGGGATTACCTTTATATTGTGTGGATACTACCTTTTCTGGAAATGACATGGTACGTAAGTGTTAAGGTTGACTTGGGAGTAGGCTGTTGACGGGATGAATGTTGTTTGGCAGATGACAACCGCTATATCTATTGAAGATGTTCGCAGGGAGGTGAAGATATTGAAAGCCTTATCTGGACATCAGAATCTTGTCAAGTTTTATGATGCATTTGAGGATGCCAACAATGTCTACATAGTAATGGAGTAAGTCTTTCCTTCTCTTCAATTTTCTCTTACTTCCCCTATACTGCTTTTGCTATAGATGCTTTCAGTTAATGTCAGAAACCATTTTTTTACACAAATTTTATGCTTTGATAAGGTACTCTCTATTTTATCAAGAATCTTCATTTCCAAACTTTTTCCCTTTGATAGCCTCCAGTTTGTTGGTATGATTGTTTGAACTGCTTTAACATTATTATATTATGTTGGAACACTTTCAATTAGGTCACCCTTGTCATAAGTCTTTTTAGTCTGTCGAAGATTTGTACGTCAGTGTAAGAGTAAGTTTTAGACTTAGATGATCTCTAATGTTAGATAGCCTTAGATTGTCTTAAAGAGAAACTTTCATATTAGAATGAAACGGGAACTAATGGTGCAGAATGGATGTTGAGTATCTGTTGGTTAGGATGTGGCTGTTGCTGTTTTTTTAACTTAATTCTGAAGTGAGTTGTCTACTTCTTATTTTTCTTCCAATGCTTTCTTTTATAATAGGTTATGTGAAGGTGGGGAACTATTGGACAGGATTCTATCAAGGTAATTTTTGCTATCTGCATGTCAATGATTATAAAAAAAAGTTAATTTTAAAACGCCTTTCTCTTTCCTTCCCAGAGGTGGGAGATACACAGAGGAGGATGCCAAAAGTATTGTGGTTCAAATACTAAACGTTGTCGCTTTTTGTCATCTTCAAGGTGTAGTGCACCGCGATCTGAAGCCTGAGGTACTACATAAATCAACCTCACTAAAAATGTTCACGAATGTGAATAGCATTTTGGGGAGATTTTCTTTGCTTATTTCACTGATCTAACTGCTTCTGTAACTTGATCTACTTGTAGAACTTTCTTTTTGCAAAGAAAGATGAGGATTCACTAATGAAGGTTATTGATTTTGGTCTATCAGATTTCATTAGACCAGGTAATGATTGCATTTGGTTAAGACAGACAATTTTGATTTTATTTTTTTGTTTTGGTTGATTTATCAGCTATCATTTAATGACCACAGATGCTGTGGCTTCTTAAAAATGCATGTATACAAATAATCTCTTTGAGTTTTAACGTCTGACTTCCTGTCCCACTTCTGTTATCAAATTTTATGATGAGGTGGGGCCTACCATATTTTGAAAGGTCTTTGTTAGGATGCTTCGCATCTTTGAAAATAATCTCTCTTTCGTCTCGTGACAAATTTAAAAGATGTAGGTGTAATTACTTGGGTGAGTTTTGTAATTGTAGGTAAATATTATACTATGGTACTTCCTCCGTTTTAGTTGTTTGTCCTATTTTGACTTGACACGGAGTTTAAGAAAGTAAATAAGACTTTTCAATGTTGTAGTCTTAAATTAAAGATATGTTAAATATACTAAAATGCCTTTTAATCTTATGGTCTTAAACATGCCAGGTGGAAAGTCTAAATTATAGAGTTGCTAAAAATGGAAAGAGACATTCTTTTTCAAATGGACTAAAAGAAAGTAAACAAATTGAAAAAGAGGGAGTAGTTGAACTGTGGAACACACTTAGAAAGTAATCAGTGGAAACCTAACCATAATTAGGTTAGCAATCTTTATCTAAACGTTAACAAATTTCCATAGTCGCAATCTCAATAAGAGATCTCAAGTGAAGCAGTTTAAGCTTCTTAATCTTAAGAGGCAAAGATTCACTTTTGTGTAGTTTTAGGTTGTAGTGTTGTTTGTGGAGTTCTTGCCATCCATGCCGGAGTTAGGATTTTCATTAATGGGTGTCAAAATATAAAGAAGTGAACAACATGAGAAAGCCAACAAAATAAATTTAGTTCGATGAAATACATAATAATAATAAGTAAAGTGCGTATCGTTTTAGTTGTTCAAAAAAAGGAAAAAAAATGGTTGCTGTCAAAGAGTATTTTATGGTGCTAACAAGGGCAGAACACATAACCTCAAGGAATTTTGTCAATCCCTTAACTACTATACTAAACCTTCAACTTGTATCAACAAGTGTCAACACTCGTATTTATATTTATCAAACCAATATTCGACCTATATATGCAATGTAATTTTTCAATGAAGCGGGGTCTCAAGCGCGACACCCCTCGGGCAAGAGTAGCTCCACCCCTGCTTTCATTGTTTGACATTTTACGTAACGGACATAGATCATTAAGATAACACCCAACTTAGATGTAACCTTTACTTACATGTTTGGCATAAGAGGTCCCTATCAAAAAATATTTGGCACAACAGGTGAGTCAAATTGCATGGTATAGCTCCAAGCTTTCAGTGTAAGGTGATAGCTTAGTGGGAAGTAAGACTTTCAGGTAGAAAGTCCAATATTTATACAACGAGTGTTTTAAGTGATAGTTTGGGGACTCATTTTGGGTAAGAGAAAACAAAGTTCACACCCTACCCAGTGTTTTGGACGACGAAAGGTGACAAAAGGCGACAAGGGTCTGCCTTGCCATGCGGCGAAGTAAGCGGTGAGGCATTCATCTTTTTGAAGTACGGCGTCAATTAATACCAAAAATTTAAAATATTTAATTGCATATATAAATAATTAAAATCTCAATCTCAATAACATATTAGCAAATAGTTCACTTCAAAATCTAAAAATAGATAATAGATACTAAAAGTTTAGAATTTGAATGAGGAAAAAACAAAACAACAGTCAAAACAGTGAGGAAAATACAATAAAAGTAACTCTGGTCATTTGGTTGGAGTTGAAGTCTAAGTGTAAAAGTGTAATTGTGCAAATTTAGAAAGAAAATCCTAAAATTATATTTTAACTTTTATAACCCTAAATTGCTCGCATTTTTTTTAAAAAAATACAAAAGGCAACGCCTTTCTCGCCTCTCGTCTTTCTCGCCATTGTCGCTTTGACGTCTCCTTTTGAAGATCGCCTCGCCATAAAGTTAAAAGGCGATGAAGAGTCGCTTTGCCTCTCGCCATTGGTGACAAGGCGATCGATCACCTTTCACAACATGGTGGGCTAGCAATAAGGTGGCTCCACGCCTGTCTAGAAATCAAAAGCAGCGGAGTTGATGCCTCTCTTTTTGGAAGATTTTTAGTGGCTATATATAAATTGAAATATCAGCATGATTCTCTTTCTTTCATGATGATTTTTATCACACAAATCAAATCTAGGAAATGTCAAGATAAGTTGATTAGGTGTGATTTGAGAAGTTCCGCCATTATAGGGCATGTAGTTTTTCATTATTATTATTACATATTACAGTCGGACAGTTTTTTCAAAAGTAACATATCACAATCATTCAGTCACAAATTATTCTCTGCTAAGCCAGGTCTAATACGTCATTTTAATTAAGTTGCATCTCTGTGATAAGGATGTGAATGCTTTATTTTGTCGATTCATTTTAAATGGTACTCCTGATTTATGGTGGTTTTTGCTTATGAAATTTGCTCTGCAGTGTGTGTTCATTTACTTGCTGTGTTATGTGTGAGACTTCCTATCCTTATTAATTTGGTGTTCAACACTGCCTTTGAGATGTAAACAATCATTTCTTCTGCTTTGGCAGATCAACGTCTAAACGATATTGTTGGCAGTGCATATTATGTTGCACCTGAAGTACTTCATAGGTCCTATAGCGTTGAAGCAGATATGTGGAGTATTGGTGTGATAACGTATATCTTGTTATGTGGAAGCAGACCTTTCTGGGCACGAACGGAGTCTGGTATTTTCCGGTCAGTGTTACGAGCTGATCCTAATTTTGAGGACTCACCTTGGCCTGCAGTGTCGGCAGAGGCCAGAGATTTTGTGAAAAGGCTTTTGAATAAAGACCATAGGAAGAGAATGACTGCTTCTCAAGCACTGAGTAAGTTGTTTATGTTTAATTTATCAGCTTTATAAGAAAAATGTTCCATTTAATCATTTATCAAGGCCGTATACATAGCCCCTCAAACTTGTTCTAAATGTTATTTAGACACCTCGTCTTCAGTCATGACCAGATGAGCACTGTTAATTGACTAAAATATGTCTTGTAAATACAGAACATTTATGTGGCAAACCATGCATGTCACACTGAGTTTTTGAGTGCGTAAACATGCCTCTTTTCTGCTAACTTTCTCATTCTCTTCTATGAAAAGCCCAATTGATCAGAGGTCACCATAGCAATCACCTTTTCACCCTCTCCAATTTCCTCATGCTTCCCCGGAACCATCCACCCCCTGAAAATATCTTTCTTCTTCCTTGCAAGAACCACAGAGCAGGGGTTTATTTCATTTAAAAAAAAAAAATTCAGGTCTCAATGTACGAATTAAAGGAGTTAACTCGAAGCTTCTAAAAGGCTGAGAGATGTTAATTATTCTGTGGTCCACCCAAAGGTGAAACTGAGCCACTGCCGTCAATGACTTTACAGCCTTGGCGGCAGAATCTCCAGAAACTTCCTCACAAACGATCTCGAAGATGTTCTATCACCACCATCATTGACTCTCTTAGTTTGTCAATAACAGCATCCAACTCTGAAGCTTGCCCATCAACGAGCAGTCCTCTTTTTATCCGTTCAAATGTTGGTGGTTGCCTTAACAATTTCTTGAGCCTTCACCATTGATATTTCCAATTATTCTTATCTCTTGTTTCTGATTTTAGCCACTTCATTTTTTCCGCTTGTTCTACTCATAAATCTCATCCCATTGAGTAATTAATAGTTGGAAAGAGCATAGAAGGGTTAAAATCAGCGACCCCAAAGAATTGTTGTTTCTAAAGAATTGTACCATGGTGGAGAAGCAAGATGAAATGCATCTACAGTTGTTGCCTTGAAATTCTCTTGATAGTACCGTTGGTAATGACCCAAACTTGTGCCACCAAGCTCTGCTATTTTCTGAAGGGATTAAAAGGATTATGAAGAGAAAAGTATTGTTATTGTAAAGAAGAAAGAAATGAGGGGAGGAGATGGGGATTAAATGTTCATATTTTTCTGTTTGTGTTTTTATGGGATAATATGATTCGTTAGGATGACATGTGTCTTTATTTTATTGATGATTTGATACATTATCAATGTGTAAAAGTCATGTTTTGTTTTGTGAATGGTTCACAAGACAATTCTGTCAAGTACAGGCGTCTAAGTGGTCGTAGTTCGAGTTAAGGTGTCTTAACTGACATTTCATTCCAAGTTTGGCAGATTATCTGTGTAGTTGGCCATTTATCAATGATTTTGTGACAGGGAGATACTCGCTGCTTAGTGTCGGGATTTCTCTTTGGCATGTATCTTTCCATTAGTTTTACTATTCACATATTTCACCCTGTGGGTCTGATGGCTTCCTTTTGCATTTGCAGCTCATCCGTGGTTAAGGACTGAAAATCCTTCTGTACCCTTAGACATATTGATCTTTAAATTAGTCAAGTCTTATATTCGAACATCACCCTTGAAACGTGCAGCACTGAAGGTAATTCCTATAATGGTGGTTCTCAATTGCTATTTTGGAGCATTCTTTTGAAGTCTGCTATCTTGAGAGTGTAAACCATTTCAATCATTCTTATAATGCAGGCTCTTTCAAAAGCATTGACAGAAGAAGAGTTAATATACCTCAGGGCTCAATTCAATTTACTGGAACCGAGAGCTGGTTTAGTGTCGCTTGATAATTTTAGGATGGTTGGTGGTCTTACTGTATACTTCTTATTTCACAAAAAACTACAATTGTTCGCTTAGTGTGTTCAAACCATCTTTCATATATCTTACAACTCCTAATTGCATCATCATGAATTGATTGTGCAGGCACTTATGAAACAAACGACTGATGCCATGAGGGAGGCCAGAGTTCTTGACGTCATAAATTTGGTGAGACACCTATTTTATTGTAGTAACTTGTTCTGATTGTGTTCGTTTTCTCTTCGACTTATATCATTTATGTATTGATACATGCATCACAATATTAACGTCCTAGATATCAACTCATCCTTTTACGTGATAATTATGAGTGAAGGCACATGCTTATTATGATTGATGCACTTGTCAATGACAACCTTGGAGAGGGCATAAAAGATAACGTTGTTCTTGCAAGTTTTCTCTGCTTTCTGTGTCCTTACTAGTTAAGAGGGACTCTTTGACCAAGATGCCACCCCTCTGTGTTTCTAAATTTAAATACAATGAGATGGTTATCCTTCTATTTCTGCTACTATTCCTCTTGTATATTGTTTTAACTCATTTTTTTCCCTTTGGCAAACAAGAAATAATATAATCTTCATTTTCTGAAAGCTCTGTTCCGAGTAAAAAGAGGAGCATTTGAGTCAAGAAGTGTCATTTTCCTATGGAATGGAGGAATAGATAGTTGCCAAATGAAAAGATAACTCCCAATAGTTTGTTGCTTCTTGAAAAAGCATGTGGAATTTCTTCGTTCTAGATCATAGACCCGCAAACTTGCACCTTGTATAAGTGTGTTTGAACCCAACATTTTATTGTTTCTACAATTTTGAACTCATGTTTTTGTTTGTTAAATTGAAGCTGGAACCATTATCTTATAAGCAAATGGACTTTGAAGAGTTCTGTGCTGCTGCAATTAGTCCATATCAGCTTGAGGCTCTTGAAAACTGGGAACAAATTGCTAGTGCCGCTTTCAATTATTTTGAGCAAGAAGGAAACCGTTCCATTTCTGTTCAGGAATTAGCACAGGTAGGCGAAGGGTGTACTAGCAGTGCCTGTATTTTGATTCATCTCGCTATTTTTGATGTGATATCTGTGTTTGCAGGAAATGAATTTGGGTCCTTCGGCTTGCACTTTCCTCAAGGATTGCATCAGACCATCTGATAGGAAATTGAGTTTCCTTGGGTATACCAAATTTTTACATGGTGTGACAATTCGTGGTTCAAGCACAAGACATCATCGATAACATGGCTGCGAGGAGCACACAAGTTGTTCTAAAGAGAGAACAAGAGATTATAATTTCTATTCTTTTGGTTCTTTTTTCATTTGTGCAGTAATAGAAATTGTTAAACTTATCTAGTGCCAAAGATATTCAGTTTATGTTGTGAGGATTCGATTTTATTCTTTAATGACTAGCAATTTGGATTTTGGATCTGTGAAATTGATTTTTTCTGGGGAAGAAAACTTCAGGGAGCGTGCTGAATTGCTGTTTGTCAATCTGAAGCTTAAAAAGTTCTTTTGTTCTACAATTTACTAGCTAGGTGGTAATCCTATTATTCTGGCTCACACATTCTGCTAGTGGTAGTCAACTACTGTTTGATTGTGTTGGGCTAAACTAGTTCAAAGATATTCGTCTGGTGTAATCAAGTATAAAAGGTCTCACACTATTAAGAGTATCTTTGCACCTATTATGTGGATTATAGCTTCACTTTTTTGGTTTCCAGCTATTAATATGAGACTTTCTTTGCACGCCTACCGATCTCTCCCTCGAGTTAAATTACGCACAAATCATCAGTCATCGCCACGATTATGGGCTCTTTTGGAGATCCATTGGTGCTATTGATGTCAATTGACTGATTGAGCATCTACGGCCACTAAAGCTGATAGGCTTCTTTTTATGTGTATGCGTCTTTAAACTCGGGGAGTGTTTGGATTGGCTTTTTTTAGTGACTTTTAAGTGAAGAGTCAAAAGTCATAAGTTGGGAATCCCCCTGTTTTTGTGTTATTCAAACACTTCAAAATTTGAAAGTGCTTAAAAGTTGAAAGTTAAAAAAAAAAAGTCAATCCAAACACCCAGTTAGTGTAAATGTAGTAAGAGGGTGTTTGAATAGTCTTATTTTTAAATGCTTTTGGCTTTTAAACACTTTTAATAAATTAATTGACCCGTAAAAGGGCAAAGGTAGTAAGTCATGACTCACACTATCATTTTGTCAATTCTATACTAGTTATCGCAAACCATTGACTCTCGTATCAGTTATTTTCGCTAAAACCAATTAGAAATACTATTAACATGATGTGATACTATTTATTTTGGGCCAAGTGTACACAATTTGTTTCCGACTCTCGTGCCATGACCATCATTGATTCTGATATTAATTATTGGACTAAAATAATAAAAATAAATTTAATATGACGTAATATTGTCCGTTGATTAAAAAAATTGAAAAGATCAAGGGAGGTCTAGGTGGGAATTGCCATATTCTTCATGTTTTTCTCAAGTAGACCACGCCAATATCTGTTAAAGCAACAAAGAAAACTGGCAAATGGTCCATTCATCTCTAGGTGCTAGCTTGATTCTCAACAAGTCATTGACCAAATTAATCTTCAAACATTATCATCACGTTTATCATCAACGCAATAATTAGTCCATTTGTGCCTCAATAATCCACTACAAAAGAAGTCCCCAAAGGCAATGGCGGAGCCGCGTAATAACAAGAGGTTCATCCTAATTCTTTTTTATAAAAATTATATTATTTTTATATGATAAAAATAATATAATTTATATAAAATATATATCGAACGATTAGTTCGTATATCTACTTCTTAACATTCTGAATTTCCTTAAATAAAATTCTTGACCTGCCATGGTCTAAAGGGATCACCCATCGAGTGGATGAGGTCGAAGAATGACATGATATTTTGAGGTTTCAATCACAGCTACAACGCTAAATGTGAGTCACTATCCAAATATTTGTATAAAAACTGTGTACCCAGTTTAGGCGAATAAAGTATATGCAAACTTTATTCTTATCTTGAAAAATGAAAATAAAGATCGAGATTCTTTCTATTAGAACCTTGATAAAAATATTTGTCGACAACATGATAAATATAAAATAAATAATATTCTATACGTCGACCGTTTGATTTGTTGTATTACAAGTTACATGAGTGTACTGTCGTAGGGGGCAGGTGGATAGGGAAAACAACATTTGAATTTCCTCTCTCAACTAAAACAACTACTGCCAAACTAACAAATGACATATAGCTGTAGTTGAATATTAACGTATGAACTCCCAACTATTGTCCTTTTTTCAGAAATAAGCTACGTATGGAATCTTATTACAAGGTCTTCGTATAAGATTTTGATTCCTCAAGCAGCATTTATTGAATAGTGTTAATTGTGTTCTTATTTAAGGATACAAAGCAGTTGTTTGGTTTGAAACACAAATTGTGTCCTGGCTTATTTTTGTATTGACCGTTTGATTTGTTGGATAAAAAATAATATTATTTTTCACGTATTAATTGTTCGAATATATATTAATAAGCCTATTAAGGTGGTTAAATCGCTTTCTACTGAAAGTTTTTTATATTTATAGTTCGAAATCAAGATCTTTAAGGATGGAGAGATTTCAATCATCTCATCAATCATATTTCTGGATCGTGCGGGTGAAGGCGATTTTTGGCTATAGTTTTTACTAGATCTGAGAATGTGAAAAATTACTGAAGAAATGAAATCTTCGGAAATGAAAAAAAAACACGTACTATTATAGCATCTTTTGTTTCAGAAAAATAATCCAGAAAACAAAATATATTGGTGTATATATCATAGTTACAATATGTTATTGATGAAAGTAAAATAAACAAAAATGAATAAAAGTATGTTCAAACTGAGTCACGGATATTTTATTCTTTTTAAGAAGATTCAAGTCAATTGCGACATATACACTGATTCAACAATATATCTTTTGACTTAGTTTGTAAATCTTGTTCCCTCCAGAATACAACCGCCTAATAGCGTCGACTTAAATAATTCTGAATTTGTTGAAGAGTTCAAAGCTTTTCACAAAAAGAACACCTTTTCTTGAACATATGATTACTATCTTTTGTATGGTGAATTAGTTGAAGATTTAGAATAATTTTCTTGTCTCAATTCTTTCTTTCACTACACTAACCTTACTAGATGCTATTTTTTTTATACTTCTTTGCATCTCATTTGTAAAGGAAGAAACACCATTATTTGTAGATGAGAAATTATTTCTTATATTAAATAGAAATAAAATGAATAACAATGTAAATAAATGAATACAACAACAGCAACATTACCCCAATGCCTCAAAGGAGGGGGTCAGATGTACGCAGCCTGACCCCTATATTTAAAAACATAGCGCGACTGTTTCCCGATGACCCATGATGAGCGTCGAAAGTTGCATTGACTAACTGCTACTTCAC
>JAABOM020000075.1:17038718-17049959 GCA_011800125.2 Solanum clarkiae
AAAACTTTTAAACCAACTAGTTATAATATTTTACTATTGTGTTTTATGTCTAATTTGTTGTTTCTCCTTTTGTTATTTATTTATCTGGTTCGTGACAAAAAATGATCGACGAGTCTTTCTAAGAAGTTAATATTGTCCATATTATAGTTGAAGGGCCAGCCCGTCTCAACTCGTGGCCCGCGTAGGACTGGATTGGGCTGCTATTTTGTAGGCCCTTTAGTTAAAAGGGTTAGTCCGTCCTAGTCCATTTAACTCTCTAGCCCGTTAGGGTTGCATTGGGCTGGCCCATTTTGACAGCCCTAGTCCCCGCTTTGTGCATGCAACAACCAATTAGCCAGCGATAAACCCTTAAATGGAGCTCAAATCTGCGGAAGATTAGTCCTTGGCCTGTCGGGTTGGGGGATACCTTGGAAAATCAAAAAAAAAAATAGTGTATTAATAAATTGAATTAGTAATATTGTACTACCTATGTTCCATATTATAAGAGCATCTTTCTATAAATATGTCTCAAGTTATAAGGACACTTACTAAATTATGATAGGATTAATTTTTTTTTCATTTTACCCAACCATTAATTAGTGTATTGATGATTTTTTTCTAATTTAATTTAATATACATTGATATAAATGAAGGGTAAAATGATAAAACTAACTAATATATTAATGATTTCTTAATAATCACGTAAAATGTAAAGTGCCTTTATAATATGGGTTGGAAGTAGTACTAAATATACTTGCATTAATTTTGAAGAGATATTTCTTTACAAATTAATACTCTCTTCGTTTTCTTTTACATAAGACCTTTTGTGATGACACTTGCATTAAGAAAAAAAGGTAAGTTTACCATTTTGCCTTTATTTAATAATAATTGTCCTTTTAGTTTTTCTAGTTGGTCAACGAGTATATATTTTCAAAATCATTAACTATCAAGGACAAAATAGTAAGAAGATTGTAATTTATGCATTAATATTCTGAAATGACATATATTAAGGACCATATATTTATAGTAAGGACGACATCTAAAAAGGAACAGGGGGATTATCATGCATTGCATAGTTCTTTTAAAAAATACTCACTCTGTCTACTTTACTTGTACACTATACTATTTTATAATGTTTTATAACGTTTGTCCCCTTTATAAAATCAAGAGATAATTTTACACTTAACTCTTAATTTACTCTTATCATTTACTATAGTTATTTTCCTATTACATTTTTTTTCAAAATATTATATTTATTATATTTAAAGGGTGATTTGGTAAAGTTACCCTTATCATATACTTTTTTTAATCCCTTTGCCAAGTTAATAGGGGACACGTAAAAATATGCAAAAAGAATATTCATTTACGAAGATACCCTCTATGGTAAAAGAGATGCAAGCAAAGTTTTTTGGGACAATTGATTTTTTAACCATGTTAATGCATGCACCAAATGCCCTTACATTACTAATATCCAGAAATCAATTGTATTAATAATGCACACCTTAATGTACAATAAAGTATATAACGAATATAAGCATTAGTTATACATAATATATAACAATACCACTATTTATCATGTTAATACGTGCATTGTTTTTGCTAATAAAATCTATCAATTGATCTCTAAAGATTATGCTTTTTATCAAGTATTACTCTCTCCGATTAAAATAAGGTTGATTTACTTTTTTTTTTAAGTGTGTTTTAAAAAAATATCTCCTTTTCTTTTTTAAGAATATTATAATTTCACATTTTTACGTGACATATTTAATATATTTGACATAATTTTATTCTAAAATTAAAAAAAAATTATTTTTTAGGCAAATTAGGTCATTTCTAAAATAAAGCAATAATATAAGCAAATAAATTTTGCACTCCTTAAATTTTCAGTAGAACTAACATATTAAAAATGGTAGGTAAAAAAAACAGGGATCCAATTAAATTCGATATATATTTCGATTCAATTAAATTCAAATTTTATATTGAAAAATAATGTCTGCCAGCTTGTGATATTTTGGTTAAGTTGAAGTGGGAGTGGATATTTATGGGTCACTTTCATTAGTTGGATTCTTCTCTACGTTTGTTAACTGCTTCTAAGTGGAGTAGTTGAGCTATCCTAGTATGAGCTGGAAGTAATAAAGGTGTTATAAATATTTTTTAAAAAAAGTACAAGCGTGCAATATATTTGAAATAATTTTATACTCCCTCTGCTCCTATGCTATTTTGAATGTTGAATAATATTTGTTCATTTTATAAAATTAAGAGAGAATTTTATATTTACTTTCTAATTTATCGTTATCATTAATTATAGTAATTTCTCCATTGCATTTTTCAAGATATAATATTTATTATATTTAAAGAATACTTTAGTAAATTATCACATTATTTACTATTTTTTAGTGCATGTGTCAAGTCAAGAGGGGCCAAATACAGTTGGACGAAGGAAATAGTACTTACCGAAAATGAAGCGCCCAATAATAGTACGCCCAATTAGTTTACTCTTCAACTTTGTAAAATGGTTAAACTTTGCATCCCACATTAATAATTCAATTAATATACTTTTATCGTTATAACATTTGTACAAATATGCACTTGTTCATTAATGCTAAGCTTTACACATACACGTTGCTAGCTCTTTGGATTTCGCACTCGTTTTTCAAAATTCGCATTAAAAATTTTAAATGCAATTAAATTTTATATTATAAGATTCATTTTTAACTAGTTATTTCGATTAACTCGAATTTAAAATCTCTAACATAGATCCTAGAAAGATCTTAATTATCTCACAACCGAGGCCTTGTTATTTATAGGAGTTCTTGATGTTATTTGTTGATGATAGTATTACGTGATAGTTGCATAAAAATAGCAATATTGAAGCTTTAACTTGTCTGTCTTTAGAAGGAAAATATGCCGTTTTAAACCAAGAAGAAAATCTCGAATACATATAGCAGTAGCTAGGTAGATTAGCTAATAAGATATTCTCCCGTTTCATTTTATATGATATTCTTTATTTTTAATTTATTTTTTAAAAAGAAGCCATATTATTCTAATTAAAATAATTTAATTTGTAAAATATTTTTATTTTTAATAAAATGATTTATAACTACACCAATATTTAAAAATTTATTTCACTTTAAATTTTAAAACATTGTGTTAAGTGTCGAAATAGTCAGATGGAAACAACCTTCTTCTAGCTCCTCATGAATTCTCCGTATCACCCTTCACCCGGGGGATTAGGGAGTTGAGTCTTCGTTGCTCTTAAGCCCGCTAATATCACATAAAATAAAATAAAAAGAATTGCATTGCGACAATATATTACATCTCATCACAAGACGCAGTCATTCTGCGAATAACGAGAGAGTAAAATAAAAGAGTAAAAGCAGTGAGTTGTCAAATTCAGTTGCAGCAGACTTCACATTTTTGTGTCTCACTTTCCCAGGCTCTCAATTCCAACTGATTAGATATACTACTATTATTGATTTGATCATGCACAACTACACGTTAAAATAATTCTGTCAATACTTTCAGGATTAAAAAATTCAAAATTAAAGTATTTTCACATAAATGGAATAGTGTGAGTAAAATTTATTTTCTTAGTCTCAATTACGCAATATCTTTTAAATTGTGAGATTCAAATGATTTTTTTTAAAATTACAATTTATATATCTTTTAAATATTTTAGATTATTAATTATTATTATATATGATGTTTTTTATTTTTACTTCTAGTTTATCGGCTGAAGCAGCTTACGATTTACTTAGAGTTAAGGTTTGCTTAGTTATTGATATTGTAACAACTTACATCGTGGTTGTAGTGTTATTTAATTCCTTCATCATATAATCACACTGATAGGAGAATAAATTAGATTTTAACATATATCACTTTTGATATAGTTTTTAAATAGTAATCCCACAAAATATAGAATTTAGCTATGAAAACTAATTAAATTAACAATCAAGAAGGCAACATGAAAATTAATTTGGAACAAAAAAAGTATTTAACAAAGCTCATGGGAGGGAGAGACACTCATCCGTCTGATTTACGTGGTAATATTTGGATTTTGAATATCAAATAAATTGTTCTTATTACAACGTTTTAAATATTTTGCATTATTAATTATTATAATTTATACTAGTAATACTTATCTGTAGTTTTTGAATGTAAAATTTTACTAAAAGCAAGTTAAGATTTTATTTCCGAATAAATAATTAAAATTAAGAACTTGTCTCTAATTATAATCAAAATAATGTCACAAAAATTTGGATAGGAGTAATGAATAGAAAGCACAAGACATAATATAGTAGTATCTCCGTCTCATTTTATGTAATAATTTTTTTTTTAGTTTCTCCTAAAAAGAATATAATTTTACTAGTGTTAGAAATAATTTAACTTTAAAATTCTCCTTTCATCCTTAATGAAATGATTTTTAATCACACAAATATCTATGGATAATTTTAGACACACAAGTTTCAGAAATATTCCTTTTTTTCTTAAATAACATGTCAAATCAAAAGATATCACATAAAATGATCCGGAGAAAGTAAATAGAAGTAAATTTTTCCTTTGATAATTTAAATCTGAGTTTGAGCATGCCACCCACTATCAAAGGACACATCATGTGCTTGTCATAAATAAATAAAACTCTCTAACTACATAAGTTTTTAGATACAATGTAATTGATATGAATGAACTAGTAGAACTCCACAATTATATAGCACAAAGATGATCATATATAGTAGCTGGAATTTACTTTGGTCATCTTTCCTCCATAGTTGAAAAACCAACAATGCTTACCAAGAAAAAGTAGACTGATTTTGCTAAGAAAGAGATGGAAAAAGCTGCACATAGTTTATCAAAAATGAAAAGCTACCATTTGTAGATGCCAGATACCCTATATATTTTGTCCTCTGAAAGAAAGAAGAAAGGTGCAGACTCCATACTACAGAATATATGTCCATTTTATGTTCTAAAAAATCTTCGCAACACGATACCCTCCACTACAGCTTACACAATTTATAATATATATATATATATATCATCTATCTATGGCATGTGCATACCAAAGGCAAATTACAGCTCATAGAATGAATTCATTAGTGTCTAACACTAGAGAAGTACTTAAGGCTATCAACGATAACAATACGTTTAACTGATATCATAAGTGGGATCTGAGAAGAGTAAATATGCACACAAGAGTGAAATAGCCGAATTTTTTAATTATCACTTTTGGTCTTTTATACTTAATGTTACATCCGCTAATCTTGCTAAGAAGTTTCTCGAGTTAAAGTTACGATGAAAATACTATTAAGGAAAGAATAGTATAGATAATCCAAATGAAAGAAATAACAATAGTAACACAATGGAAGAATCAAATAATAATATTAGTAATAGGATAATACTAAATAATGCTACTAGTAAGTAGAAGAGAATGCAGATTTGACAAATTCTAAATATAAGAGATTGTTCACATTGTGTAGAAAATTAAGAGATCGATCAGATCATAAGGATTTCTGTCTTCGAAAGATTTTCAAAAATCTAGTTTATTCTGCTTATGGATTTTTGAGACGAGGGTTCCCATGAAACAATCTCTCTACTTTTATGAGATAGTAGTAAGATCTGTGTATATTCTATCCTCCCAAAACTCCACTTGTGGGATTCCACAGGACATGTTGTTGTTGTTGAAAGATCTATAAATATGTTATTGCATTTGAGCTGACTAATCCAAAATTGTACTATTTTTGGAGGATCTGAAAGACCTTCATCAGATATGTTTGCAAAGTAGAAGTAACTTATAGCTTGATTCTCATCTCTAGTTGCCACATACAGAAACCCTAAAAAGTAGAGAAGAGTTTGGATTTTTTCTTTTTCTTTTTTTTTTTTGGGTGTGTGTAGATAATTACTTTAGCTGTTTAGGCTTGAGGGCAAATTGATTGAAGTAGTAGATCAGAAAATTTTTTGTCATCATATTTGAGGGTCCTTTAATTCAATGAGTGGTGAATGATGAAACCTATAGTAGAAACCTCAAATGAGACAGAGACAAACAAATTACACAGCCATGATAGCTAGGGTTGAATTTAACATCTGAAAAGAACAAAAACAAAAAGAGAAGAGCAGAGAGAGACAGTAATAATGAAACCAACAGCTATTCTGCCTCAAATTACAGGAAAATTAGCCTAAAAGGGGTCAAAAATCATTATTATTCCAACATTCCTGTCGGTCAAACCCCGATTTTGCATTCACACAAAATTCAAATTAATCAATAAATTTCAAATATCGAAAGATTTTACCCAAAATACAATCAGAAGAAGATATAAAAGAAATCTCACCAGCCGACAGTTACACCGAGAGAGAGAAAATTATTCGGAAGTGCAACTTAGGTTTCCAAATTGGGGGGAATGAAGCCTGGTCCGAAAACACTATCTCATCATGCGATTTTTAAAAATTGAAATTGGATGGATTCGATCTATAGTTTAGTGAACGTATTGTACTTGTAAGAGATAATGACTTCGAGCCAGACAACATTCCCCTCAAATCTGGAAGCTTCTCCTCCATCTTGATTCAGCAATAATTTCCTGAATATTGATTGATTCAGTAATTGAAATACCATCTGCTGTTAGTTATTCGTTTTTAAAAAAGTTGATAGTGGAGTAGATGAAAACAGAATGATGATTATTACAATGATTTGATTCAGATAAATGGTGCTTTTGAATATGTTATTGTGGAGTGAAGGGCAGGGGAAATGTGTAGACCGTAGGACAGAGAATATAAGGGGGCTGCTGCTTCTCCCTTTTGTACGCTGGAGTATTTAATACACTGCCGCCTTGTCACCTTTAACCACAAAACATACACACCTATAACATATAAATTTATGGAAACCAGAATTTTCACCAAGGAAGTTCTCAATATCTAAAGTAAACACAAGAAAAGATAAATGAGGGTTTTATCTTACTTGTAAAGAAAATAATTATGTATAAATGATTTTTTTCTCTTATTTTATTAGATATCTTTTGACTTAATATGGTGTTTTAGAAAAAAAATGAAAACTTTTAAAATTTATGCTCTAAATTTATTCTTAAATATTTGTATGGTTGAAAACCATTTCATTAATAGTAAAAAAAAAAAAATTTAAAGTTAAATTGTTCCAATTAGAGGAAGGTAAGATTTTTTTGAGGATAAGCCAAAAAAAAAAGATGTCATATAAAATGAGACAAAGAGAGTATAATTTTTCATTGAGGGAGTAGGTCTACCCCTGCATTGTATTACTCTCTTTGTTTCAATTTGTTTGTGTTGTTTTAGTTTGACACGCACTTTTAAAAAGTAAAAAATATTTTTGAGTTTTATGAATTTAATTAATTAAAGTTATGTTAAATAAATTAAGTATTTTTAATCTTATAATAATAAGAATATTATATAACAAATTAAAATTTAAAAAATTATCAAAGAAGAAAAAAGATATATTTAAATGAGAAAAAAATTAATGAAGAAAAGTACCAATTTTCAATGAAGTAATTACTACTCCCTCTGTCCAATTTTAATTGCCCCTATACTATTTTGGGATGTTCAACAATACTTGTCCACTTTATGAAATCAGGAGACAATTTTATATTTAGTTTCTAATTTATCCTTGTCATTAGTTATAGTCATTTTCCCATTACATTTTTCAAGACATCATATTTATTATATTCAAAGGATAATTTGGTAAAATTATCTCATCATTTACTACTTCTTAATATTTGTGTCAAGTTAACAGAGGTCAAGTAAAATTGGATGGAGGGAGTATTTGTAAAGTTTACCAGTATAGCCTCTTTATTAAGTCATTATAACTATATACTGCGCTTGCCCTTTTAGTTGGCGTTTGGGCAGTAGATTTCAGATTTCAATTTCTAAGTTTTGATTTGAAATTAAATTTTATTTATATAATGTGAAGAAAATATTCATTTTAATTTTAGATTTTAGATTTATCAGAAAGTTTGATTTCAAATTAGAAATTGTTATTTTTAATTTTTTATTTAAACAATAAGTTTATATTTTGTAAGAAAAATACTTTTCACTTCAAATTTAGTTTTTTTAAAAAATCATGTTTGACAAGAATAAATTATATTTACCATGTGAAAATATTATTTTACAAAAACATCTACAACTACTGTAGTTATTTATTTGACTAGTGATTTATGTGTAACTGAAATCATGTAATACCATACACTTATAATATACATATTTACTATAAGAAAAAGTGGATATATGTGATTTAATAATGCGGCATCTTAGAATATTGTAATACTTTATTTATGAATTATGATTTACTTATTTTGTGAGATTAGATAAAAGTTGGAAAAGTTTTGTTAGTTTTCATAAATTGTGGGTTTTCATATTTATAAAAAAAAAGTATACAATTTAAAATTTTTAATTATATGCCCAAACAAGATTTTAACTTCAAATAAACCTAATTTTAAATCATCGCCAAATGGGTATATGTTGCACGAGTACGTGACTTAGTCAAGTTAATAAATATTTTATTCGGTTAAATTTATTTGTCTTACTTTCCTTTTTTATCCATTTTAAACTCTTCTGATTTTTTGACATTTCTTTTAATTTTAATTTTTTTTATATATCATGTTTAAGGTCATATAATTGAAAGACCTATTAGTACATTCTACATAAGTTTAATTTAAGACCATACAATTCAAAATATGTCTTTACTTTGTTAAACTCCGTACTAAATTCAACCAAAACAAAAATTAGCAAATGGATGGGGTTAAAATTTGATTACTTATATTTTTAGCAAGTGAATTTTTTCCCTACAAGTTATATTAATGGTTCTGTATATTTTATCATCTAAATTAATTTAGAATAAATGTTTACTAAGAAGTTGCTTGATGTGGATATGAAAAGCATTGCTATATGGCTTTTAATTTTACACCATAAAATATAAAGAAATGATGTTCCATGGAATCTTGAACCATGATACCACTCCAAAAACAATACATCTATATTTTCTCCCCATTCCACTCTCTTCTTTCCATCATTACTTTACTTTTTACTTTTTAAGTTGTATGATTTTCATTTCTTACCTCACTCAAGAATCTACACAAATACATGTTAGGATTATTAAATTTAATAGTACAATTATATATTTATGACGTATGAACTATATCAAAATATCACAGTCTATATTTACATAATTACTATATACTTTTATTCTTGATTTTGGGAAAATTTTTCAAGTGTTTTTAAGAATAGCTTAGATGTGAAATTTAAAAGGACGAAATAGCTATAGTTTAGATAATTACATTATATAACAATAGTTATAGCAATTGGAGCCATGCAATTTTATTTATATATTTAATTCAAAAGTTAACATTTTATACAAATTTGAATGATGCGGGAATTTCTCTTTTTTTAAAATGGAAAATAAATCCCTTAAATTAAGATTTTTTATTTTAATTAGAATCCTTACCAAAAATGGTTCTCTCATTATGAAAAATCCCACAAATTATGATTATTGTATTTGATTAGAATTTCTTAACATATATGACTTGTATTTCTATAGATTGATTATTTGATGTTTTTATTATTATTATAGTGATTGAATGTGCATCAATTGATTATATAATTTGTATGTGTATCAAAAAACTCTTTCGATTGATATTTGTATCAATTGACAACTAGAATTATTGAATATGGGATGTGGAAGAGCAATAGTTGAGTATTACTTTATCCTTAATCATATATTTTAAAGTTGAGCTTAAAATATAATCAAGTCACAATATCCATATCAGATATCTCGAATTAAAAAAAAAATTGTTCTATTGTACAGTTTGAAAATGGGTCAATTTGAATATTTTGTCACACCCATAAACAAGAAAATTCCTACAGTATTTTGTCTTTACAATTTACAATTTCATTTATTTGACTTGATCGCACAATGCTGTCCTTTGCTTTCAGTCAGCATCTTGTGAACAGAGTACTCCTCACGTCCAAATTTTTTTTTTTTGGTTTTTCACCCGGTATTCGATATTCATATTGGAGTCCGACTAAATTCAAATTTGTATCGGGAAGTCTCATGTTGGGGCTAACAAAGGCGATTTCATACCAAAAGGTACTCGAACCTGAAACCTCTTGGTTAAGGATGAAAAAGTACTAATCACTCCACCACAATCCTTATTGGTACGTCGAAAACTTTATTGGTACGTCGAAAACTTTATTACTATATGATTTCGTAACATTTTATTATGCAAATTACAGTGTTGTATATTCTTTTCAAATTTCCAGACTTACATCTTTGCACGTGAATTAGGTATAATTATGTCCACAAAAGTAAAACATAAAAGATAGGACAATTTCGCACTAGTAAAAACACTTCTTGCTTGTAACTTTTAAAGACTCATGATGGAGTCAAGATTCTTTGCATATATAAGAAGTTTGTCGCGGAGAAAAGTCTTATGGGAAAGTATTATTTGCTTTGGGCTTAGTTCGATAAAAAATTATTTTTTATGTTATGATATATCGAGTGGAGAAACTATTTTATTAGACATATATTTCTATCATGTGTATTAATTCTATTTAGTTGTGGACCTTACAGAATTTATCATTATTGTTTTGTCTGTTAACTCCAAAGAAAAATTTTATGAAAGCTAACATCATTATCTTTATTTTTTCAACAGAGTTACTATTTTATCTTGTTTAAAACATAATTTTTTGTTAGGTCAGTGGAATAATATTTTAGAAACGACAAAATAAAGAAAATTGTGTTAGATTTTATGAAGTTCTTTCTTTGGAGCTAACAAAGAAGACAACAAGTGAATTTTGTTAGCCACATAGGATTCATAGTCAAATTTAATACTTTCTTTAAAAAAAAAATTGTTAGGTTTAGGAAAAAGGACAAAAATAACACCTTTTGTTATATATTAAAGATTATTTCAATCAAGTGAAATATATTAACAATCAAATGAACATTTTTATCATACATTAAGGACTATTTCAATCGAGTGAAATATATTAAGGACCAAATAAAAGCATTAGCGATATATTAAGGACCATTTTAGTAATTTTCTCAGCAATAATTTCACACTTGTTATGCCGAAAAATGACCGGCTTTAAAAATATATTTAAAGTTTGAAAATTGTTCGAAAATCGAGAATTAATCAAAACTCAATTGATTTGAATAAAATCAATCCTCGAAATTCGTATTGACACAGAGTCGCCACCTAATTTTAAGGATAATTAGGAAACCGAAAAATATTTTTTAAAAGACCTAACAGAAAA
>JAABOM020000075.1:17057126-17068984 GCA_011800125.2 Solanum clarkiae
TATGGAAGAATGTTTGTATAATTAGATAATATTTTCTAAAATGATTGTAGATTTTTCTTACTTAATTACGAAGATTAACTACAATATTTTGTGATAAGATGATTTAGTTAAAATCCTTTTTCGGGCTCAAAATTAATAAAATTCTAACATTTTGAATAAATTTTTGAAAGCTTAAAATATATATGAATTTTTAATACTATTGATAACTTTCAGAAGAATTTGTGATGAAGCTAATTCCCAACTGGTAGAATCTCATGTCAGAAATTACATTCTTTTATATTATTGATTCAGATCTTGAGATAATATTAAAAGATTATATTTTTTTTTAATTTTAAATATTATATATTACTGCATAAATATACATATTATTGTGTTTATACATGGTCAAAATCGAAATACAGAAATAAATAAAATATTACATGTATATTTGACAGAAGGTAGACTTCTTAGTATATATAGATATCTAAAAATCAATTTAATGTACTTCAATTTAGATCATAATAATTCAATTAATACTTCAGAAATATGTCAACTAAAATTGACTATATTTGTGATATATCAAGTACAAAAATGCAGTGAACTTTGAAGATTTGCGTAGTGTGATTATGGCAAATTTCAGAATATGAAAATTCCAATAACCTATTGTCGTTAGAAATTCTCTTGCAGGATGAGAAGGTACATATACTCCATGTATGTTTTGCTATATTATTTATATCGATAATTCTGTTATAATCTCAACTATAAATTGTTTGTTTTTAGGGATATCGTATTCAAGCATCTGTCGGAAGGAACATTATCACCAAGTTCAAACCGAAACTTCATGAGTTGGGATTATATTACATAAAAAATTTTATTATAGGACCAAAGAAATCTAAGTTCAAAACGAATGATCATAAACTGAAATTAATAATTATTAATTGAACTATCGTACAAAAAACAAATGTTTCAGGCTTTGATATGACTATTTTCAAATTTTGACTATTTGAACACCTGATAAATCAAGTTGATATTGATGAGAGTAAACTATTCGGTAATTATTACTTTCATATTTCATTTCATTTGAATGTTTTACCAACTTTATCTCATACTACCTTTTCATCATTATGATAGATGTTATAGAAAAAAATGTTGCTTATGGACCTATACAAGAATACAAACAAGGTGATACATCCAGTGCTTTTGTGAATGTGAAACTGCACGATCATGAGTAAGATTTCAATCGCTATTATAGTTGATATATTATTAGTTGTCTTATTTTTTAAATGATTATGTCGTACAATTTTCATGTAGGAGTAATAGTATTGAAGCTACTCTTTGGGGAAGATTTCTAGAACAAATTCGTCCTCACTTAGACGAATCTTCTGCTAAGCTTGTCATTGTGGTTATGCAACTTATACAAGTTCACAAGTTTAAAGGTGTTTTAATATTTAATTATTCTATTTTTTGTTTTATTGATATGTGATTAATAATACATTCACAAATACAGGTAAATATTCGGTATGTAATTCTTGGACTACTTCAAAATTGTGGATTAATCCTGAATTACCTGAAGTTGCTGATTTTGTATCAAGGTTTATCATATACTCTTTATGTAACGAATATTTTTGAGTAACTAATTAATTTTATTATATAATGAAATTTTCAACAAACTTCAATTAATGTAGAAATGAATGTGTGTCCAGAGATAAATCTAAAAGGATTAGTCAAATATCCTCTCTGCATAACTATTCTATTTCAGATGAGTTAACTTCCAGAACAGTTGAAGTTAAAACTATCAAGGAATTAATTGACTATATAGATGTGAGTGTACTTTTTTACTCATTTCATTATTAAATTATAATTTATTTTTTAAATTTTGTATTATTTTAATACATGAAGGGAGCTTCTATGTTGTTATCATAGCACACACTATGATTAAGGTGCTATAAGTTCACAAATTGTTTCAAATAAAATTTTATGATTATTCAAATATTATATTTGATAGAATATTTTTTACTATCACATTTTTTTTTAGAATTAATTCAACTAATAATATTATTTTTAAAATATTTATTTATTTTTAAACTATAAAGATAATCATTAAAATTGAGTTGCATGTTATTCTCTTAGATGATATATATATAAAATTTGTGCATCACATAAGTACATATACTAGTTAAATATAACTTTCAAAATTTACTCTCTAAATATTTAACTCAAAATACATTATATCTAAATTTCAAATTTATCGTTATTTCTCACACCTACCTAGCACTTAACCCAAAAACTAAAATAAAAATTCATCAAGCTCGTTTATAAATAGTAATGAACAGCAACTTCACCTACCACAAACCGTAGCTTGTTCCTTACAAAATTAATTTTTGTCATGCTTATCACAATTATGAGAGAAGGACAAATTTTCAACATTCACGGCTAAAAGAAGACACAATAAAGAAAAGACACCATAAAACATATGACACCTGTATATAGTATAGGAGACACTTCAAATCTAACAAGAACAAGTAACCACATCAAACAAACAATTCAAGCAACTAAAATTCGAGATTTCCAAATTTAAATTTTAGTGAAAAATAATAAATAATTTTAAAAAGTTTTGATAAAAAACTATTTAATATTTATGCCAATAAAAGTAATTGATACCACAATTTAAAAAAAAAGGACAAATCTAAGAAATCAATAGCATACGTGGTATGCTTATAATCAGAAGAATTAGGAATCTTTTTGTCGAAGCTAATGTCCTAAAATTGGCTCTTTATTCCTCCTGATGATTATTATTGACAGTAAAGAAAATACAAGAACCAAAAAGCTATATTATTTTGTTGCTATTAGGCGACCATATATATCCATTATCTGTCTTTATGTACAGTACAATACATCTAAACAATCACTTCCACAACGTCTATATGGAAATAAAACAGGTTAAAAATTTCCATTTTTGTGTACAAAGTTTACATTTAAAATTCAGAATTGCCATATCATACACCCCACCTACAGGTTCCTAATCTAACTGATATTTCAAATATTAATCTTAAAGAATCACTCAACTCATGGTAATTAAAAATCTTAGTAACTCAGTTAATGGTGAGGGTTCAATTCCCACATGGTAACTCCTTTCCCATTTCACCTTTCACCTACCTCAATTTAAAAATAATAATAATAAATAAATAAACTAATGATAATTATCTCATAAAGTTACTCAACTACTATCATTTCACCTGCAAAGTCACTCAATTAGTTTTATAATTCTTATACAGTTGCAATGGAGTTACATCTAAAAATCCCTTTAGTTCAGTGACTTTATGAGATATAAATTGTTAGTTGAGTGACTGTATGAGAAGCTAATTCTAACATAACTATTGATACACCAAATTAGTCTTAAGAAATTGCCAAAGCCTACAGAGGAAATATAACTCTTAAATCAATAAAAGTTGGAGTACAATTAGGTCTTTGTGCTTGGGCCCTCCCTCGGATCTTGTGCAAATATAACTCTTAAATTAATAAGAGTTGGAGTATAATTAGACCCTTGTGCTTGGACCCTTCCTCCCCTGGATATAGCGAGAGTCTCAGTACATTGAGTTTGTAGCGTCAATGACTAATATTTGAATGTGGAATCCATAAAAATTATGTACAGGAGAAGTCCTGAAGATAATAAGAGAGTAAAGCAACAAATTAAAAAGGAGTGCACAGATGGAAGGTATCAAAAATATCCAAAAGAAACAGGTTGGAAAAGAATACACGACACCTTGGACAATTGGCTTGAATAAACCAGCAAACCACAAGTCACCATCAAATGAAAGCAACCTTGTTACATGAGTGACTATATAATAGTTAAAAGACACTTATTTCAGCAATTTTTAAAACATAATTTTCCTTTCAATACAAACTACACTTAATCTGGTTAGAACTCAACAGAGTAAAATGGAACCAGAAGTTGAAACTTCCAACTTCAAAAAGCCCTTAAAGAACAAGTGTGAAAATGTTAAAAGGTTTACTGATGAGCAAGTGAAGTTACTCGAGTCCATGTTTAAAATAGGGACAAAGATAGAGCCAAGAGAGAAGCAGAAATTGGCAACAGATCTCGGGTTGCAACCACGACAAGTAGCTATTTGGTTTCAGAACAAAAGGGCTAGATGGAAATCCAAGCAATTAGAACACGAATATCGCATACTTCAATCAAAATTTGACAATTTAAACATGCAATACGAATCCTTGAAAGCAGAAAAGGAGAGACTACTCATTGAGGTATAGAAATATTTTTATGTATATGTGTTGACTATAACTTCCTTTTATCTTTTACTCTTTGCATCACAACACAACTTATGGAAATTTTTGTTGTTTCCAAACAGTTGGAGACATTAAATGATCAGCTAGAAAACAGCATAAGCCAAGATTCAAGAGACAGTGAATTCCACACAAGTCCAGAAAATGGATTTACAGACTTAGAGTTGAAAGATTGTTCAGGTTGCTCCAATTCAAGATTTGGTCACAAGAGTGTAAATGAGGAGGAGGATGACACAATAGAAGGAACAGATAAATTCTTCACTCCTAAAGAAGAAGCAGAGTTTTGGAACCTGGAGGAATTAGGAGATAATAATTCCTTACAACAGTGGTGTGTTGGCTTAGGCAGTATCTCCAATTCCAAGTTGTGGGACTTTTGAGACTCACAATTGTACAGAATTTTATTTTATATAGTAGGAGAAAGAAGGAATATATATTATATATATCTCAGTTATCTGTTTTTCTTCTTTACCATTGTGCTCAAGAATCAGAATGTAGCTTTATTTTAAAAATGATTCTGGTTTTAAGAGGAATTGTAGCACAAATAACAGAGGCTTTGCTTGTGAATCCTGGAACAGGATGCTTCATCTAGTTTTCTCCCAACCCTTCCTATTGTTCAGAATAAAGCTTAGCAAAAATGTAGCAGCTAGGGAAAAAAAGTACATGGAATGAGTGAAAGAGGAAAAAAGAGTCCATTGCCCCAAGCATCCCGCATTGACGTAGGATCTAGGAAGGATCTCACTCTAACAAGTGAGATATAGGAGATATATACTAACGCGAGCATTAACAATTGATTCACATAGAAATCACGAAATTTAACGTAGTGACTATTCTCAACATTGCATAATGAATCTATTTTTCACCATGCATTTTCCCATTAAGCTAATGTTTTATAATACAAATTTCTCATTGATATATTCACGGTGATTCCTAAGTTTGAACAACGTGACAATAGGTATATCGCGCCAAAACAACTCGGTAGTTGCTGCAAACTCCTAGCAGCAGAAAATTTTTATGTGGCCATAATCAAATTGCCTATTACATAGGATTTTTTAAGCTAATTTTATGCGGATGAAATTAGAGTTACTTATCAAGTTTAATACAGCTGCTAATTAACCAGATTAACAATAACACCACTGGAGTGGAGATACATGTAGATACCTCTAGAAATTTGCTGGCGTTCTTCCATTTAATTTTTTTTTTCATCCATCATTAGTTAACTTCAATCTACTGAGTAGACAATTGAGTAAATTCTCTTGAGAAATATCCAACAGCAAGAAACCATCGGGAAAAAGAAAGATAAATCTATCTTTGTTCCTAATGATGTTGTTTAACTAGATTAAACCTTCAATTAATAATTGATTAAAATGTAATGGAGTATTGTGTCGGTGCTTTGATCAGGACCGCTAAATAAGTTAGACGAGCAAATACAATATCGTACGACGGTTTGGCCGAGTGGTCTAAGGCGCCAGATTTAGGCTCTGGTCCGAAAGGGCGTGGGTTCAAATCCCACAGCCGTCACTCTTTTTTATTTTTTCCCTCTAATTTTTCTGCTGGAAATATCCGTTTTATCCAAAAGTTGCCTTTCCTCAGTGCAAAACCAATGGCTCTGTGTCTCTCAGCTTCCAAATCCATTGCTTACACAAGATGCAGCAATTCGACTAGTGATCCTATTCCATCTTCCTCTGTTTTCAAATCACTCAAAATTCCCCGTTTCTGGCCATGGCAAAAGGTAATTTCCTGAATGTACTTCATCTCCTTTTGCAATTTCAAGAAAATAAAGTCTAATTGAGTTGAATTTACAGGTAAAGATGGGACCTTTAACTGTATCTCCAATGGGGTTTGGTACTTGGGCATGGGGGAATCAGCTTCTCTGGGGTTATCAAGATTCCATGGACTCTGAACTTCAGCGGACTTTCAATCTTGCTGTGGAGAATGGGATTAACCTATTTGATACAGCTGATTCTTATGGGACTGGAAAGTTAAATGGACAAAGTGAGAAACTTCTTGGAAAATTCATTCGCGAGTTTCCAGGTGATATTGCTGATTGCTTAAATCTTTTTTCTCATTAAAAGTAGCATATTCATGATGGAAACTGTCATTAGGTATCAGGTTTCGAATAGCCAATTCGATACTTTTATCATTCTTTTAAGAACAACAATATACCCAGTGGTGGGGAGGATAAAATGTTTGCCACTAACTCATAGAGATCAAGAGTGTATTTTTGAGAAACCCTCATCTCAAGAACGAGGAGTAGAATGAACAGCAATTCCCATGATCTAGTCACAGGAAGTGGCAGAGCAGGAATTTTCATTAAAGTGATCGAAAATATAACAAAAAAATATATATATCACAGGAAGAATTGAAGGGGATTCTACATACAGTGTGTATACATAAAATAAAAGATTACCCATCTAAATAATGTAATTTTCACAGCGGATGTGGCTATGCTCTTGGTCAGATTGACACTCAATGTCAATCTTAATTTTTCATGTTTAATGTTGTCTATTGTTTTGAAGGATTGTTTGCTATTCTCAGCGTATCAAATTCTCCAATTTTTACTAGTGCCTGTTGCTTCTTTACTTTGTTCATCTTGCTATTTAGTTGTCCATATTTTTTCTTTCAATCCTGCTTTGGTTAAACTTATTTTGATCCGAGAGTAAGGTTTGCATACATTTTATCCTCTTCAAACTCAACTTATGAGATTATACCTGCTATATTATTGTGTTGTTGTTTGCTACTCCCCGAAATTAGATATGTGAATTCGTGACTTTCTTACCTTCCCTTCTTTGTGAAATAGGAAGAGAAACAGAAAAGGGATAGTAGCTATAAGCTTAATTGTCAGGGTTAGACTGCTGCCTGAGTATTTGGTGCTCAGTAAGTTTGTCAAGACTGCCGACATCCTCTTTTATTTTCCAAGTTTTTAACTTACCACGTTTTCAGGAGACAAGCAAGTAAAGAATGACATTGTGATTGCAACGAAATTTGCAGCATACCCATGGCGCCTAACACCTGGACAATTTTTGAATGCTTGCAAGTATTGCTCATCCTCATTACTTCTGAACATACTGAATTTTGTGAAGCAACAAGACGGGTTATGTTAAATAGAATTTTGTGTCAGGTCTTCTCTGGACAGGATGCAAATTGAGCAAATTGGAATAGGACAATTGCACTGGTCAACTGCAAATTATGCACCTCTACAGGAACGAGCTCTTTGGGATGGTTTAGTTGCCATGTACGAGAAGGTTATTAATAATTCGAATAATTTATTTGGGATAACGTGCATTTTTCTTTTGAGATTTATGTTTTTGGTGTTGTTCCGTCTCTCTTAAAAGAAATTCTGAATGTACTTTCTGCTAAATCCAGTCTTCGTTATCACCTATGGATACAATACTTGATCTTTTCACATTGTATATAGAATCGAATCACAATGTTTCTCACGTGCAGGGTTTAGTTCGTGCAGTTGGGGTAAGCAACTATGGACCCAAGCAGCTGCTAAAAATACACAAATATCTTGATGACCGAGGAGTTCCTTTGCGCTCAGCCCAGGTGCTAAAATCTTCTTCCTATTTTACTCTCAAGTATGCAGTTACCTTTCTTTTCAGAAGCAAATACAATTTATTACATGTAGAAGGCTCAAGTTAGATTTACACAGAGTGTGGAATGCTCTGTCGTTTAAAAGTGTCATAAACAATTATGTATTACTTCTGGGAAGTCCAAAGAAAATGAATCACCTCTAATGGGACTGACTTACCTGGTATCTGTGCTTGTGCTAGTAGGAGATAGCAAGTATCCCATAGATTCATCGAGGTCATGGAGACTAGTCTAGATATAACATGTTATCCAGGAGAGAGAGAGAGCGAGAGAGAGATATGTTAGTGGTAAGGTCTGAGTACACTCTACCATCCTCAGACCCACGATGTGGGATTCACTAGGTATGTTGTTTTTGTTGTTGCTGCTGCTGCTTGCTTTGGTGTCGCAATCTTAAGCCAAGGAGCTCTTCAAATTCAGGTACAATTTTCATTGCTGAGTATGGGAAGTGATCAGATGGAGATAAAAAATATATGTGATTCTCTAGGCATACGGGTCATAGCTTACAGTCCTCTGGGTCTTGGCATGCTCACTGGGAAATATACGCCCTCTTATCTCCCACCTGGGCCAAGGTACGTGCTCTCAATTTCTTCTCAAGTTTGAGTAACAAACGAGCAAGTATAGCTCAAGCAAATTATTTGATACTTGTCTCAACGTAAAAAACCACTTGTAGGGGACTACTCTTTAGACAAATTTTTCCTGGATTGGAGCCTCTACTTACCTCACTGAGAGAAATAGCTCAACGACGCCGGAAAACAATACCACAGGTAAACGCTTCTTGAAATTCTAGAGGAATGCTCTTTTCATACCAACAAGCAGGCCACTGCATCTCATTGCTGGTTTAGTATTCTCATCTAATAGGCTTTTGTTTTACATCTATGTAGCCTCTAAGCTTGACATTAGATCTGCAGGTAGCTATCAACTGACATAGTTATTCCCTTATTAATAATAAGTCTCTATGCAGGTAGCCATCAACTGGTGTATATGCAAGGGTACAATTCCTATCCCTGGAGTCAAGTCTGTAAAACAAGCTGAAGAGAATCTAGGAGCCCTTGGTTGGCAACTCACTTCTGAAGAATTGCTCCAACTAGAATATGCTGCTCTTGATTCTCCACAAAAGATGATCCAAAATGTATTTCAGACAAAGTGATGACATGACATAATAACAAATACGCTTAGGAAGATATAATTGGAGAAGGAAATATGATACAAACATATACATTTGGATCATTTGATCTTTCAAAAGGCATTTTCTAAAATATCTGCAAGGTAGGTATAATGAATATCCTATAAGTGTGGTAAATCTTTAGATACTTATCAACGCACATCAACATTCCCTCATTTAGTCATCTAATGCTGGTAAGAAGAGAACACATGCCCACCAATGAACCAACTGCAGACTTTGTTGCGAAGATAAAGAACAGAAACACAACTCATATTACCAAACACAAAGCAAGCACTAAATTCTTCTTGTAATGGAACTGGAATTGAAACAAATGTGTGTCGCATTTAAACAGAGACAACAATAGATCCACCAAACTGTGAGCTAAGCAAAAAAAAAAAAACTACAAAATTATGCAACTGGCATAACATCTCTGACAGGAAATGCAATTGTATGTCTGTCTACTTGATCTTCTTCTTTGGCCTCAACTGCAAAGCAAGTAACAAAAGAAACAGTTCAGTGTATGGAGTCGACTTGAACAACATAATAGAAAATCTTGCAGAAAATAAGAAGTTACCTGGTTGCTGTGACCACATTTCTTCTTCCTGCAGTTCACTGCACGAGGATGCAAACGCGCATAGCATCTGCAGCGAAGACGTGATTATACACTGAAGTTTTTGATAAATGGATGGAATAAAAAAAACACAACCATGCATGCACATAACCATTGCATATATAAAAGCAAAGAGCATAGGAAGGACCTGGAAAAGCACTCAAAATTTATCACTTGGTGCAATAGCCCTCAAATAATAGAAAAATAACAAAAGTGCAAAACTAACCTGTTCCACAGCTCTTTGAGCAAATAACAAATTTTCACTACACCAAATTACAACTTCAAAATAAATAAATGAACAAAACAATTAGCACACCATGCTCAAACCACTTCTCATGCTAACTCGGTATCATATCTATGGAAATGGTTAAAAATTATATAAATGTAAATCTGTGTAATAGAACAGCTGTAGTAGAGGATTCATAGGTTGTAGCAAGATGACATTTGATAGATTTTTCCACAGCAGATGCTCTCTAAGATCCATAACTTTTCCTTTAGCCAAGACAGAGCTCAAAATTTTGCAAGCTAGAATCAGAGCAAAAACAGCTACTCTATTGTTGGTTTTGCATTCAAGATGTAGCTACACTGAGGTTATTTATTGGAGTAAACCCCACCTGTGGCTTCCTGTACACAATTTTTTAGCTTCATCTCCATTTTATCCCAGTGTTAGAAGTTTTTTAGTCACCAAATGCCATCTAATCTTGCATTCATATAGGACTCAGATTTTTCACCACAAAAATACTACTTTATTGGACAGGTCATCTTAAAGATTTGATGTTTAGTAACATCTTCCGCAGTAAGTTAAAAGTTTCCCTAGCTCTAAAGGAACAGAAAGACATGTAGAGTTCATCAAATGATAGAGATAATCAGTTAAGGATAGCGTGCTAAGTGGAGAACTTACTTGCGGCAAATCATCTTCTCTTGGTTGTATTTCCTGGCCAAGGCCATAAGAGACGGCTCGATAATCCCACCTCGGAGCCTCAAGACAAGATGCAGAGTCGATTCTGTTTTGCACAAAATAAATCCATTAAAAAAGCAAGATAACAATAAAACAATCCCTAATATTGCGGAAGTTTAATCCAACAAACCTTTTTGGATATTATAATCCGCCAGTGTACGCCCATCTTCAAGCTGCTTACCAGCAAAGATCAGTCGCTGCTGGTCCGGTGGAATACCTAGATAGAGAAACCATAAATTCATTTGTTGAGATCGGTTAATCATTTCCATTTGAACACCACTTCAGTTCCAAACATCAAATACGAGACGAAATTAAACCAAAAATGGATCCATTTTTTAACAGATGAATACCTTCCTTGTCCTGAATCTTAGCCTTGACATTATCGATGGTATCGCTAGATTCAACTTCAAGGGTTATGGTCTTCCCTGTTAGGGTTTTTACGAAGATCTGCATCTTGTCTCTCTGATGATGAGGTTCCGGGTTTTTTCTTCAGGAAGCTTATATTGGTGCATTTTTAGGGTTTTAGGATTTCCCCTTGATCAGAACGGCGTCGTAGAGGTGTGCTTGTTTAAGGGCCCGTTTGGAAAGCCATAATTGGATTTAGTGTAACTACACAATTTATCCTGTTTGATTGGGCGGGTAGTAATTGAGTGTAAGTGGTCGGATGTCATTATGCTCTCCAATTCGGAAGCTGTGAATGGGTGATGACATCGTCAGCAAGTAATTGGGCGTAAGTGGTGGGATGACAGGATGTTATTACGCTCTCCAATTTGAAAGTCGTGAATTACATGTAATTACACCAATTTATTTTTAAATTTTGTTTTTTCCTTTTCATTTCTTTTTTTATTATTATTGTTTAAATTGTTTAATCTTTTATTGTTTTAAAAATATATTTTATTCTATAATATTTATTTTTTATTTTTCATTTTCATTCTCAATCTTTACTTCATGTGATTCCATGTAATTTTTTTATTATCTTTTTTATTTTTTTATTGGTAGGATCTTATTAGTATTATAATTTTTAAAATAAAGTTGAATTCATTGTTGAATAGAATTATAAACTTACATTTTTCTTTTAATCACATTTATGCACATTATGTTGAAATTTGACATAAGAGTATTATGTTTTTCTAAAAAAATTTAGAAATCATGTTATATTTTTAATTTTGTTTGTGTTAGTAGTATATGACTTGATATTTTACCTTATAAACCATTTATTTTCTAGTTAGATTTGATAGATTATTTTTTTGTCAAAT
>JAABOM020000075.1:17069084-17088653 GCA_011800125.2 Solanum clarkiae
TCGCAGACTGTCTTTTGTAAATAAATAATTGGTTTCCTAGTTATCCTTAAAATTAGGTGGCGACTCCTAAAATCAAATTATTTTTCCAAAAAATCATTATTTTTTTTATTATTTAAACCCCCTTTATTTTATTAATTTTCATCGAGTTGCCGCGACGTTGCGCCTTCGGGATGTAACAGTCGGCAAATATTGTCTTATAAGGGGTAATATTTTAAAATCATAATTGAAGTATTTGAAGTAGGCACGTCAATTAGCAGCTGTCCAAAAAAAAAAGATTTAATTAAAATGTTCATAAAATATTTTTATAGGTGCTATATGATAAAGGAGAAGTAGGCAGCTCAAACAGGCACATCGACGAAGAACTGCCTGTTTTGGCGGATTCTGATTGATTTTGATGGGCAGCCCACACTTATATATATAGATAAATATAGGTAAATTTGCTCAGTGATAGATACAACATATAGATATTGAGTTCATCTGAACTCAATATTTTTAAGGCAGAGCATCAATGTATATATTCAAATTTACCAAAATTCTAATAAATAGCAAGTCACATTGTGTTAGGTTCAGTACTAAAAATTTTAAAAATTAGATTTAAAAACTTCAAATCTTGAGTTCGTCTCTCACATGGTAAACGATACATGTGAATTTGTGTGAGTAATTGATATTACGGTGTCGGTGCATATGACTTTATCTTTTTAAGAAACATTTTTATTAGAGAGAAAATAACATAGTTTAAATTAAACTTTAATGTTACCTCAAAGAATCCCCAGTTCTCACAAGCATCTTTTATTTTCTCCAATGTGGCATCCCTTTTTTTTGTGTTAAGCATCCCCATATATATATATATTGGATTTGGATAACTTTCAAGTTGTAAGTATGTTGAATAAAATCACGTACTATTTTGTTGATATCTTATCAACAAACAATAGTAAGATAATAATAATATTTATTATATATTTTTATTTTTCATTTAATATTTAAGTAAATTATATTTAGATATATATTTTATAACACTTAAATTTTAAGAGAAATAAGTTTATGAAAGAGTAAGTTTTGTTTAGAAATTTTCAACAATGAGTTTCTATTTTTAAGCTAATGAAAATCTTTCTTTTTTAAAAAAAAATAAATTAAAGGATAATGTATTTTTTAAATTCAAATATTTCTAACTTTTTAATTCAAAGGATAAGTTTATAAATTAGTAAGACTCCATTTAGAACTCTTCAGCTGTGAGTTGCTATTTTCAAGCTAACCGAAATATGTATTTTTCTTTTATATGTAGTATTTTTAAATTAAAATACTTTTAATCTTATAATATTTGTGAAACGATTTTTCAATAGCTTGCCATTTGGTTTATCAAATGGCAAATTACTTTCCGCTACTATATGTATAAATCATTATTATATTTTGTGATATTGCATTTCTTCGAGAGTCGATTTGATTAACCTTCAAAATTTAACTTAAAATATATGAGCTTCATATTTTAAAATAAATGATTTAAATTTTCAGATTAATATGATTACAAATATTTCATAGTTCACAAAAATAAAATTATTATTATTAGTTATCATTATAAGGTTTGATACGTCACTAAGAAAAAATTAATTAGAAATATTTATTTATATATGTGATTTTTGGTTCTGGATAATTAATGCTAAAAATAAAATTCAAAAAAGTTAATTAAAATAGGACACAGTGAGGACAGCAAGGTAACTACCGGAGTACTAAAAAACGACGACATTGGACCGACAGTAACACAGGTGGCGGTTAGTGATCGCTAAACCCTTCATCGGATGCCACGCCCAGATTCTCACCAACCACGTTAAGTTCTTTCTTCCCTAGTCGCCGGTGGACCAGTCTCTTCATTCCTATATAACATGACAGAGTGCGCACTGCGTCTACCTTCCTCTCCTCGCACACCCTATGCTAAATTGCGCTTCTCACCTACTCGACTCTCTCCTCTCCCCCGATCTCTTCCCTTGACCTCTCCGTCTGTTGCTGGCAAGCTGCTTTTTTGCTCCAATCCAAATCGGGGAATCTCAGTGTCGAGTACAAATTCCTCGAGATCTCGATTCAGAACAAAAGCATCAATGGCTGAGACGGTGACCGGGAAAAGCAAACCGGAAGTCAAAGTGTTTGATTCCGAAGAGGAACTTGCTGTGTCTCTGGCGAAGTACACTGCCGATTTATCGGAGAGATTTTGCAAAGAGAGGGAAGCTTTTACTGTGGTTGTTTCCGGTGGTTCACTTATCAAGTCTCTCAGGTAATGATTGGTTAATTCACTTTGTTTCTACTACAGTAGTATGATATTATTGGTGTTGCCAATGTTTGTTGCAGGAAATTGGTGGAGCCACCATATATTGATTCAATAGACTGGTCCAAATGGCATGTGTTCTGGGTGGATGAGAGAGTGGTTCCAAAGGATCATCCTGACAGTAATTACTTACTTGCTTATGATGCTTTTCTATCCAAGGTATATTTGCAGACCTTCCTACAATATATTGATTTTATTTACTGCTGACGTCGTTTCTTCATTAGCTTTCTACCTATTATATTTCACCTCTCCCCTGTTTATTACTTGTTTTCCCCAACTGTTGTGATCCTTTGCTTGATTGCATGATCAAAATGTAGGATGCAGTAGGTTTATTGAAATAGTGATTTATTCTCATCTGTACTACCTCCCATAGTATTAAAGAGGTGCCCTGTTCACTCCTGTGGATTCTTTACCCTCACAGTATCGGTCACCCAGGAGTATCGGATAGCATGTTTATAAAAAAAAAATAAAAAAAAATTCCTAATTACGAGCTACGCTAATGGTCTCAATCTCCTTAAGAAATAAGTTTAGGGGGAAATGTGAACAGAGATTAAGTGCATTTTATCGAGTATTGATGGAGAATACACCTCTTGTCGTTAAGCTTCCCATTCATCAAATCCGGATGAAACATTTGGAAGAATCAGATGAGAAAGTAGGAGTAATAATCATGTTAGGTGGTAAAAAGTAATGCTACTTAAGCATGCTGTTAACAAATAATGTTCTGCAGTATCTTAGCTTAAGAACTAAGAGCCTGTTTGTCTCTAAGCAGAAATGAACTGCATTGATGGTGCTATCTGAGTATTGATGGAGAATACCCCTAGAGTTATTAGCCTTCTCATTCATCAACACCTAGAGTTATTAGGCTTCTCATACACCTCGAGTGTTTTGTTCTCAAAAAAATTTTCTCCTCTGTAGTCTCTGGTGATCTGCAATACCACTATTTCACAGTTTGAGTAACTAAAATCAATAAAGTTTTGATCTTTCTGGGTTTTGGTACAAAAAATTGAATTCTTGATTTAAATTGGTACTATGGGGTTTGATAAAGACAAAGCAAGTTCATCTTCCCATGTTCTGCTAATGCCAAGAGAAGATACACCACTTTTAGCAGACAACCCACACCTTTCTTCATCCTCCAAGACTTTTGCTAATGTTTTCATAGCAGTAGTTGGAGCTGGAGTCCTTGGCCTTCCTTACAGCTTCAAGGAAACAGGATGGGTCATGGGTACTCTCATGCTTTTATCAGTAGCCTCCTTACAATTGTATGATGTTTCTGGTTTATTCCAGGCATAAGCTTGAATCCTATTACAAAGTTGCCAAGATCTCATCTTTTTGTGATTTGGGATATGCTGTCTGTGGATCCATTGGTAGATGTACTGTGGATGCTATGATTGTTCTTTCCCAAGCTGTTTTTTGTATCAGTTACTTGATCTTCATAGCTAATACTTTAGCACACTTATTCAATTATTCTGTTACAAATCCAAGTCCACAATATTGGGGTTGTCACCTAAAAAGGTGTATATTGGAGTTGTTTCCCATTCCAGTTGGGGTTGAATTCAATCCCCACACTCACCCATTTAGCCCCTTTGTGTATTGTTGCTGATGTTGTTGATTTAGGTGCTATGGGGCTAGTTATGGTTGAGGATGTGTTAATATTTCTCAAGAACAGACCAGTTCTTGAAGCATTTTGTGGGTTTAATGTTTTCTTCTATGGTCTATCTGTCTATGCTTTTGAAGGTGTTGGAATGGTTTTACCTTTGGAAGCAGATGAAAGACAAGGACAAATTTGGGAAGATTTTGGGTTTGTCCATGGCTTTCATTTCTTTGATGCATGGTTCTTTTGGAGTATTGGGTTAGTTTGCCTTTGGTGAAGAGACCAGGGATATAATCACTACTAACCTTGTGAGGGGATTGCTCAGCACCTTAGTGCAGATAGGACTTTGTATAAATCTTTTCTTTACTTTCCCACTGATGATGAACCCTGTTTATGAAGTGATGGAAAGGAGATTTTGTGAAGGAAGGTACTGCTTTTGGCTGAGATGGATTGCGGTTTTGGCAGTCACTTTAGTGGCATTGATGGTGCCAAATTTTGCTGATTTCTTGTCACTAGTTGGGAGCAGCGTGTGCGTTGTTCTTGGCTTTGTGTTGCCTGCTATGTTGCACTTAATTGTTGTTCAAGAAGGACCTTGGCTGGCATGGTCTAGCTTTCGATGCTGCACTTGTTTTAATGGATGCAGTTTTTGCTGTCTACGGAACCTACTCTTCCATGAGTCAAAGCTTGAAGTTGGTGTACTATAATTTAACTGAATCATGAGACATATATCCTGTACCCTCTGGCTTAGGTCGAATTCAAATTACTCCCAAGGACATAGTTACTTTGTCATGTCATTGAGTCAGCAGAGATGAATGATGGGTTCAATAGAACTCGTTGCATATGCAGGGGAAAACATATTAAAAGATGTATATGTATAAAATAAGATCAGACTGATTCTCCTATGAGAATTAAGTTTTCCTTCAGTTGCGACCTGATTTTCCAAGGCCAAATTTAGTGAGACTAAGAAGGTTAGTAGTAGTATCTTGAACCTGCTCCAAGTTGGACTAAAGATAAGGTTGTGAGAGATATTACAACTGTCATAAATCATTTAACTGCTAAATTATCTGATATGAATACATGTGATCTTACTACAATCCTCAATCAATTAGGTACAAATCACTCACGACTAGATTCTCTCTCAAATAGCAGTTAACAAAAATAAAAGAATACCAGACCATTTTACAAGTTTTTATACTTTGAAGTATGGATGTGGGTGAACACAACACAAATTCTGTTCGCCTTGACGTTCGAAAAAAAAGTCTCTCCAACCAACATTGTCTCTGATATCAGGAATGAAAATCATCACCTTACTGCTCCCTTTGAATGCAATTACTTTAATGAACCTTCCCTTTGTATTGAAATTCTGGAAAATATGATACGAGTATAACGGACTTTGATACCTCAGTTTCTGCAAATTCTCCCTTGATGCCAGTTCCATGCAATTGCAAATACCCAAAAGATTGAGTTTGTCCACTGTAATTCTACTGACATAGTTTCTCCTCCTACAAACTCGAACCAAAGTATCACTTATCTCCTGAACTTCGAAAGTTTTGTGGCCAACAGAAAATAAAGTAGATCTACCCATTGAAACTCATTAACTGATTGATGTTCACCCTTCACGTCGCCGTATACTAGGCTTAAGCTACTCAATGATTAAAATCAGTCAACCAAAGTGTCGAAGTCAGAAACTCTTAAGCAATCATTGAGAATTCTGAATGCACCCTCCGATTGTACATTGAATTCTAGTTGTGAGGGTAAATTCCAACTCTATTTGGACACTTGAACTCATGTGACTTTGCTTAATTCCTACTAAGTATGATATAAGCGGATTTGAATTGCACCTTCAATCTTGACCTGTTCGCTTTATTGAACACCCTTTGTGAACTCTATCAGGTTAAATGGGCTTGCCATGACATCTTATTGGCAGTCTGACCAGCTCTAAAGCAGAGTGTCTAATATGAAGGTGGTTGAGAATTAAACTACAAAAATTTCTCATCAGAAAAGACTTCTGGTGATGCATATTGCATGGCTGGCAAGGGCATCCTTTTGGATTTCATAACTCATAGTACTTGCTTCACATGTGAATTGTCTTATGTTGTTTGGCTTTATTATGAATGGTGATAATTGTTACTTCATCATTGTTCTCATTTCAAAGCCTTTTCTGTCTACCAAATTTCTAACCTCGCCTTTACTTTTCTTGGGCAGATACCTATTCCTGCTGGTCATGTGTATGCCATAAATGATGCATTATCAGCAGAGGCTGCGGCTGATGATTATGAGACTTGCTTAAGGCACTTAGTGAAGAACAAGACTGTAGACATCTCTAAAGAGAGTGGATTTCCAAAATTTGATGTAATGCTACTGGGTATGGGTCCAGATGGACATGTTGCTTCCTTGTTTCCTGGACATCCTCTTGTCCACGAGAAAGAGAAATGGGTCACCTTCATCAAGGACTCTCCAAAACCTCCATCGGATAGGATTACATTTACATTTCCTGTGATAAACTCATCTGCAAATATTGCACTTGTAGTGGCAGGTGCTGGGAAGGCAGATGTAGTGCATAAATCACTAGGTGATGATAAAAATACTGATTTGCTGCCCGTGCAGATGGTTTCACCTGAAGGTGAATTGGTTTGGTTTTTAGACAAGGCTGCAGCTTCAAAGTTGTAAGGAATGAAGATATGTGAATTGCGAAATTAGTGCTTCACTGCTCTGTGTATTTTGTTTTTCCAGTATTTTCTGTAAAATGTTGAGGATTTCTATGCCATCATCCACTTTTTGCCATTTTCCGTGCTTGTTTCTGTAATGATCCTTGACTCTCAGGATGTCGGTAATAAAACTGCAGTTTATGCTGTTACGTGAAGAGATTGTTTGTATCAATAACGGTATGAAGTGCCAAGTGCAACACAAACAATCATCTACTGTCTATACATAGATTGTTACTTCGGACCAGGAAAAAGGGAGTTTGTTACTTCGGACAAGAAAAATCGGTAATAAAACTGCAGTTTATGCTGTTACGTGAAGAGATTGTTTGTATCAATAACGGTATGAAGTGCCAAGTGCAACACAAACAATCATCTACTGTCTATACATAGATTGTTACTTCGGACCAGGAAAAAGGGAGTTTGTTACTTCGGACAAGAAAAAAGGGAACAAGAAAGTACGAAGAGTCTGTCAGACAGCCATGAGACCATCTCAAACTTAAAGTCTAAGAACGATCATCTACTGTTTCCACAGCTCGGCAAAGCCACAGAAGACTGTTAATCACGCTCTGGTCACATGGCCATGTGTCATCAACCAAACTTGGTTTCCTGTCTCCTTAGGAATCAAAGATACAGTGGTACGAGCCTATAGAACAGATCCTGTTCAAGTAAGGTCGTGTCCTTCAGTTGCTGTTTCTTGCACTATAAACATCAAACAGATATGTTATGGTGCCGATGTGGGACTACTCTTTCCCTCAACGACACAATTGGGATTTTGATTTATGTATAAAGGATAAGAAAAAGGTACTACATCATATATATAATCTCTACCAAATCAATTAATAATCTCTACATAAAGGAAGGATACTATTAGAAATTTTGCTTCCTTCAATCTTCACTTCTTTCTTTAAGTGAAACGTGTACAATTTTTTGGTTTAAGCTGCAGTGGGCTGCATCAATTGCGCCTCTCTTTACTACTCTTCTTCAAATATTTCGCACAAAGAAAAATCAATTATTACTCTTTTGATTCATTATTTGTTCATGTAAAAAATATAAAAATTAAAAAAACTAATTGATCAAGTATATAAAAATAGTTTAATCTCTGATTATTTTTATTTCTCTTTCTGTTTCAATTTATATGATACAATCAAAATTTCAATATTCAAACTTTTGAACTTTTAACTCTAAATTTGGACATACGAGTTTTAAGTTTTCTTGAAACAAAATTTTATACTTTTAAAAACTATGTAAATGATATTGTCTTAATCTCTCTGTTTTTTTTTTCCAGTCGCAAAGGAGCTAATAAATTGCAAAAACTTTTTAACTATCTAAAGAAGTAAAATTGTACCAATTAAATTGATACAAGAGACACCTAGCCTCGATAGCGTGATATGCCACTAGATTCATTGTTTTGAACCAAACACATACTAATGAGGAATTGTTAGGATTGCAGCTGATTAGTGGAATTAAAGATGATTGTTCAAAATTAAACATCCAATTAGGAAAGTGAGTAAAAGTGCACCAAATTTATTATGCAAACTAAGTTTATTTCGAATACCAGTTTGAAAATCCACTTAATTTTAATATGAATTTGAATTATGTAACAAAAATTAGTTTAGATGATGTTTCCAATAGTAGTTCAAGCAAATTCAATGATTTGAATTAATTTTGATTGCAAACTGAACTGAATTTAAATGTATAATGTTCAAAAATCGGAATCTTCATATTTTGTTGGATATGAAGTATTTATATTGAATTCAATTTTGAAATCGAGCACCTTCTTTGTATTGTGCGGAAAAAGGTTTGTGTCACATATTTTAGGTTAAAAGTTATTTCGTTCAAATGTTGTTAACCTAAAATCTCTATTTTCGTACAATTTTGATTAACGAGAACAAGAATTAAATCAGTAACACTAAAAGTCAACTAGTCATGAAAAAATTCCATACATAGAGTTATATGTGTTTATATTTGTGAAAATAGGAAGAATTTGCTTAAGAAACGTAACGATATTTTGGCTTCAAAAAATAGCAGAATACACGATATCTACACACATAATCAGTATATCCATGTGTATACAATATTTATACCTAATTATATTCGTGCAAATAATAAGCATAGGTGTATATCTACGGCAAAACTTCACACTCTGGTTTTATATGATTAGATGGAGTTAGGCCCAAATTCAAATAGTGGCAACTCATGGCAGTCCAAACTTCCTCCAAGCAACGTATAATTAAAAGCATATTTAAGGTGTGCTCGATATAATGGAAAATATCTTTTAAGAAAATTAAGTTGATTTTGTTATTAATTTTTTAATTGCTTGGTACACAAGTGAAAAATATTATATTAAAAAATATTTATATAATTTAAACAGATATTATGGAAGGTGGGGGTGGAGGTAAGATGAGGTGTATTGTAAGATAGGAAGGACACATTCGATATTTGTGAAACTTTTTTTTTCTATTTCCGCTAAAGAAGTCATTTTCCTCATTTTAAAAAATATATTTTCCTAAATATTTTAAATAATTTCAACCAACGAAAAATATTGTTAATCGTTAGATAGCAAGTAGACTATATTACAAAATATATATATATATACGCAAGACAAAGTGGTTCTTATGGATAAGATATGTTTCTCTAGCTATACATATTTATTTTATTTAGTAGCGGTTGTTGGGATCTCTAAATTAAAGAGTTGAAATAATCAAAAAATTTCCATATCTTGTCGTTAAAGCAATTGCTCCTTGTTTCCAAAAATATATACTTATATATAGACACGATCCTTTATGTGATTCAATAAAGATCTTTTCTTATCCTTTTTATGTCTTTCATGGTGCCCGGACCAAGCACCACAATTTGTAAGGTTTCTTATCCAACTTATTTTCCTCCTTATTATATTACTTAATTATATTCATATTGACTTGACACACTAGGTATAAAATTAAACTTTTTTTAATTTTGATTAATCATTTTTACTTATTACAAGACTCGTTCATTGGAGGCCATGAAGATGGGGATGTTGAGATAGATATACGGATAGATCAAAAGTGACAAGATTAGAAATGAGATCAATCGGGAGAAGTTAGAGGTGGTCTCCGTAGCAGACAAGATAAGAGAAGCATGACTACAATGGTTTTGACATGTGCAGAGAAAAAGTATTGACGTTCCTGTTAGGAGGTGCAAGAGGTTGGAGTTAGAAGTCACGCGAAGGGGTAGAGGTAGATCGAAAAAATTATTGAGGGAGGTGATTAGATAGGATATGACGTAGGTTCATATCACTAAGGACATAACCTTAAATAGAAAGAAATAACAATCGCGTATTAAGGTAGAAGGTTAGTATGCTAATAGGGGTAGGATGATGTCTTGTCTTGTGATATAGTGGGATTGTAGGATTGGTCATGTCATTATATATTGTGTTGTTATTGACCGTCATTTATTTTGCTACTTATATTGTATTTATGAGTTTCCAATTGCTTTCACTATAGTTGTTTTTGCATCTAGTATCTTTTGCTTTTGTGACTGATATATTTGAGTTGAGGGTCTTCCACAAACAACCTCTCTATCTTTATAAGGCAATGGTGAGGTTTGTGTACATTTTATACTCTCCATATTCCATTTATGAGATTTCACTTAGTATTGTTATTATTCTACACCAAGACTTGTTCATTGATATTTTCCCAAAACATGCATGTATATATAATAAAAGAGGGATCCAAGTTTGCACATTGGCTGAATCTACTTTTGGAGCATATAATTATTAAAAATTCAACTTGCACAATTGTCACGTACTCTACTTACCCGTGAATTAATTTTGTTCTGTATGAAAATACCTCAACTTGGTTAGAGTTCATTAATGTTTATCAAGAAAGTGAGAGTTGTAAATAAACTATAGTATATATTACTATTAAAATTAAAAAAAAAAATGAAACGTCTTTGGTTCTTTGTAGTTTGTTGATATCGCAAACGTAGATAAATTACGGCCTTCATGCTACAATTCCAAATTCCTAAATATGCTTTTTCACAATTGATCAAGATTCAAGTGACGACATCTTGATATTTATTAATTGACTTGAATTCGTCTTTATTTTTTTTAAATCACTAGTTTAACAACACTTGGCATGCGAAAAATGTTTATTTGAATTCTCATTTTCAATTTGACAATTAGTTACTATTGTCTTGAGGCTACGAGAGGTACAGGTTCATCAGAATTTAATATAGTTTTAACTAAAATTTTATATTTTATTTAACTTATATTATATACATATTTTATATACACATAATAATGTTTAATAATTAGATATATTATAGGGACCAACACCAGCATCGAGAGGCTTCTGCTCATTATAATTGCAAAATTTATTTTATTTTTAGAAATATGTGCAATTTTAATTTGTGATCTTTAAACTTCCGGAATTGAATTATGAAAATGAAGAAATTACTAAATATAGTATAAAAATATACGTTTTTTTGGGATAAACAGAAAATAAGTAAGACACTGCCGAGGGGGTAGTTGATTGTACTAAGTAATGAATATTAAATTTATTAATTTTTTCTTTATTTTCTACCTAGAGTTTGGAACTCGAAGCTCATAAAGTCCCAACTAAATATGGGATCCATTTGAAAATGATACTCCCAACAGAATTTTTTTCATTTTCTAAAGCTCGAACCTGATAAAAAGTTGATACTGATTAAAACACATTAAAATGTCAAGGACACGCATCTGTTGACCGTGTACTCATCCATCATCATTTTTATGATGACAATTAAGGATGAGTATGTTAGTATAAGACGTATTTTCGGATATAAAAAGAGTAATTGTTTCAATTTTAGCATATTTCTTTCCTTTTGCGTAGTAAAACTTAATTTAAAAAAAAAAAAGAATTTTTCAAAAAGAACACACATTTGAAACATAATAAGATAAAAATAGTTATAGTTTGCTGAAACTATAATTTGTAGCTACATATTACAGGAAAGAGACGAGCGAGATTGAGAGAGTGAGGAGTGAGGCGAGCAAGAGAGGGCAGAGAGTAGAGATACGAATTGTATATGTATATTTGTTAAATTATATGTGTATATCTGCTAAATAATTGTATATGCATAACTAATATACATATTGTACTTGTATATCTGGCAAGTGAGATTAAAAGAGGGAGGAGAGCGACGAGTAAGATTGAGAGAGGGAGGAGAGAGACGAGCAAGAAAGGACAAAGAGTGAAGAAAGACGAATTGTATATGTATATTTGTCTAATTGAATATTTATATATGTCAAATAATTGTATGTATACAACTGATATATATATATGTATTTATATATCTAGCAAAAGATTGCGAAGATGGAGAAGAGAGGTGAGAGAGAAGAAATAGCAACAAAATTATAATTATAGCTTTAAATTATAATTTTTCTCAAATTATAATCATATAATGTAAATGCATATCATATATTTATCTACTTACACAATTTATCAAAAAAAAGAAAAATCTTGTTTTATGTTCAAAAAATTGAAAAAATATAGTAACGTGTATGAATTGTTATTTGAAAAAATTACAGAAATACACAACTTATGTTTATATAATCCCGATTCTTTTAAAAAATTATAAAAAACTTTTTAATGGTATAAAATTGTAACACTTATTGATATAAATTACAACTCTTACTTATCCATGTATCATAGTTAAAATTCTTTAATATTTTTATTTTTTTAATATATATTATTGATTTTGATTTTTTGTATCAAAAAGAAAAATTTTTTAATAATTTTTTAAAAAATTAATATTAATTAAAATTAACATTAGAAAGTAGGAGATTTATGTAAGTTATATTTGTTACTTTCCTTTTTGTTGGTCGAGACCCAAAATTTCTTTTTCCGTGGAGCAATGGGCGTTGATTTCAAGAATTGTCTATCAATAAAATAAAGTAGGAATGGTTCGAAAAAGCAAAGAGGAATATCTTATCAACAGCAAAAGTGCAGACCAAAAAATAATAAAAAATAAGTAAGAAAAATTAAAAAAGGTATTCTTTAGACTCATCTCGATTTTTGGACAAATAAAAACACACAAATATGAGTCAAAATAATCCGCCACGCTATTCCTACCAACACAAAAAGTGGCCCATTTAATTTATTTAGACAAATAAAAATTAAAGAGCATACAAAATTGGATAGGATATTTTCCTACTAATTAGGATTAACAAAGAAGTTTACTTACATTTCGTTTTTATATTACTATTTTAAATATTTACAGATTATTTACATTTCTCAAACTCTCAAAAATGTTTGATTTGTTTTATTCATTGGTCCACGAAAAATAATTTGCATACGTTTAAAAAATAACTTATTTCCTAAGACTCTAGGGCTTTTAGTCATGAAAATTATACTTTTAAAAATTTATTTAAAAGTTTTAGAGTTAGAGTTATATTTAGCCATATTTTTCACAAAATATTTAGAACTTGACTGTATTTTTTAAATACGTTTCATATGCTTAATTTTTAAAATAAACTACGAATAAAAAACGTACCATCAAAATTGTTCCAAAGGAGTAATGTCTCAAAATAATAGTAATATGATATTATAGATTAGATCTACAAGAACTGCTACATCCTATAACAAATATTTTTTTCACATCATTCAAACTTTTTGGGGATAGAGTTATGTTTGGTCATATCTTGTGCAAATATTATTTGGTTGTTTGAGTTACTTTTATAATTATGAAATATAATTTAAATGGAGTTACTTTTATAAAAAGAAAAAAGAGAGAGAATTTGAAAAAAAATATATATATAGTAAAATAAAAGTATTTTTCTTTCTTGGGATATTTTCAAAATAAAATATAATCTTAAGTTGTAATTAAATTTTTCTCATTAAACACTCATTTTTAAATAAAGTGAAAAAAAAAATAATCCCGAAAAAGTGAAAATTGCCAGCTGAATCCTCTGTTTCATACTTTAATTTTTTAAAGTAAGTATTTATTTATTTTTTACTAAGCGCTTTTGACTTTTGAAGAAGTTAGGCCAAATATAATAAACTATAAAATCGGTGGATGGAGCAGTAGTTTTTTATTTCGTGTCCCTTATCTACAAAAAAAAAATAAAATTAGTTAGACTTTGAAGCATAAAAATATTATTTGATACTAACTAGTACTACAAAATGCACATTACCCTCTTTATGCTTACAACTTTATATTTTACGACGAATTAAAATTTAATTCATGTAAATTATGTATTGTAAATTTTATTTTTAATAGGATTTTTTTCTCTTTTCAAGAGCTCAAATTCAAAACTTTTAATTAAGAATGCAGAAGTCTCAATCATTCTACCACTAGGGGGCAGAGCTACATTTACCCAAGAATGGTTAGATGAATATTCTTCGTCAGTTTTTTTTTCGAATATATAAATTAAAAATTATTAAACATCCTTGATGCTAAAATCATTTACTTGTGTTATAAAAATATGAACACTTCTAACGAAAATATTAGCGTTTTCAAAAATGTGTTTACAGGAAATGTTCATTTTTGTTTTGTGAAACTATAAGGGAGGGAGAAGTCACTCATCCCCAAAGTGATATAATTAGAATTGACATGTTCTTTGCTTGCGTGCGTAGAAAGATTGCAATTGGTGATTGGTGACAAAACATTTTCAACCCAAGGCCGAACGTAGTAATAATTGTTATTCTCATGTAATATATAATTTGTCATGTTCACTTTTGCACATTCAAGATGAAACGTAAGTCTAAATATAATAAGTAAAAGTAAATTGAGAATGTAACAGTTTGTTTTTCATCTTAAATCAATTAACTTGAATTAAAGTAATTTTACATTTAAAATTTAAATTCATGATATGTTATTTAAATTTTTGTATATATATATATAAATCATTCTACTTGAATTTTACATTCATCATATTTTATATTTTCCAAAATCACCAATATATTAAGCTTAATTTTTCTGATGCACCTCTTTTTTAATCTCACCCAGTCAACTTGTTTTATTGAAATGCACACGTAGAGGTATATAAATGATGGTGATACTCATGTGTACACACATATATATGTATATATATGGAATTTTAGTATCCGTGTATATAGAAAAACTAGAACGATTCGAGTACAGGAGCAAAATAGAGAGAAGATGGTAATAAAAAGTTAACAGTCAAAAATATTTTTAAATTAGCTTAGTTTTTGAGATTCATATTTAAATTATTGAGATAAATATAGATAAGTAACAATAAATTGAGAAAGTATATTTAAAATAGTACTCCCTCCGACCAAAATTAATTGAATTTTTTTAGGCTTTTTTCAATGTTCAAAATATTTGAATTGTTCAAAGTTCAAGGTGAATGTTTGAATTTTTTTTTATACTTACCCTTTCATTTATTGAACTTTTATATTTACTAGGAGATAAATTACACTACATATTTATGATTTTACAAAGGGCAATAATGAAAAGTTTGGTATAAATTTTGTTTTTAAATATTTTTGTTAATATGCGTGCATCATGGAAACAGATACAAAGTGTAATATAAGTATCAAGATAACAAGAGCTCAATAGGCATCATACGCCAACTGAGCAAAAAAGATAAAAGCAATATAAAAGAAATAAACCTAAACAAAAGTCATAATATAACAAAATGTAAATAATCATACAAATATCGAATTTATTTAATTTTAAATTGACTTTTTAAATTTAAAATCAAATCAATTCAATTAATATCAGAATTTTTTGTTCAATATCAGAATAAGTCAATTTTTTCTTCAATTTGGAGTTTGATATGATTTCCAATTTATTATTATTTCTCCTATTATACATAACAATAGGTTTAGAATGAATAAAAAGGCGTAAGAGAACCCCAGGTAACAAAAGCAAAAGCGTGCCTTGTTTTCTCTCTCTCTCTAGTCCCACTACTAAAATAAAAGAGAGAAATAGACGCACAACAAAACCCACAGTGATCACAGAAAGAAAAAGACCACACTCATTTAGAAAGAGACTCATGAGAAGAAGAGAGAAATAAAAAAGAAGAAAGCAGTTGAGAAGGGAAGGTTGGGTTGGTTATGGTGGAAAAGCTAATCGGCACGGTGCAGCTCAAGGGCAGAATCGTCATTCTAGATTCCTTTCTCTCTCCATCTCCATCTCCATGCTCCTTCTCTTCTTCACCTCCGTCGCTTCTAATGTTGTTGAATCCATCGGCACAAGAATCAGTAAGCTCGGTGGAGGATTCATCGGCGTTAACGGTGGAAACGGTGGTGTTTTTTGGATGGACCGTCAAACTTCCAATGCCGGTATAGCTTTTGCTGTCACGGCCTTGGCCGGTCTCGCCTTGGCCGCCGCCGTTTTCTACACTACTAGGTAAAACAAACAAACAAACACAAACACTCTCAGGGACTGAAATTTTCCAGTACTTGTTGTAACCTAAAAGGAATTATTGAAAAAAGAAACGCAATCATTGAAACCCTAGAAATCTGTAGAGTAGATCTTTCTCCTATCATTTTTTTCCACAGTTAAAACAGTCAGTGTAGAAGTAGATGAGAGCTCTCAGACGAAGTCAGACTTCGTCATCTTCAAATTCCTCTTCACCGTCTTCATCATCACCATCATCATCGTCATCGTCGTGGATTCATTTGAGATCAGTTCTATTCGTTGTTGCCTCCTCACCAGCTTCTTCTTCCTCCTCTAATAGGTGAGTCTCTCCTGTCTTTCACTCTCTAAAACTGTTTCGATCTGCTTCTCACTTTCTATAAGATTCATCTGCCTTTTTTATGAGCATAGTTATTCTTTTTCAGATCCGATCTCAGGTCCTCTTTTTTGGCTAGGATATGCCCCAGTGCTAAAGTTTAATCCTTCAACCCGTTGCTCAATCTTAGTCTCTACTATGTTTTGTTAAATTATTCATTTTGCTGCTATAATTGAGTCTAAATTTGACTTTTATGACAGAATTGTTGGATTCTTTTAAAATAGAAGTGTTTTGAGTTCATTGGATTTGTTGTTGTAAATAATCTGGTGGATTGATTCCTTGACTAAACTTTGAGCAAGTCATGATAATGTACTTGATTTATATGAGATAAGGGTGGAGACTCTCATTAGGTGATGACATTTTTTTTTGTTGGATGTATGTGGACTATATTTCTATATTTGCGTGCTTACTTGATCAAAATTCTGGAAGCTACAAATTTTTCAACCTCTTGCTGATGTCTCCTCCTCTACTTTGTCACAGTGACACAAGTTGGTTGACCTGGTGTTTTAAGTTTCACAAAGTCTTCCAACTATGTGTTTTTGATGAATAAGTGCACAAAAGAAATAGCAATTTGATATGATATGTAATCTCCTCCAACTTTCCCAGGACAGGGATGTTATATATTTTTATCTGGAGGCTTTGGGGGCTTGGATTGGGGGTGAGGTTTTACTAGTTGAAAGGGAATTTCTAATGTAGGTAGTATCTAGATGTTAATTTCAGCCTTTAAGTTTCTATGCCAGAGTCTCGCTTATAAGTTACTCTCTGTGTATTTAGTTTTTTTAGATATTGTTTGGACGGGTTGGCTCATTGACAGCTGAAGTTACTGCCTGTGTAATTTAGATATTGTGTGGATGGATTGGCTTGTTAACAATGGGATGGGATGTTTAGCAGTGTTTCTAGGTGGTCTTTTCGTATATTTTGCTTACATTTAATGTTTCCAGTGGTGAAGGTTTTTCTTAATTACGTTGTGTTGGTAAATGCTTAGCATAATGTGATGATTTAGCATGAAGGGGCCACAGTCCTATAAGATTGAGACTAAAGTAGCCACATGTTATGACAATTCACGGTGCAGTCCCACCCCTAGATTCCCCAGGTTTCTTGGTGAAGTGTTATTTGGTGGTAATTAGGAGTGCTTTGTTTTGGGGTATTCTGATTGAACGTGAATCATGAATGGGTCTGCCTATATTGCTTCTATATCACATCTGTCAGAGATAGGCTGATGACAGATCATGTTCTTATATGTAGTAGTTAAGTGATCTACTGATTTCTTGTTGAATGCTGTATATCTTGCAACTGCTTCCTTCTTTCAAGTTGTTTTAAGTTCATTACCTTCAATGCATTATTTTGTGGTTGTGAACTTGTGGACTTGCCCGTTGTTTGTTTTCTTTTATCATTCTCGGTTGCAGTTTCCCTACTACTTCTATTTTCTTCGTGTCATGATGGTTAACCTTTGTAAAGCTCCCATTTCTAGAGCGAGTTGGTTTTAAAGTGATGTTAAATTATCATGCTGAATATCACTCTTGTCTGACACTCTGATAGATCTAATTAGAGTTGCTGATGTCGTTACCTTGACACACTTAGCTCAAACAAAAAATATACTGTTACCTGCTTCATGCTTGCCAGAATGCTTAATCATGCTTATGATTTATTTCAGAGGTCATCTTAAATCACCATGGTCTCGTAGAAAAAGAAAACGTGCTCTTGCACCTCAACAGTGGAGAAGCTTTTTCACACCAGAAGGAAAACTTCGTGATGGTGGAATTAAATTTCTGAAGAAAGTCCGAAGTGGGGTGAGTTTCTGACCCACCTTAAAATCTTTTTTTATCTCAATGTACACAGATTATCAGGCCAGTAGACCTCAGAATGTTGATTTGGTAAGTTAGGAATAGGAACATGAAAGAGAAATGATTTCATTTCCCTTGCTTGGTTAAAGGACATACATAAGATTGAGTTGACAAAACCCATTCTACCTGGTTTGGTGGACATAAGAATGTGAAGAGAAGTAGATTTTCCAACCATCATTAATTTTAATCTGGACTTTTTTCAAAGGGAAAAGAAGAAAAGAAGTCTATTTACCTTGTGTGGTTAAGGGATAATGGAAGATGCAGAAAAATCATTGTCTTGCTTGGTAAGGAGTGTGAAAGGAAGTTGTGAATTATCCATCTTTTTTCAAAATTTTCAGATCTCAATCTTTTTTTTGTGCCCTAGTGAGAAAGCCATTGAACTCTTCCCGTTTTACAACTGAAGAAGGAGCTGGAAATTTTAAAAATCACAGTTTCTCTTCCTTCGCTTTTCAAACAAGAGTAAGTATGTTAACTAACTATTGGCCCTTTAATGTAGGGTGTTGATCCTAGTATCAGGGCCGAGGTTTGGCCATTCCTCCTGGGAGTGTAAGTATTTCTTTCTCATGTAATAATTATCTTGTTAAGATTGATAATCTGAGTTTTGATTGTTTTCTTCTCCTTTTTTGGCCTGGTGGTAATAGACTTGAGCCTTGGGGTTTGTTCCCTTTCAAGGTCTCAAGATCGAAACCCACTGTGTGCAAACAATTTCTGAGGGCCATCGGAATGGGTAAAACCTGAATTAACCGTGGTGCACTTGCGGGAAACTCCTTGCCGAGGGCCTGTGCACCCCCGGGATTAGTCGGGGCTCTAAGAGACTCGGACACCCGGTGAAATAATTTTTTTTTTACATATTTGCTTCTTTTATCTTGTCCTCTTCTGCTTTGAATGGACAATTGTAGCTCTGCTTAATTTCCACAGGAGTGGCATGGGAATTCTAACATATTTTGAGTAATAATTTATCATCTGAACGTTTACTTCTTAGTGGCTTATAAAATTATATCCATACACTTCCCCTTAATTTTATATAATAACTATCTCCATGTACTTCATTCAGATATGGGACCAGTGATCTCGTGCTTTTTCACTCTTTTAACACATCCTTTTACTGGACCGCCAGTTATGTTAGGTCACTGGCTTGGTTTCAATTACGTGAGGATTTTTTTTTCTGTGGAAGCTTGTGTCAAAGTTTACCTCTGCTCTTGAAGTGCTAAGAGTACTTCATTTGGTGACAATCTAGGTTCTGGATCCTTTTACCCTTACCATTAGATATACTCACCTTTTGAAGTGAGAGATGAGCATTGTTTTTTGAGGGGTTTGGGAAGGGTAGAGTGTACGCAAACCTTACTCCTACCATGGGAGGTGGAGAATTGCTTCAGATAGACCCTCGGCTCAAGGAA
>JAABOM020000075.1:17099394-17110431 GCA_011800125.2 Solanum clarkiae
TATATATTTTAAGTATACAATAAGTTATTACTTATAAAAAATACCTAAAACTAATGCAAATTATTTTTATGGAGAATTTTAGTAGTTCAGTTAGTTGACTATCTGAACTTTTATCTTATTGGTAAATATTAAATTCCTCATATTGTAATTCCCTCCTAATTTGCCCTTTCGCTTCTCCCAATTAAATAAAAATACAATTATTTTTATGTTACACGATATTATTCTAATAAATTCTATCAAACAACTCTTATAATATTAAATAATCTCCCGTCGAAATTTTGAATTATCTTATTCACACTGGGAAGTCGGAAAACTCCATTTAGTCGTAGCATGAAAATTAGTTGGAGGGGCGGCGGTTGCCATCACTTTCCGCGTCGACCCAACGTGTGGCTATCACAAACCGAAATTTTAGAAACCCCCGCACCCCCAACCCCACCCCGTTTTTGCTTATCCACTATACTTCCTCCCGTCTAACTTTAGTTATCCTGTATTATTTTAGAATATTCAATAATATCTTTTTACTTTCTAAAATTAATGACTAATTTATCTATTTCTACCTATTCTACCCTTATTTAATACTACATCAGAATTTACAATTCATTTTTTCAATACTTTGAAATACTATAAGTCAAAATTAAATTTTCAAAATGTAATAAATGATTAAATATACTAATCCCTCCATTTCAATACTCCAAAAATAAAGTACTCCTACTATGCATCACTCCATTTCCTTTTTTTAAAGTTGAAGACTTAAGTTTCTTTTGAAGAAATAAAAAGAGAGAGTAATTAAAAAAATAATGTATCTCAAAGAAAATCTTGAAAATTCTACTTTGTGTATTTTCTTAGTATAGTTAAACATATTTAAAAAGAATTATTTTAGAGGGAAATTTAAAAATTTAATTTTTTTTAAAAATTATAATACATGCTTGTACTAACATTTTTGGCTCCATAATTCTTTTAGTTCCATAATAGTTTTCAAATTTATGATGAATACTTGGCTTGGAGTATTCCTTTAGAATTTTTAAAAAGAAAACTTTTGGCTCCATATTCTTTTTTCAGTGGAAAACGTACGGCATGTATTGAATATTGAAGCAATATAAGAGTCTTGTGCACTTATTGATTGTGGAAACTTCAATAAGTTTTTTTAGTTGGCATAAATTTTTTAGTTAGATTTAATTCGTCCTAATTAATTAGATGGTTTATATTAAATAGGGATAATTTGATAAAATTATCTCATTTCTTAATTTTTGTGCCAAATCAACAAGGACCAACTAAAGTTGGACGGAGAAAGTATTAAAAATAAATATCTAAAAATATTATTTATTTTATAAAATCAAGAGATAGCTTTATACTTAGTGTTCGATTTAATCTTATCATTAATTATAACTATTTTTCTATTATATTTTTTAGAAATTATATTTATTATATTTAAAAGTAATTTGATAAAATTATTCTTATCATTTTTACTTTTTAATCTCTAAGGCCAAGTTAATGATAAACGACTAGTGATAGACAAAGGAAGTACATTAGCCTTTTTTCACCTATAAATATATAATGCTTTCTCCGTTTCAACTTACTTATTTAATATCTACTAGTTTTATTTTGTATTTATTGATAAATTAAAATAAGAAAAATAAATTATTATATTTTTTATTAGTAATAAATTAATAGAAATAAAATAATAAATTTATTAGTAAATCGGAACGGAGGGAGTATTATTAAATGTTGATAATAATGATAAAATAAAAAACAGTCTACCCCATTTTACGTCTCTCTTAGCATTGATCGAGACCCCTCAGTCAACACTCCATGCCTTCTCCCATCACCAATACTTCATCTTCTTCTTCCTCCATCCGCTTCATGGGGCTCCTTAAACAACCCGACTCCGAACCCAACAACAACATCATCGATGAATTCGACGAGAGCGATGTCTTATGGTCCCAATCCCCGGATTCCACTGTAACCAATTGCTTGTCTCCCCCTACACCTACGCGCCTCCTCCCTCAACGGCCCCCCACCCTATATAAATCTTCCCATTCCGGCCTCTCCGCTGCTCTCACCGACGAAGACCACCCCCTTGTCCGCCGTAAATCTACCCTCAACCCTTCTGTATCCGCGGCATCCGCTGCCAAGATGATTCCGCCCGTATGTCGTTCTGAGAATTTCAATCCTAATTCTTTCTCCAAATTTCATCAATCGGCTCCGGTGAACGTGCCCGTCTGGAAGAAGAAGGATGGACCGGTGGGTGGATTTGACCGGTTCGATGAGGTGGAAGACGACCTGAAAGGGGAGGAAATGATTCCTCCTCACGTGTTGGTGGCTCAGTCGCACGTGACCTTCTCGGTTTTCGAAGGCGTCGGGCGGACGCTGAAAGGAAGGGATTTGCGGCGTGTTCGTAACGCTGTATTTCAGAGAACAGGTTTTATTGATTGACCCTACAATCCTCCCACCCCCCAAAATGAGGAAAAAGGGGTAATCAAATTGTTATTTTTAGTAATTGAATTCTGAAGAATAATATTAATTTCGAAGGAGTCAGTTGCTCTACGTTCATTTCAAGCTCTGTATATTAGAATGGCCTTGTGACATTCTCATTTGGAAAAATGGTTATTTAATTGTAATTATGCATTATGGTGAAGTAATCGTCTTCCCAATTTCTTTTTCAGTTATAGCTTGATTTGAAGAATAAAATGCTTTCCTTTGCCACCAAATTGACATTTGGTTATTATGTTGATTCATTCAAAGTGAACTTATTATGTTAGCTCAATAATGTAGTTGTAGGGGCACCCTTGAAGAATGGTGTTCTCTTGCCCACGCAGTTGCCGATGAATTCACTAATTTTTGGTTACCTAAATGTATGATATGAATGTCTGTACCTAAACTTATTAGTCTTTCTTATCTGAGAATCTTTCATGATGGGGACTAGTGAGGTTAATTTTGGTGCGAGTTGCTTAAGAAAAACATACTGTAAATGCTAAAAGTTGATATTAGGATGAAAGGTAAAACTTTCAGGAAAGTACAAGTTATATACTTGTGGGATTTTACTATATGTAAACCGATGCATGTAGTGACATTTGCAGCTGAAAATGTTACCTTACCATGGCCCCTGAATCTAGAGTTTGTTGTTCTATCATCTTCAGAAACTTGGTTTCACATTTTGGATTATAGTTCATTTAAGCTTGCTTTTACTAATAATTCTAAGAAGCCCAAAAGTAAAACTTACAGTCTAGTCCTCAGGCTCTAAGCGATATAGGGAAAATGTTAATTAGTGGAGATACCAGCAGGATTGCTAGTGTTTGTTGTTTCTCGTTAAGGCAAGTATATCCAATTTTCTTTGATGGTCACTGTCAAGGTTTATTCAATTGTAAGACTTCAGCTCAATTGTAAACACTATTACACTCTGATGAATTACATTTATGTGTGAATATTTAGTTATTGCCGGGAGTTTAATAACCTCAAGGCAGTGGCGTCAGCTATCTGCATGGTTAAAGCATTGCCTGTAGATGTTCAAATGGATTGTATTCTGCCTGCACTTTTTGGGCTGTGTGGGAAGAAAGGAAAGACGTTTCAAGGACAAAATCCTGGTGTAATTTCTCTTTTATATTGATGTAAAGCCTAATACTGATTCAATATACTCTTAACTACCAGTTTAAAGAGAGGGAGGCTGAATTTTTGCTGTACAACAAAAAATTCTTTATCTTATTAGAGAAAAGGATATATTCATGTCTATCATTGTTGTTCTCTGATCTGCAATAGTGGCTGAAGAGATTAACCGCCACATCTTCTGTTTAAGCCAAAGATTGATTCCCAGGAGCTGTTGAGTAAGATTCAGTTCTCATTTTTGATGAATTGCAAATGCATGAACAGTTGATGGCCGTAATTTGCCATCTGAAAATCTAAAACAAGTGATGTGTTTCGTTATTATCATTTGCTCGGTGATGGAATACTAGATGTTCTTGACCTGCGAATTTTCAACATTTATAGAGTACTATATGAATTTCACCAGAAGACAACTTCCACTAAGCAAGTCTTTTGTCAATTATCTTGTTCTTCAACATAAAAATACCTTGTCATTTTCCTTGTTGTTCTCTGATCTGCAATAGCGGCTGAAGAACTTGCTTGGAATTGTAAATTGTCTTGTGCTTAAAGACATTTTCCTTGGATGATTCCAGAAGGTAGATTTTTCAATTGAAAGTGACTAGAGAATACATCTGTTTTTTTTGGAATGTGTGGAAAAGACACATTTGACGGCAGTTCCAATTAAAGAACTTGTTTATTATGTGGATGTGAGTGATCTCAATGGTCGAATCTTTTAGATATGTAGCTCGTTGATGAAATAATACAAAGTGGTTAGTTTCGTGAAAAAATAAAAATCTTTCAGATCTGTGGTCAGTCCATTGTGATGGGTCTAAGAATATTTGTTTCGATTTGATGCAATGTTCGAAATTCTGCCTTCACAAAATTATTCCAATTTCAAATCAAAACAAAAACAAGATTCTGATTCCATTTTGCTTTTCTTGGCGTTCACTAGCCCGAGGCTTTTTCACTGTCATGTACAATTTGAAAAAATTAATTTTCGTTTAACAAGTGAAAAATAATTTTTCAAAATTGGTAAATACAAATTGGAGTTTTCTGACTTTTTATTAATAATTTGGAGCGGAAATAATATTTTCAAATTCTGAAAAATTCGAAAATTCAACTCCAGGTTAGCATTCTGACATGTTTTACGAAGTAGAATGTCGGGAAAAAAATGAAATATTTTTTTCATGGCATAACATTTTATTACAAAAGTGTGAGCTGAGAATGAGTAAGCTATCCAAAGTTCCCTTTATGAGACAGAAAGACAACTGATCATCGGTTATTTTCCTAATCCTGCTTTTTGTAGACTAGGTATTCCTTTAAATTGTACCTATAAATGATAACACTTTTTTGAGCTATATAAATATCTCTCTCATTTTCACCTACTCAGTTTCAAGAATCAGGAAATTTCACTACTGTCCAACTTTAAAAGCCATACAAATTGGAGGCGTAACTTTGAGTAAAGCAAGTAGTGCTGATGGAAGAATCCACAATCCATCACCACAAATCAATCCTGAAGCCACTGCAGGAATCATCAAATCTGCCCTCTTGCTGTTGAGCTTATGCCATATGCATACGATCAAACTGCCCGCAGCCATATCAATTGCAAAGGAGGCCCCAACAAGGAAAGGAACAGCCATAGCCATTGGGAGGGGAACCCATTTCCCGACTCTTTCTGGGACTATGTCTCTCACCAAGTTGACAAATATGGCAAAGGCGAAAAATCCATAACAGAGCTGCAAGCAATGTTCAGGCAGAGCTGAGAATCCTTCAACACCTAAGATTGCCATGTTTCTATAGATGAGCGCATAAGGAGCTTTGTACTCCCCATTGGGGTCTCCTACATTAAACGATATGTAGAACAGGAAAAATGTAAGAGGTGCTACGACACAGCCAATGGCAGTCCCAATAGCTTGGCTGAGTACCATGGAACGCGGAGATGTGAGGGTCAGATAGCTCGTCTTGAAATCGTGCATCAGGTCGGAGGATATAGAAACCATGGATTTGATCAGTCCACATCCAATAAGTCCAGCAACAACACCATTCTCTTTCCCGGATAATGCAGCAAGCACAAAGAGAGCCACTTTACCGTAATTGTATGCCATATTCAAGTCTGTTAGACCGGCACCATAAGCATTGCAGAAGCTCAAAGCTGGTGCAAAAACATAGGCAACGAGCACGTAATACCACTTCAATGCAGGGAACATAATTGGAATGACAATGATGGAGATAAGGGAAAAAATCAAGTAGCCAATACAAGCAAGCCAGAAGGGAATGCTCTCTCTGATGAATATCTCATTTCTCTGCAGCTCTTCAAGTGGAAGATTCTTGTCTTCTGAGGATGCTGCCAGAAAAAGATTGAGGCAAACCAGTTAATGATAAAAGTTCAACAAAAGAAGAAAATGTCATGCCCCTCTTTTCATTACCTAGAAAATTCATTCAATATTCAACGAATTTTATTGGAAAGGAATGATTCATTTAGCACTGGCTGGAAGGAAATGACGTATAACAGTTTCGACTTACCTGAATCCTGCCTTCCTGTTTTCAGTGTGGCATATATGTTTCTAAAAGTGAAATAAAGCGTCCTGACAAAATTGTAAATGCCATCTCCCAGGAGGAGAGCAATGGAGATAAAAACCTGCATAAAAATTTCATGTTCAAATGAGAAAACAGTAGAACGCTTATTTCATTCTCAGTCAAATTAAGCGCATAGCTTATTTGTGCACTTTTAACAAACCTTGTAACCCATTAGACTCTTCATACTGCTCTGTGATAAACTTGAAGGGAACCAAGATCCACTGCGGTCAGTAATAAGAGGCCACATGATACCATAAGAGAGCACAGCTCCAAGAAGCAAAGACAAGTTAACAATATGGGAACAAATCATTCCAGCTCCCACATAAGTCATGTCAAAATCGAAGAAAAACCTGGAAATATTCAATGGTATAAATTAGTGCTAGTAGTAATGGAGAAATCATTCATGAGCCACTAAAAATTATATGAGCAAGTACATACGTTTGCTTCCGAGCTTTCAATCCAAATGTGGGGAAGTTGGAAAATCCACATTGATCTCCACCAGAATAGATCCACTGAAAGAAACTCCATAAGAAGCTGAATGAGAAAACTTTCATGAACCCTCTAACCTGTTTCCTGAAAATTTGAAGAGCACAGTTTTCATTTCTCAAGAAAGACTAGTTTAGCAAGGTCAGTTAGTCCTAACTCCTTATTTATGATTTCGCATACTTGGCCATTTTATCTCCCTTGGGTGTATGAAATCCATTGATTAGAACAGCAGTCGCAGTTCCACTTGGATAAGGTAATTTATAGTCAATTATCATGATCTGCACCACAACAAATAAATAAAAATTCAAGAGCCAGTTGAAGGTGTACATAGAAGATTGTATTTGTAGGATTTGATAATGTGAAATCGCGATGATCATCACTAATATGTGAAACAAATTTGGAAATTATTTCAAATAAGCATTGGTTTATCAAATTGGCCTATTTTGTTTCAACTTCAAGCTTGAGATATGGAATTTGATAAATGATTCTAGAAGTTTTTCATGCTTTCACTCACAAAAGTCTATTCATGTCTAGACACAACTTTGAGTTCCAAATATCCTTGTTCAACTTAATTTCAAATACTATTTATTTCAAATATCCACCAATTGATGTCCAAGTGCCTACTAAATCTTTTAACAAGTGTACAAGAAGAAGAGAACTGCAAGATTGGAAAATACCTTTCTAAGAGGAACCAAGGCTAATAGACCAACAAAACTAATAACAAAGAGAAAACCAATCATCCAATCAAGCCCAGGTTCCTTGTGGCTCCCCGGTGTATTGCCCTTTGTATCAACCCCTGCTTGCTCATATGTTTTCTTGTTCAGTCCCAAAAGGTATGATCCAAAGCCACCTAAATTAACACAAACAAAGAGAACCAGAAAAAATTGAGTGAATCCCAATTTTGAAAGCCTCATGCATGCCAATAAAAGAGGCAGACAGAAGGATATGTCTGCTAAAACAACAATTATGCCTCAGTCCCAAACAAGTTCCGTCAGTTATATGAATCTTCACTTCTTTATTTAAGTTCATTTCATATCTTGATACTAAATGAAGCAGAAATCTGCTAAAGCCTACAACAACAACTAGACCTCAAGTCGAAATAAGTTGGGGTCGGCTCTATGCATTTCCACTTCTTTATTTAAACTCATTTCATACCATCATCAAATTAAATGAAGGAGACATCTGCAATGATAACAACTACATTTCAGTTTGAAACAAGTAAATTGGGGTCGGCTCTATGAATTCCCATATCTTCATTTCAGCTCACTGCATCATCATCATAATAAACTGAATGATATATCTTTTAAAAACATACAAATGAGAAAAAGAGTCTTACCTCCCACAACAATGCTATAACATGCAACAGCACAACTAATTACCACTTCTTTATTTAACTCATTTCATACCATCATCAAACTAAATGAAGGATATATCCACTACGACAACAACTACGATCAGTTCCAAACAAGTAATTGAGATCGGCTCTATGAATCCCATTTCTTCCTTTAAGCTCATTTCATATCATCATCATACTAAACAAATGCCTGTTTTCCCTATCTAGTTTATTTTGCTTATAGGTTTTGTATGAAATGATATATCTTATGGTAAGGTCTGCGTACACTCTATCCTCCACAACTCCGCTTGTGGGATTCCATTGTTGTTGTTATCATACTAAACAAATGAAATGTTATATCTCCTAAAACCATACAAAATGATAAAAAGATTCTTACCTCCCACAGCAATGCTGTAACATGCAACAGCACAAGTCTGTATAATAGTATTCTCCTGTTTAGTAAAGGGTGTGGATGTAAAATTGGCTTTTTTAAGAATCGTTGTCCATGACTGTAAGATCACATAAGCAAGCAGAGCAGCTGAAACATTGAGATTTGGTACGAGTCCAGTAGTGAGATTAAGCTTCGTTGCAATCACACTGTAAATTGTTCCAATCAAAACACTGGCAATAATTCCTCGTACTGTAATCTGTTTAGTCCAAGGAGGAATTCTCTTCACAACTTCATCATCATCATCTCTCCTTTCTTCTGTTTCTTCTCTTTCAATCTCCATAAATTCTACACCAACTCTACTCATTTCCCTGTCCATGTTTCATCACTACAAATCAGAAACACGAAAAACAAAACACGATGGGGTTTAAAAGACAGAAAAGGGTACCTAAACATGTAAAAAAAAAAAGTCGGCTTTTTGATCAGGGAAGAGATTCTTGAGAAGCGTGCCGAAATGGCCTTGTCAGTTGTGCTTCGTGGTAAGTTATTGCGATCTCATCCACCACGTCAAACAGTGAAATTGAACAAGATTTGCAGAGAAATCAAAATTGAACATAAATGTTTCATTCACAGAATGTGGGGGTTGTTGGGATGAAGAATTTGAATAGCACACGAATCAAACAGACAAATTTAGAGAAAGGAAGGATGTACTGCATGACACGAGTAGTACAAGAACCCAAAAACATATTAGTGCAGTACAAAATTTACCAAAATCCCAACAACAGAGGTCTCAAATTAATGTGGTGATTCTGATGCAACAGGTGGTTGGCTAAGATGGGGATGCTTATTTATATTTTTTGGTAAATAACCCTTCTCTCCGTTCTATTTAATTAAATTTGTAAGATAATGTATATATATATTAAATAAAAATAAAATTTAAATTATATTTATTATTATTATTTTTTGTAGTTATAAATAAATAAAAAGGTAAATATGTAAAAAAAAATTAAATATTTATCTTAAAATTTAAACAATTCTATTATTTTAAACTTTAAAAAAAGTTATAAAAATTCAATTAATTTGGGACGAAGAGAGTATTTCACTACTTGGAAAAACAAATTCAGAACTTTTTTTTAAGAAAAATAACTCACCAAATGTTTTGGACTCCCCATTGGAGCTTCAAAAAAATTTAGATTGTGTACTACATAATCCATTTGAAGTGACATTATCAAAATTTCTAAAGATTAAATAATTTTATCATTGCATCACAACTCATGTTGATCAAATTTAAACCTTCAAAAGTCAATAAAAAGTGCAAAAGTTACGTGGAATAAGATTTTGTAATCTCAAACTAAGTTATACATTTATTACAAGATTATAATTAAAAATAAAAGGTTTATTAATTAATAAATATATGCGTAATCATGTTAATATTTAGTCGCCATATTAGTAGCTACTATTGACGTAACGCTGCATCCGCCGCGGTAGACCGTTTCCTTACTGCGCAGTACATACAGTAAATAAATTGTTTAGGTTGAATATTTTGCTAATATTTATATTAAATTTTTCTTTTTTTGGTAATGAATATTTATATTAGCTGATGTAGTACAACTTGGATTTAATGAAGTTTTTTGTTTGAAAAAAGAGTCCACCTGTAACTTACTTTCTTTATAAGTGATCAATTTATGGTTAATAATTTACTAAATAAACATATATGGATCACTTCATACTGTGAGCAAATCTTTCTTATTTTAATCCCCCACCCACCCACTCTCTCTCAAACTAAAAAGGGTGAGAAATTAGAGAAAATTATTAAAAACGTTCGTGGACTTGATACAAGTCATTAGTTTTATTCTTAATTTATTGATAGTCTTAAAAATACCTCTCTACTTAACTAACTAAACTAAAATATATTCTCAAATTATCATAAGTGTTAAAACACTCCTTAACTTAACAAGAATTTAAGAGTGCATTTTACTCTTGTTATAAGATTAGTGGTATATTTAAATTCAGTTAGTTAAATAAAGATGTGTTTTTAACACTATTAATAGTTCAAAGACGAAACTAATAATTTATGTCAAGTTTAAAAGTGTTTTAAATATTTTTTTCTAAGAAATTACTTGATATTACTGTACTACCTGCAATACAACAATCAATTAATGATACTAATAATTGTTTTAGCCAAACAAATCATGTCTTAATTCTTGAAGATTATGTGCAAATTAATACAATAGCTACTATTAGTAACAAAAAACAAAAAATAAAAAAAATTCCATCCCACCCCCTCATTTCTCATTAAGAGCTCGTTTGGATTAGCTGAAAAAAATAGTTTTTAAAAAGTTTTTCAAAGACGCTTTTTGAAGTGCTGAAATTTATTTTAAAAATATGTAATTACGTGTTTGGATAAAAATACTTAACCTGAAAAAAAATTATTAATGTGTTTAGAGCCAAAGAGCTGTTAAACACTTTTTTAATCAAAAGTCTGAAATACTCTTTAACTGTTACACATTATAAAATATTAAGTATTAATCTAAATTTTTGTTTCTAAATATAGAATTAATTTATTTTAATTCATCTTCAATATAAATTGATTATATAAATCAATTTATATATCTAAGTTAATTTTAATATTTAAAATATATAATTTTAATAAAATACATGAAATATTTGAGTTTTT
>JAABOM020000075.1:17110531-17120779 GCA_011800125.2 Solanum clarkiae
TGAAACATTTGTGATATTATAAGAATGGGGTGATTAAGTGTAAATGTGAGTTGGTGTGGTGTTGTAACACTTGAATTAAAAATGTGGCTAAGTGATGAGAATTCTGTTTTGAGATATACTATTGATGTTGTACTAAGACCATGTTGTTGTGAATTGATTATTATATTGAAATTAGTCATTTTCTCATTATTGTGTAAATATGTTCATTTGCATTGATTCTTGTGACAAGTGTTATGTGAACTGAAAAAGAATAAGAATTAAAGAAGATATACTATTTCGAGGGACGTGTCGCATGCCACGACGGATACTATATTTCGAGGGTCGTATCTCACACTGTGACGGATACTATGATTTGAGGGTCGTTCACATGTCACGTCAGATGCATGGACTAAGAGTTCCCCATGGGTCCCGAACTGAGAGACAACGGGTGTGTATCACTAGGACAGAGATACATTATTTTTCTTGACATCATTATATAAGCATTGCATCTCATCCTTGCATACTCTCGTGTGGCATGATATTCTTACTGCGATTGATTGCGTTATCACTTATGAGTTTTGACTTATGACTTGAGATTCGGGATTGTGGTATATTGAAACCATACTTCCATTGTGTATTATATCTTGCTGGGTTGGTTGATTTTCTATGCAAGTGTAGTTGTGGAGATAGGTTGGAATGAAAGGAGTTTGTATATTCTATTGGACTTACTTTATTTAGCTAGTTTACTTACTGGGTACCGTGTTGCTTTTGTACTCACCCCTTACTTCTACACTTGTGTAGATTCTAAGCCCGAACAGTGAGTAGTGTTTTCCTTGATCTCTAAGGCTTCCCTGGAGATTTAGAGAGATAGCTATTGTCATCTGGCTGACTCTCTTGTTCCTATTTCTTTAGTGTCTTGTTCTATTCGAGAAGAAAGACATTTTAGACTTATATTTCTTTGATTTTCTGTATTGCTAATGGTCTGTACTGCTAGTGGTCTGTGCATGTGACAACTAATCGCTGGGTGGTATTTAAGTTTGTAGAGATTTTCAGCTTTAGCTATCTACCCTATTTAGTTACTTCCGCAAGTTATTTCTATTTATCTTTGGGTTAAGGCTGACTTGTCTTGGTGGGATAAAACGAGTGCAATCACACTCATTTTTGGGTCGTGACATGCTGCCACTTTATACCATGCGAAGAAGGAGCTAGAGGAATGGAGGAGTGCCAATTTGGGAGCCGAGACAACTGTTGTTGCCGCAAAGATGAATATTAAATGGGAGATATCTCCACTTGACCCAATTAAATGTAATATCGATGCCTCTTATGATATTCATACCAGTTTAGCGGGGATAGACATGATACTACACGATCACTTAGGTTAATTTATTGTTGGAAAATCTATATTTCTTGGCTATTTTGCTAACCCGTTGTTGGGTGAGATCATAGGAGTGCGTGAGACTCTTAGTTGGCTAAAGGAACATTTCAGTAGATCAAGGTTGGTTGTGGAAACTGATAATCTGCTAGTGAAGCGATCTCTGGAAGAAGATTTAGCGAATTACTCTTATTCTGGTTCTTTAGTTTCTGATTGTAAAACTCTTATGTCTAGTTCAATGGAGTGGGATACGTACCCTCTAACTCTTATTACCGATGTACTTAATTTTGATTTGAATAATACTGATGAAAGAACCATTTAAAAAAAAACATGTTTGACTTTTTAAAATTTTCTTTACTTATTTATTTGACCAAAAAACAACAACAACAACAACAACAACATACCCAGTGAAATCCCACAAGTGGGGTCTAGGGAGGGTATATGGTACGCAGACCTTACCACTACCTTATGGAGATAGAGAGGCTGTTTCTTGAAACCCTCAGTTCTATTTGACCAAAAAAATTATTAATATTTTTTGTTAGAATTATTGAACTAATATCACTGTTTGTGACATTTAATTTGAAAATTTTCGCATCTTTTTGATGTTGTATATTTCAGATATGAATATATGATGTATATTATGATTATAACTATTATGTATTTTTGTATAATTTTATTAGACAAATTAAAAATTTAATATATTAATAGAATTTTTAAGTATGAAAAGAACAAAGAAGGACTAGCCCGCCTCAACCCCTACTCCTTCTAAGGTTAGGTGGAGTTGATCGTTTTGCAAACCCTTTTAAAAAAAGGGTCGGGCCAATCAAATTTCTTGGCTTAAGGTGCTTGGGCTGGTTAGAGTTGGACTGGCCCATTTTATAAAAGGTGTTTAAAATAAACAAATTAAGGTTTATAACACAATTCACAATTTTAATATTATTTTTAGACAAAAAGTTTTGATATGTTCCTCAATTTTGCAAGTTACAATTGATACATACCATTGTAAAAGTGACCTACATATATGTCTACCAATACAAAAGTGACTCATATATAATCCTATTGTTACAAAAGTAATTCACATATAATCTTTTTATCTAGCAAAAATAAAAAGTTAATTATTTTATTTATTTATTTTTAACGAAAATCATGTAGTATATAATCCTTCTAGAAAACTTAAGCTGTATATTTGATTCTTCCAATTCTTGCACATAAATTTTTTATTGAGTTTTTCTATTTATTTGTTAATTTGAGTTTTAAATATATCCCTTGTAGATCAATTTGCTTGAGTTTTTTAATTCTTATTTCATTTTTTTCTTTCATTCTTTAGCACAAGAGTAGGAGAAATAAAAAGAAAGAATTGTGAATGAAAAATTAAATTAAATTAAAATTATCTTTTTTGCATTTGTATTTTAACTTTTTTTTTTTGTTTGGTATTTGTAAAAATGATAATTGGGGTATTTATGATAAATTTTATAAGAAAATGAGAGAAAAAATTAATTTGATCATCAAATAAATAAATAAAAAAATATTTTTTAAAAAATAATAACTTCACCTCTTGTATGCCTAAAGAGTATTATCTAGAGATTTGTGCAAAGATAAAAATTCAGATGAGTCATTTTTATAACAAGGGATATCTCATCTTTAAATCACAAAATTAAATGATGCAGATTTTTAGTAGTAAGTTAGATTTTTAAAGCCCATCTATGCTTTAAGAAAAATATTGAGAAATATTTTCAATCATCTATTAAAAAACAAACAATCTAAAGATCGATGAAATAAAAACCTTTCTATTCTTTTCAAGCCAATGATTTGTTTGTTTGTTTTCCAAAAAATTAATTTTCTCACTATTATTCAAGGTTTATGAAAATTAATTTATCTCTGGATAAAATGAAAACCTTCTGTAAAAGCGGTACTTTATTTACAAAACTTTAATGAACTCAAATACTATACTACTTTTTTGTTTTGCAAATGATGTAGAATACAGTGAAGAGAGGGATGTTTGTTTTGCATTTTTAGTGTCGTGAAACGGAGACGATACTATTAAAAATTATTATTTTTGCATTGAAAATGTTGAGTGGTTATTTTCTTTTGAAATGTAAATGGTATGATATATATTAAAATATTGAATGATATATCAAAATTGAAATTTTCTACATCACAATATGAATATTATTATATTTCATATACATTTTAAATTATTTTGATTTTCGGTATCGTATTTGATATTTACGGTATAAATATAAAAATATCATATACAATATTGAAGTTCTAAAATAAAGGAAAAAAGGTTATAGTTACCCATATATTCTTCGAAAAGAATTATATTTATCTTCGTCATACTTTTTTAATATATTTGTCCCTATCATCCAACTTTAGGTATATATTTATCCTTGAACCTGTAAGTGTTATGTCTCTATTTTTATCATCCTATGTAGCACCTATATGGCACGCCTATATAGATTATATATATATATATATAATTCATATAGGCGTATCATGTTGGTATCACCTGAAATAATAAAAATAGAAACATGACACTTAACGTTGTAAGGATAAATGTGTCTAAAGTTTGATAGTAGAGGCAAATATATCAAAAAAGTATGGCCAAGGATAGATAAATATGACCCTTTTCCCAAGTGATAATGGAACAAGTATTAGGATGTGAGTTTTATGGGTTAAATGGGTGGGTTATAGTATTGGATTGGGTATAATAATTAATTAGGAAGAAACTTAAATAGAATATATATATATATATATGTTCATTCTATTTAAATTTTTGATGGGATCTATCTTTTTATTAATAATAATAAAAAAATAAAAAAAAATTACATAAGAGGGCCGATACTATTAGCAATACTAAGACCTAATAAAAAAAATTTAATTAATTGCTGAAAGCTTCCTAGTGACGTTTCCATTCACAAAATGTCTCTTCAGCTCCTCTCCTCGATGGTTCTGCCTTGGCGCTGGAGCTCAGTGTTATGTGTGTTGCTTGCCCTGGTTGTGTTTCTCCTATTTCTTGAGCTTCTTTGGGGATCGACATCGACTGGGTAAGCTCTACATTTGCTCCTTCTCGCATCTTCCTTCAGTTTTTTGAGATGATTGTTCGTTGTATAGTCATAGTATATTACTCTAGTTCATGTACATTTATGCTATAATCAATTTTTTACGTGTATCGTAATGTATAGTTAGTGTATAGCTAATGTGTAAATAATTTTTTATTGTATTGTCAATATACAATTTCTATTACTTTTTGCAAGCTATATTGCATAGCCACTATATATTTTTGATGAGTTTGGTTATTTCTTATGTAAATCAAAGATCGCTATATTTATTCTAAACTAATTAGTTTATTATCTAAGAGAATTTCTTTGGGGAGAAAGAATGACATTTTTTTATATTTAATAATAATTTAACTTTAAAATACTTAATTTATTTTTGATAAAATGATTAGTAGTTAAGATATTTATGATTTATTTTAAATTTTTATTTTTTTCTTAAATTCCGTATAATTTATAAAAATTGAGATGGAGGAAGAGAGAAATTTCTTTGCAAAATTAATATGAGAAATAAACCCTTTAAAATTGAAACATTAGGGTGAAGTAAATCGTCCCGTGACTTTACTTATTGGAAACGCCATTGTATTTGCGTGAATCAAAGTGAGAAGAAAGATGAAGAAACATTCATCAGAGACGAAGTGGTTGAAAGAACTGGTCCTGTATGCGGCGAGCGCAGCTCTGAGCAGCCTTGTTTTGTTTGTGGGGCTCCGACAACTTGACCCGAATCGACAGGCTTCCAGGAAGGCTCTTGAACACAAGAAGGAACTTGCTAAGCGCCTTGGTCGACCCATCATTCAAACCAACTCCTATGAGGTTACTATCCAATCTCTTTCGCTCTTTTTAATTTTCCAAATTGATATGTTAGAGTCGTTCGTTCAATCATGATGAAATGTCAAAAGTTTGTCTCCTTGGTAAAATATGCTACTATTAATTAGTATTTAGTTGAGCAGATCATCCTTTACTCAGTGAAGCAATAATCATGAAATTGTGTTTGGTAAACAGATAGGTTGTGTTTTTGTATGGAGGATAGTGTTTTCAATCATTTATAAGTATTTGTCTAACTTGTATCCAAAGAAAATGTTTCGTCAAAATGGAAAGACTTTCCTCACTTATGGGAGGAAGTCTTTCTTTCTTTAGAAATCTCTTAACTCTTACACTTTTTCACTTGCTTCCTTTCAAAATATCACTTGTTTCATCCAACAATTATACACTGTTTCAGATTTTACTAAAACACTATTTGTATCCCCATGTCATAAGATTAGTCGTGTTGTTATGATTGTGTTGTTACGGTTCTTCAATTATTCTGGTACTTCTATTGTTTTTTCTTGTTGAGTTGACGTTGCTTTTGTTTTAGCCGTTATTTTATATCTATTATTTTCTTCTTTTACTTGGGCGGATACATTTGGGCCTAGGGTCTTTCGGAAACATGCTCTCTATCTCCATTAGGTAGTACTAAGGTCTGCGTACCTCCCCAGACCTTACTTTGTGGGAGTTTATTGGGTATGTTATTGTTGTACTATGTAAGTCCCCTAACCTCAATCTTATAGGATTACCATATCTGTATATTCAACCAAACGCGGAAAGCTAATAGAAAATAATCTCTATGACCTTCCATGGGAACATTTTCATACATACCAAATGCACCCAAATCCAAAGTTACTAAAACTTGCACTGCTTATTTCATCCTGTGAAATCATTCTCTGCATCACTCAGTTTGTTTTACATGATGATAGCATGTTTCTTTTAAAATCTTTGTTGTGCTGGGATCAAATTTATATGTTTGTTGATTGTGAACACTTCACTACTGGTCTTCAAGAGCTTTCCCCAATTGAAATAATTTGGTTCACAGGGATGTTACGATAACTAATTATAACCTACATGCTGTTTTGATTTTCTATGCTATTTATCCTTGTTGGTATGCTTGGTAGCGTGCAGTCAAAACAATCCTTTTTATATTGAATTATTTAAGCCTCCTTGTGCTTTCTCAACAGGATGTAATAGCCTGTGATGTAATCAACCCTGATCACATAGATGTGGAATTTGATTCCATTGGTGGATTGGAATCTATTAAGCAAGCACTATATGAATTGGTAATTCTTCCCTTGAGGAGGCCCAAACTCTTTTCTGGGAAGCTTCTGGGTCCTCAAAAAGGAGTTTTGCTCTATGGACCCCCTGGAACTGGAAAAACGATGCTTGCCAAAGCAATTGCTAAAGAATCAAGTGCTGTTTTTATTAATGTGAGAACATCGAATTTGATGAGCAAATGGTTTGGTGATGCCCAAAAACTGGGTGAGTTAGATCTTGTCCTTGCTCTTTCAAGATTCTTTCTCAGCATTGTCCTTCTTTTGATTAATCAAATTCGCTTAGCCTTTGTTTTACTTGTGAACATTGTCTCGGTTGTAATTCAGGCCAGGCTCGACAAGCATTATTGCATCGTGAGATAGATATCCAAGAGAAACAAGTGTTTTGCAACTTTATTAGTATATATATATATATATACATTTTAGGGGATTAAAATTCATCATCAAGTCATCCGAGAAGTTTCTTAACCTAGTGTTTTGCAACTTTATTAGTATATGTTTTTTGAGGGGATTAAAATTCATCATCAGTCATCCGAGAAGTTGCTCAGTGTTGGCCAGTCTTTAATAATTGTGTAGTTATCATTGCTTAATGGAATTCTCTCATTTAAAACAAACTTTTCAGGGGATAAACAAACGAATGATTTCGAGTCTCTGTTGCTATGTTTTGATTTACATTCTTTCCAGTTTATGTGCCTATTGGAAGGAGGACAAGTCATGACTGCACTTTTATGTGCATACGGTCTTCTTGCTCATTCTGATTGGTCTTGTTGAAGCACATGATTTTTTCCTGGGTAATTTTTGCATAAAATCTCAAATGGAGCTGTCACTGGTAGTTTTTGAAGTCAGAATTTCAAATTGAACATATTCTACTTGAATTTGCAATTGCATTGGTCTGAGCTGATTTGGCAGTTCAAACATATTTCTTTCGATGTTACACTTAACTGTGAACCACAAAGTAACCCATCCAGTTGCTAACAAATTTCAAACAAGTTTCTTGCCTCAAAATCCATGGATCAGCATGGGAAGTCCACGTGCTTCATTTCTGAGTTTTAGGAATAGGATAAAGAATCATAGATTATCAAAACACAAAAATAAAATAGTGAAGAGGGAAAAAGGGGTTGGAACATCAAAAAAGTAATTGTCTGATTTCTTGTCCTACACCTCTTATGGGACTGTTGGTATAGACATTTTAGTATTGTCCCATTCATCTTTAGGTTGGAAGAATTTTACTACAATGTTTGCAAGATGCCAATGAAGTGCAAACTGCAAACCACATCAGATCTACAAATTCTTTTTATTTTTTGGGCTTGGTTAAATCTTGAGACTCCACCGTCCTCGAGCTTTGCTCTGGTGATAAAGAGTACAATGTTGATGTGTGGATCACATGCATGTCACAACTTTGAATTTACTGCAGAAAAGCCTAATATTTAAGTGAAGAAGAATACAATGATGGGCTCATTATCCGTCTGAGTTTTGGACCGTGCACCTTATTGGAAAGAGGGTGAGGTAAGACAGAGAAGGAGAGGTTAATGACAAGTGAAAGTGCTTGATAAGCAGTGTTATCAAAGGCGAAAAGCGCAAGAAAGCTCTAAGGTCCGTTGGGGCTTTAAGCGCAGATTGCTAATAAAGCATGAGTTTGAAATTAAAAAGGGCGAAAAGGGGAGAAAAAAGTACAAGTATATATGTTTAGTCCAAGACTAATGATTATAAAAATGAATGGCAAATATATGACCAAATAAATTGTAAACAAATTACGATAAAATGAAATATCAATTGTTTAGTGTCACTTCATCAGAAGAGGGTCATTGGCAAGGAAAAGTTTGCCTTAGAACATTTATGACGACACTGAAGTGCACATACAGTGAGGCAAAGCGTTTAACACGTTTTGGGCGTGCCTTTGACTGTACCGTTGATAAGTAAAGAAGATTGTTGTAGGTTGTCAATTGGTTCAAAATGTAGTTAAAGATACTCTATTTAGTATTGGAATGGAATGGACCTGAATAGAGCAGAAGGATATAGAAGGTTGTATAAAGACCTGAATAGAGCACAAGGTTGTATATAGCATTGAAGGAGCAAAAATCTTATTGGTCTTAGATGTTGTTACTAGAATTCTAAATGTGATTTGACTGTGTTACTGATTGACATTAAGTGACTCAAAAAGTGGTTTGTGTAGGGTTAGTGATTCAACTTGATGTTAAGACTTTCCCATTGATTTGTGCTTCTATATTTTCTACAGTTGCTGCAGTGTTTAGTTTGGCGCATAAACTTCAGCCAGCAATTATATTCATTGACGAAGTGGATAGCTTTTTGGGTCAGCGCAAGTCTACTGACAATGAGGCGTTAACAAACATGAAGACTGAATTCATGGCTCTATGGGATGGTTTTACCACAGATAGTAGGTGCACTACTTAATGAGATAATTCTTTATTAGTAGCTTTCATCACCGTCACGCATGTTGCAACATTTACCCAGGAAATTATGCAATTTGAGATGGTTGTCTTTTACCTAGTTAATGATTTAGCCAATGAAATTCTTGGTGACTTGATTTACTGTGGTTATCCTTATGTAGAAGATGCACAGGTTATGGTTCTAGCTGCTACTAATCGGCCATCTGAACTTGATGAAGCAATTCTTCGGCGTCTTCCTCAGGCCTTTGAGATTGGAATACCTGACCGCAGAGAGAGAGTTGAAATTTTGAAGGTGATCCTGAGGGACGAGAACGTAGAAGATAACATTGACTATGACGGCATTGCTAGTCTCTGTGATGGATACACTGGTTCTGATCTTCTTGACCTATGCAAAAAAGCTGCCTACTTCCCCATCAGGGACTTGCTTAATGATGAGAAGAGTGGAAAGCAAACTGCAGTTAGTATAGTATTCTTTTTCTCAAGTTTCTATTTTGATGTTGTACTCTCCTTCAGAAAAAGTTGCTAAGTGATAGTTACTGACACAAATGTAGTTTTAGGGATTTTGCCTTGTCTGATGAATGCATTTAAGAAAGAGGATAGATAGGGAAAAAATTAAGATGGAAAAACAGCTTTTTGGGCTAAGTATCCTTATTCCTCTTTCATCAGGAGCCGAGGCCGCTGTCAAAATTGGATTTGGAGAGGGTTTTAGCGACGTCGAAGAAAACAAAGGTTGCTGCAAGTGATTACGGCAGGCTAAGTTTAAGGCGTGCAGATTCGGATTCGGATTCCGATTCCGATTCTTACCCTGCAAAGGTTGCAATTAACGAGATTTCTAAGCTTGTGGCTTCCCTAATTCTGAATCACCAGTCAGATAACAAGGATTCCTAATTAGCTATAGGATTTCCTATAAATTGTAAAGTTTGATCTTTTTATTTTTTATTTTTTTGCTGGATGTTGTGGATGTCAAAGAAGTCCTTTAGACCACTGTAGTTCAGCTATTAACTTGTAAAAATATTGATAGTTTTAAAGTAGCATTGCTTGATTTTCACAGTATTGTGGTGAAATATGGGATTATTTTTCATGAAAAGATTACTTAAAATTCTATTCCATTTGAAAATTTTTGAAATCTCCTTTCGGATACATCACCTCTCCTCTACCTATACGTTTCTGTTTCTGTCACGACTCGATTCTGATCATGATGGCGCTTGTTAGGTCTCACCTACAGGCAAGCCAAGAATTCAATCCAAGGGTACCTCTGTCCTAGCATCTAGTCAAGTCCGAACAGTAAAACAATAGGACAACAATAGAAAAACTACCCAGAACCTGGAAGTCACTGTACATAATCACAATAA
>JAABOM020000075.1:17137297-17155408 GCA_011800125.2 Solanum clarkiae
TTTAATTTAATGTATATTGATATAAATAAAAAATAAAATAATAAAATTCGCTGATATATTAATAATTTCTTAATAACTATATAAAATAAAAAATATCTATATAATATGAGACGGCGAAAGTATCTGACAACATCACAAGTGACGCATAACATCACGAAAATAAGTTAATGTGGAATGCATATATACTTGGACTATTGAAAATAAATAATCAATCATGTCCTTCATTAATGTTTTTTTTTTATCATAAAAATATTCTTTATCATAAAAATCATACTTACGAGTAAACTATTAAAGTTAAAGAAAAGGCAATCACGATAATAATATATCACAATTAGTACATTAGCTTAAATGAATAATCAAATAATATAACACAGGTAATAAATTAAATTATAAATCAACATAAGCAGACCTGCAAAACTCCTCCATCATTTCTCCTTGGAAACAATCACCCATAACTCATAAGCCATAAGCAGTCATGATTGTTGAACCCTTCAAATTCAACTTTTTTTTAAAAAATAATAATAATAACTTAATCCATTTAACCGAAAGAAAATTAATTCAAAGTTTTAATTTTAAAGACAAATCCAATCCATTTTGACAGATGGAAAATCAATTCAAAGTTTCAATTTTCAGCCGAAATCATTGCAATTAGTGAAAAATTCTCACATATTTTGACTTTGGTCACTAATTGTGTAATATTGTTACTGAATTTAATAATATACTTTAATGTTAAAATGTCATACTCCAGAAGTTATCAAGGTTACTTTTTGCAATTTGAATTTTTGATTTAACAAAAAAAATATTATTCTAGGTTAATTTAGATTCATGAGATGCATGAATATCCAATGTGAAAGTGTTAGAGATTACTGGCTCTGAATGCTTTTAAAAGATAAAATAAAGGTAAATTGAAAAAGTAATATTTGAATGATAAGATGGTTAGATAAGATATGATGCAATTTCAACTTGTCGAGCATATAATTTTAGATAAGAGATCATAGACGATGCGACTTAGGATAAGTTGGTATGTACTATTGAATATGGTCTAACTTATCCTTCTGTTGATAGCTAATTATGATTTTATTCTCATAAGTCTTTGTTCCTTTGATTTCTATAACTATTTTATTTATGCTTGAATTGAGGACTGACAAAAGTAATTTAATTATTTTTTAAAGTAAGAACAAAAACTACAAACGCACCATCTTTCTTAAATATCATTTTATATTATATTTGATGTGAAGATCGTTGTTAGCAGAAAAATAACATATTATTAACTTGGCTAAAAATAATAAAATTTACATTTGTATCAAAAGAAACAAACAAATTATATTTTTATGCCATTTCATATATACTTATAAAATTACTTTATTTTCATTAAATTTATGAGATTTTGACCATTTTCCGTTATTATCTTACTTATTTAATGGCTAGAGTGTGACTTTACCTTAGCAAAAGTAGTGATTTCGTAAATGGGGTCGGTTTACCCGTGGTGGAAATTACCAGCAAAAAATAATTACATTATCGACAATTGTCAGTGGAAACAAAAAATTCAAAGCTCATGAGAAAGCCCACGTGATATTAAATAGTGCTACTGAAAGCGAAAGAAAACAAATGCTTTTATATTTAGATATTTTGGCAATAATATTTCGATTGATTTATTTTTAATAATTTTTATTTTTAAATTGAAAAAGCATACATACAACAAAGCTAAATGTCAAAAAGTTGAAGTTCTCAATTTATAATTTTTGATTTTAACTTATAATTAGCTTTAGAAAAAAGTCAATCTAAATACCTATTATTTTAAGAGTCTTTTTTTACTCATTTCATACTTATTATTTTAAAAAGGATTTAAGAAATCATTTCTTAAATTATACTTTTTAATAAAGTATTATTTTGATACAATTTTTTTTTTTAGCTATGATGACTATTAATGAGATTGGATGGATAATACTTTCTTCATTTCATTTTATATAACATCATTTGACTTAACATGATATTTAAAAAGAAAGAGAAATATTTTTGAAACTTGTGAACTAAAATAATATTCTTTTTAGAATAAGCAAAAAAATGATATATAAAATGAGACAAAAGAAATAATAACATGACAAAGGTTTCCCTTTGTATAATATTGAAATTGAAATGAACAAAAAGAAGTCTTCTAACACAATCAGCCAATATAAATGCTCATTAAACACACACATATGTATGTATATTTAATTATTTTGACCGGTGATTATATAATTCTTATTTTGTTGTATTTAGTTATTATATAGTTTTTTTATAATCAATTTGATTAATTTTTAAAATTTAATAGAAAAAATTAAATATTCAAAAATTATATGAAAATTATATATCATAAAATTTTTAATATTAATATAATGTAAAATATATTTTAAAATACTAAGAAAAAATTAATAATCTTTGATCCTAAAAAAGAGTCACGACAGTTAAAAAGGAATTGATGGAGTATAACTGTATTAACGAGTTATTTGGTATAAAGTACTCCTTTTGCTCCTTTTACGTGTTATCCCTTCTTTTTTGATCCGTTCCTAAAAAATATATTAAATTATTTAAAATAATTTATATTTAAATTTTTTTTATCCGTAATAAAATGAATTTCAACGACACAAAATTCTTCGAATGATTTTAGACTACAAGTTTCAAAAATTTAACTTTTTTTTAAACATCATACCAAGTCAAAGAGTGTCATATAAAATGTGACGAAGAGAGTAAAAAATTTTTTTAATTCCAAACTAAAATATATAATTATTTTATCTTATATTTAAAAAAATTAAATAATAATCTTAATAATAATATAACTTATCTCATATATATAATGAATTAACTTATTACAGAATAATTTATCTAGATTAATTATCCCAAGTTACAAACCAAACGATTCCTGAGAGTTTTGTATAAAAGGATTTCAATTATCCTTTTGTTGTAGATGGGAGCAAAAGGGATACCATGGAGTTGGGTACATAACCACCGACAGATATCACACAATAAATTATCGACACGCGTCACGTTGTCGTAAATCAAAGGCGGAGATTACATCTATAAAATCGTCACAGTAAAAAGTAACATGTCTTTAGAGGATTACAGCGCAGAAGAAACCGCGTATACGTTGCTTCATTATATATATAACGAACAAACACGCCCATTTGTACGTATGAGGAGAAGAATATCTGAGTGGCAGTAGATAGAGAGAGATCGGGAGGAGCTACTGCTAGTGGTCGGCAATGGAGTTGTTCTACTATGTGGTGTTTGGGGCCATGGCTGCTGTTGTGGCAGTTCTTGAGCTGGGCGGGAAGAGCAACAAAGATCGCATCACAACTTCTCAGGCTTTCAATTCATTCAAGAACAATTACATTCTTGTATACTCTCTTATGATGGGTACGTTCCGTTTTTGTTCTTTTTTTGGCTTCTCAGATCTGGGTTTTTTTAGTTTTCCACTAATTGATTCAACTCTGCATTTGCACAATTTTGAATTCTTGTATTTATGTGCTCGATCTGATTATATAAGTTTGGGATTTTGGAATTTGGGTGTTGTATTTTGGATCTGAGACTTGAAATGTCGTCTACTTTGGTTAATTGGGGATTACGAGTTTGTTGTTCATAGTTGTGAAGTTGTTGGAATCATCTGATATTTAGCAATTATATTTTAATTGCATGAATGAACAATAAATGGTGATACTGCCAGTTTTTATGATGTGATTTCCCTGTTGAAGTTTTGCTCTGTTTCAGATTCATTTCTGAAAAGCAGGGGTGAAAGTTTAAGTTATTCTTTGAATTTTGACCGATGATATTCTTGTTTGTTGATGTAGTAAGTCACTTAAGCTGTATGAATTATTAAATCATGTGTGAATGGTGGTCATTCATATCTAAAGCTTGTGTGTTGTGTGGTAATAGCTGGTGATTGGCTACAAGGTCCATATGTATACTTCCTTTACAGCACTTATGGCTTTAGCAAGGGGGATATTGGACAGCTATTCATTGCAGGATTTGGATCTTCCATGCTGTTTGGCACAATTGTTGGATCTCTTGCGGACAAACAGTATGATTCAGAATTTGTGCGTCAATCATCTTTTAATACCCAAAAGTTTTTAGCTAAGTGATTTTCCTCACGTTTTAAATTTCAGGGGTCGGAAGAGGGCATGTGTAACTTACTGTATTACATACATACTGAGCTGCATCACCAAGCATTCCCCTCAATACAAGATTCTGATGGTTGGACGTATTTTGGGTGGCATTGCTACATCTCTACTGTTTTCGTCGTTTGAGTCATGGCTTGTAGCAGAACACTTTAAGGTGCATCTCATTATTGTCAAGCTTACTATCAACTGGAAAAGTAGTATGAACTGTTAAGTAGTAAATCATCATGGAATGTTGGTCCTGTTATCGTTTTCCTTGTGATACACACTAGAATCCTTTGAACAAGCATAGCGATTATCTGCTCTTTGTTTTTGGCATATTACTAATTTATTATGCTTTTCAGAATATTTAATATAGTACTTGCTTTCTTCATGCAGAGGGGCTTTGACTCCCAATGGCTCTCGCTTACTTTTTCCAAGGCAATATTTGTTGGAAATGGTCTTATTGCAATTGTTGCTGGATTGTTTGGAAATTTTCTGGTTGATTCATTAAAACTCGGCCCTGTGTCTCCTTTTGATGCTGCTGCCTGCTTTCTTGCCATTGGAATGGCAATCATATTGTCATCATGGTCAGAGAACTATGGAGACCCATCAGAGAGCAAAGACTTGCTCACTCAATTCAAAGGTGCAGCTGTGGCCATTGCTTCAGGTATAGCTGGATACACGAACACATTATTTCTTATTTCATGAGAAAGTTTTCAGCCATGTGCTGTATGTTGATACAGTGATTCCTTGCCAATGAGATTCAACATGTATGTAGATTTTCCATGTTCTCCCAATATATCCATTAGAACTTAGAGCTTCATAGGATGAGGACTTCTAGATTCTGGGAGGGGCACTTGGTTTTGGCCAATTATCAGAGCAATTACATCCTGGTATATTCAAGTTTCTACAGGCACACAATGTTTCTTCACCAGGTTATCTATTAGGATTTAAAACTCCCAAGTTAGATTTGGACTGCTAGAGAGGGTGTAGGTTGCAGCTTTGGGGACTTGTCTCTTGTTCTCTTGTCTTGATAGTGCATTCTTTGTGACATATCTGTTTGATATCTCAATCGATGTTTGATTAAAAAAAGTTTTCCTTATTCAAGCTGTATCTTGCACCTTGTCAGCACTTGTCCTTTGTTTTGTTTGTTTCATTTACTTCTACTCTGTCCTTATTTCTGGGTGGTTTTTGCGACAGATGAGAAGATTGCATTACTCGGTGCTATACAATCTCTATTTGAAGGTTCCATGTATACATTTGTGTTTCTCTGGACTCCTGCCCTCAGCCCAAATGATGAAGACATTCCCCATGGTTTTATTTTTGCAACTTTCATGTTGGCTTCAATGTTGGGAAGCTCGTTTGCAGCTCGCCTTATGGCGAAGAACTCGCCTAAAGTTGAGAGCTACATGCAGATTGTTTTTGTCTTAGCTTCTGCATCTCTCTTGCTGCCCATTCTAACAACTGTAAGTAGGAAATTCCTTTACTATTAGAATTTACGCCTTGTGGTTTGGCAGTTCTTTAACATCTTTCATTGGACCAGTTCTTGATACCTCCTTCAGATGTGAAAGGAGGAGGCATCTCCTTTGCTGGAAGTATCCAGCTTCTTGGCTTCTGTACCTTTGAGGCTTGTGTTGGAATCTTCTGGCCGTCCATCATGAAGATGAGGTCTCAATACATTCCCGAGGAAGCAAGGAGCACCATAATGAACTTCTTCAGGATTCCCCTCAACCTCTTCGTCTGCATTGTGCTTTACAATGTATGTTACTGTTCTTTTGCTCCAAGTAACTGTGGTGCACATGTTTCATTTCTTACATTTAATTACCCAAGTAATTATTGTGCTGCAACATACAATTCATATTTCACATCAAATTCTGATTATGGAAGAATTTTTTGGGTCAATTTGTAGGTCAACGCCTTCCCCATCACTGTGATGTTTGGCATGTGCTCAATTTTCCTATTCGTTGCATCCATCTTGCAAAGACGGCTTGCAGCTATTGCAGACAAGCCAAGTATGTACCAAATTCTCCAGAACATTGCTCTCACTTGAACCAATCTCTACTTCATTATGATAACTGTAGTGTCACCTTTTCTTTTGCTCTATGTATCTTGGTGAATGTACTGACTCAATATTACTGATTGCAGAAGCAGAAGATTGGACACCAATGAAGGAAAGGGGTACTGAGGCTGATCCATTGAATGAACCTTGATTGAGTTAATCAAGGTGAGCAGTCAAATATTCTCTGGAAATTTGTCTGTGAACATCTATTTGTTATCATAATCGGCCATCCGGGTTTAATATTAGTTGAGCTTACAATATTTGAAGAGCAATGACCATGGGATTCATAAATTGAGCTGTTCCTGCCTAGCAGATAAAGAAGAGGCAGATGAGCTATTTTTCTGGTTGTGTTGGTAGAAGACAAACAACGTTCGCTACTATCTTCGTGCTGCTGGGATAGTTATTAGTTACCCTGATTTCCCCCCTGTTTTTCTTGGCCTTGGCTCAAGTGTTAACTGAGGCCTATGTTTATGTCATAGTTTTGATCTTTTTGACAATTTGTCTCCCAATGTAATAGTGAAAAGCACAAGTCAATTCTTTTCTAGCAACGATACAATTCTTGGGAAGTTCTTGGTGGTTAAGATGTCACGCAAATGGCAGTAGTGAGCACAGGTTTTCAAAATTAGTCCGTAACTGATAAGCCAATTGCAGAATTGGTTTATTGACTTATTGGTATTGGATTATTTAATAAACGGATTAAAATTTTATAACTAACGGCTTATTGGCGTGAGGACGGATTATTCAATTTTTCTACCGGGTAAACCATTAACTTGTTAAAAATTATCTTACTTACATTGGACTCATTCAATATGTTACCATTATATATAAAAATAATTATATAATTACTTTTCTATAATAATATAAATATCGTCTTATTTAAAAAATACTGAGTAAGTCAACAAAGCACTAAAGCTTAAAAAAGATAAAAGGCATTTGGAGAAATTCATTTATCTGCTAATTTTCAATCTAATTTCCATCAATCTAAAGTCTAAACTATTCGTCTTCGTCTCTACTAATTTTTTGTTTCAAGTCTTTCTCATCCGAAGCAACAGATGCCAAAATACTGACATTTTTGAGAGTTGAATCATCAACCGCAAAATTGACCTCCCCAACATTATTGCTACCACTCATACTTGTAGTATAGGAAGAGAAGGACCTATTACGACGGGGATATAATGCTCCACGTGGAACACGAACTGAATCATGGACCATGTCCAGACTCGGCGATAGGATAGGTCTACCACGCTTGCGCCTGCAACGGTTTCGCCCATCGCCAAACGATCTTTGCCAGTAGTTCCATCCTCCCCGTTGGCTGTATGGATGGATTGTCCCTCGCTATTGCGTTCTTTAAAGGCTATGGATTAAAGGAATAAATGTAATTGAATAGAACAAGTGGGTTTCACATTCCATTGTGTCGAAATATGAGGTGCAGGTGGTAATGATCCCTAGCGCCCTTGACAAAATGCTCAGCGAAATTAGTCGTTCGATGTTTGTTCTAATGAAAAGAAGTTCCTTTTTTTTTTCTAAGGTGTGATTGTGTTCATCAAAAAAAAAGTATTATAGTAATTAGAAGTTAGCTGACACACTGATAATCATCCAATAAATGCTAATCAATTATCAAACCAACTGATATCTTATAGGTTGACTAACAGATTAGTAAATTTAAAGATCGATATTCAATAAGTCAAACCATTAATTGAAATTATGTCCAGCCCTAGTAATGAGTTAAGATATGCATTTAGGTTACACCTAGGTTGGTCCAAAATCATGGGAAATCAATTTCGAACATACTTCGGTGCACAAATTTTACAAGCACAATCACATATTACACACATGACACAACTATTTGGATACAGACAAGTTGGGGCTTAACATTATTTTCAACTATTAAATGAATACATCAATTGTATACAAAAACATGGAAATATATTGAAACATTTACCATTACACAGAACAAAGAATTTCAACAAGATACAAAAAAAAAAAAATGTGAGCTAATTTCTTCACATTTGCCTAAGCTTTGGTGAGCGGAGCAGAGCCATCCAAACTAGTCGAGGCACATGTAAACTGATTAGAATCCTACCATTATTCAAAAAGAAAAAGTTCTTTACACCAATCGGCTTCGTTTAGCCTGGACAGAAGCAGATTCCAAGTCCCCAATGAAGAAAAGGATCTTGTCCAAGATGCTTAAAGTTGGTACCTCGTCTCTGTCATCTTTACATTCAGATAAATCATCCATTTTCGATTTTCTTGAACCTAAATGTCTCTGAATTTCACCCTGGTGTATAAGATAGTAGTCATCTCCTTCCCTTATTATCTTCATTCCCCTGAAGAGACATCCATGTAAAATGTTAGTACTATGCTTCTAATACAACGACGTCATATCTGGGGAGGATAGACGGTAGAATGTAGTACGCAGATCTTACCCCTGCCTTAAAGGTAAAAAGGTTGTTTCCAAGTACTAGTTTCTAATACTAGTTTTTTTTTTTTTTTTTGTTATGACAAGGGGAATCCACAACCGCTACCTATTGGGTGCACTCAGGGTAAATCCCCGCTCCTATGCAATAACTCTCAAACCACACAGGAGAGGTAACCCGTACTAAGCAAATCCAATTCGACTAACTCGACACAGAAGGCAAACCCCTCTCTTTTGCTTGATAAGGAGTTTCGAACCTAGACTTCCAGGCTTCAAAAGGTTGCTAGTTTCTAATACTAGTACAATGACATACCAGTGTAGTCCCACAAAGTGGAGTCTGAGGAAGGCAGAGTATACGCAGTCTTTTTACCCCTAACTCAGAGATTTGTGGAGTCTAGAGAAGGTAGAGTATACACAGACTTTTTACCCTGAACTCAGAGATAGAGAGGCGTACTATATTTCTAATGCAAAAAGTAAAAACATGTATAATTAGTTGAATTTTGGAAAATTTAGGCTTACAATCCATTCCGATGGCAACGATCTTGAACCATATAGACATGTTTCCATGATTTGGAATCATCAGGGGCATAAAAAGTGGCTTGATCTGATCCCCATCTCTCTATGAACAGATCACACCATAAGCTGTGATCTGAACCCAACATTTTCCATCTTCTGCAAACTTTCCAACAAAAGAAAGACATTAGATATAATAATTCCCCAATTCTTGGAAACAATTCACTCATCTGCATGAAAATTGAAAAAGAATGGAACTTTGGCAGAGATCCAATCTGTTAATGCCAATTTCATTTCGAAATCGTCAAATAATTCATAATTCTCAATCAAAGTCCATTCTCGAAAACCCATTCACTAATTTGCATGGAGAAAAGAATAGAAGTGTTAAAACAGAGAGATCCAATCTTAGTGCCAAATTCAGATCATTTTAGTCAAGAAATGCATAATTGGAAAGATACTCAAGTGTTGAAAGAACTAAACATCCTTCATACAAACTGCAAAAATGAATCAGAAGAATAAATAGTGAAAAAATAAACTAACCCAATTGAGCAGTTGCAAGATTACGGTGATCCAAGAGACAGAAGATTCTGAGAAAAAGTTCAGGTGGCAAATTCTCCATCAGAGTTTGGGGGTTATGTACAGGAGAGACTTGATAAAATGGATGAGATAATTTGGTTCAGTTTTGTAAGTGCACTTTACTATTCACCTTTTTGTTCCTTTTTGCTGTGCTGGAACTTTTTGTCACCTTCAAATTATTTTACCTTCTCAAGTATACATGTGTGCTTCTACTCGCCATGCTGTTCGCTCATTCTTATTATTATTATTATACCCCTCCGTCTTATTTGATGTGGACTTGGCATAAAATTATTTTAAGAAATTTGTGTGGTTGAGATTCATTTCATTAAGGATAAAAGAGGAATTTTAAAATTAAATTGTTTTCAATTAGAATAAGATAACATTCTTTTTGAATTGATCAAAAAGAAAAAGGTGTCACATAAAATGGGACACAGAGAGTATTATTTCTCTCTCATGCGGCACCCTTTCCTTTTTGATTTGTTCATCTTATTCTAATCGAAAACAATTTAATTTTAAAATTTACCTTTGATAAAATAATTCTCAACCACAGAAATATCTAAAAATCATTTTAAATCATAAATTTTAAAAGACTTTTTTTTTCTAAAAAGTCAAATGATACACATAAAATGAGACGGAGGAGTATTATATTTTTTGGTCTATGTTGGATTAAACAGGAAACAAATTTTAAAGAATTAACAGAACTGTTTGATGATTGACATGGTAAAAAGTTCTCTAATATATTTCTTTTTATCAATCAGTTCTCAAGAAAACCATAAAGGATGCTCGAATTCCTTATTGAAACAGGTTCTTGCTAAATGCTAATGATAAAAAATGACGAACATGAAAACTGTTCTCATTTTATAGATAGAGTTTGATTTACTCATCCCGATAGCATTTCTATTTCTGAGATGAAAAAAAAGATTGATAGTTTGTGTTTTCGAAGCAATTGCCCCAATAAAAACATATACATGACGTATTAACTTAAGCAAGTAAACAATACTTCGGGCATGAGGGCTGTGGACTTTTCTTTTACGCAATTGTTTAATTATCCAGTTGGAAAAATTGCTTGTTAAGTATTACAAGCAGTACCTTTTTGTTCTTTGAAAGTTTCTTTTATTTTATTGTCCTTCGTACCTGACGCAGAAGAAGAAGAAAAGGACAGAATTGACTCTAAAAAAAAAGTGAAAACACCAACATAGGCTTCGGTTGATATCACTTTGTCGAGTATTAAGCAAAATTCAATTTTCACAGCTAACCTTTGGTCTGAAACTAAATCCATGGCCCAAATATTTTTGTACAAAGAAATGCAATAGATTAAGTTGCTTGAGTCCTTGTATACAAATATCATTCCTCCTGAACATATCACCATTTATGCTCTAGCAAAAATTGCAAAAATATTCCAGCTACAAGGATTTTGACTGGACTATGAACAAAAACAAAAGGGAAAACTCAAATGTACTAATCATCTGTGGTCATGTGAAAGCGAGGATAGTGAGGATTGTATCAGTTTTTCCGTCCTGTCCCTCAAACTGGATATCGTATTCACCAATGGTTCAGATAATCCCACCCCATCCCTAAAGGACGAGTTGCTGTTCCATAGTATTTGAGTTTGCCTCTCCAAATACTTTGTCAGACAACTACCTGCTATGTTAATTAAGCTAAGAGAAGGGTTTGTGTGCATGAGCTTGGTAACAAGAAATCCTGCTAAAATCTGCTGCCCTGACTTCACAAGCTCCGAAACAAAACAGGGAAAGATCAGTCTTGTGAAAAGATCAACATGATCTTTTGAAACATTCTCACCTTCCACAGATCCACCACGTCCAGAACTTGATAACTGGGACTCTTGGCACTGCCGAGAGAAGTTCCCCACCATATAGCAAATATAAGAGAATGTGGTACCATACGAAGGTTTGGTGATGATAGTTGACATAACTCCAGAAGATAAAACAATAAGTAAAAACTCAAGATCCATGCCAATTTTGTCAGATATGCCTTCTTGTTTCAGCTTCTGCTCGACAGAATCCAAGCACTTCAACTGGACTACTTCGTATGGCAACAAGAGCATCAACTTAAGGGCTAGAAAGCAATCTATTTCAAGTGCAATCTGGCTCAAACCTTGAGCATTCTCTTCATCTAGTAATACCTCGCCTGGCTTTGCCACTGATTTGTCCAACAATTTCAACATTTTGTTGTGCTGGGATACAGTCAGCAGTTTTCTGAATATCTCCATCCAACAGACATGAAGGGGATGAACTGAAAATTGAGAATCCTTCTTTGGTTCTTCTTCGATGGGTTCTTGGAAGCTTTCCCATCCTTCATCCCAATCATCATTACCCCAACCATTTCCATCATCAGATGCCTCGCCAGAATCCTTTTCAGTTTCTCCCTTACTATAGTGCCCCTCCCATTCTCGGAGCATAGCTAATAATGTTTCAACATGGGATTCAGATTCAGCAAATTTAGATACTCCAAGGAAGCAAGAGATAGTAGACTCCACAGTCGAAAGATCTTCTGGTGTAATATCTATGCTGGGCGAGATAGTGGAGACAAGCTGGGTAGATTTCAGAGCAATCAAAGTATTTGTGAACTTATTAGATGCATCGATCTTGTTTAAAATCCCATCAGTGGCAGCATTCTCGCGGTTTGCAGTTGCATTGTGCGAATTCACCCACCCTTCCCAAGAGTGAACTTCCGCATGTAGCTTAGACGAAATTCTTTCGCTGCTTTTATCAGCAGCTGCAACAAGTTGCATAAGCTCCAGTATGTAAACTCGAACATGGTTTGGGAGTTGAAAGTTCCCAGAGAACTCTTCCAATCTCTCCCAAACTGCCTGCCTGACAAACTGCAGATTTTCCAAGTCACCATCTAATTTACTCAAAGATGACAATAAATAGTGTAGACACTGATGCTCACAGGATTCATCAGTCACCTCCTGCAAGATGTTCTTCAAGATACAAAGATAGAGATCTCGAAGGTTCTGGATGCTGGCAGCTTCTTTTTTTAAGTCTGTCAGTGATCCAGCTTCATGCGGGAAATGAGACATGACTTCATTATATACATCTGCAACAGCTCCAAAGCCACAACCAGCATAAACCATCGCTCTGCAGAAATTGAAGATTTCAGCAGCAACATCACCAACAAGAACATAGCCGACATAGCCAATAACTGTAGCCCACCCCTGACTAGATGAAACTTTTTCCCCAGCAATTAGACGTGCAAAAACTTTAAGACATGCCATTATGCATTCCAAGCAGAATCTTTCTTCCGAATTCTCAAGGAGTGCAACTTCATGCATGTCATTAATCATTCTGAGCCAAGTGTCCACAAGCATGGCAAGGCACACCTGCCAACCTGAGTCACAGAGCGGAGACTTAAAAGATACTTCAGCAAGTTGTATGATGGCCAAGAATCGTTTAAGAATGTCCAGACGAGCAGGATTTGGGACAGATTTTAAGTATTTACAGCAGGTATTGTATGTCTGCTCGATCTCACTGATTAAGCAATGAAGACTTTCAGAGCTTTGAATATCGACCCCAGGTTTAGCTCTGGCTTCCAACTTTGTCAATAAACTTAAAATATGATGTTTATATACATTCTGCCAAGAAAAGAGACCATCAGGCACTGGACCATCACAAGCAGAAACAAGGTTCTTGACCATCTTTGCCAATGCCTCAACATTGTTTTCATTGATGTGAGCAGAAATTTCACTGTTGAAGCAATCCAAGTTCAAATCTTGAATTCCAGCAACATTTTTGAAGTTCAGATCCTCGATAAAGGACACCCTGCAACATTCTTCTTCAACAATCTTGGAAAAACGAGCAATATGAATATAATGAGGATGCATTGGATCCTTTTCTTCATCTTGCAAGTAGCAGTCAGAGAGTAGGCCATATATTAGAGAGAGCCTCTGCTTATCATGTCCATCAACTGCAGGATAGATCGACGAGGAAATAAATTTTATTGTTTCTGCAGCACAAGCAAGTAGTTCTTCTCGGTGATTTGACACTTCATTTCTAACATCATCAGTGCTCCAAGCGTCGGAAACAAAGATAGATCTCAGATAATGCAGCACCACCTAAATAGGCAATGGGAGAAACAGTTAGAGGTCATTGGGTTTAGAAACAAGTTATTCAGAGTTATCATCAGAGCTCCAAGCGTCGGAAACAAAGATAGATCTCAGATAATGCAGCACCACCTAAATAGGAGAGGAGCAATGGGAGAAACAGTTAGAGGTCATTTGGTTTAGAAACAAGTTATACAGGGTTTGTCATACAGGGATTAGTGATGCAGGATTTGTGATGTGGAGCTTTTATCAAGTGTTTGGTTTATCGTATTAAAAGTTGGATATACAATGTATAACCTTTTTCTTTTTGATAACCTATATAATGCGTAACTTAAAACTTGTGTTTGGTTTAACATTGTATATTATTTGGTTTTCTATTTAACCCTTGTACTTCTGTAGGACTTTTTTCTTTCATTTATGGTTAAGAGTATTCTGCTTGCACCAAGGGTGACAATCAACACCAGTGGTCTAGAATTCGCATATTCCATACATCCTATTGTACAATGTTCTATGGTAAAACAAATTAATCTATAAAATCAAACTTTTTAATTATTTTTAATTCTGAAAAAAAATGGCTAACAACTAAAGGGTAAGGAATTATCTTTTAAGATCCTTAGTAGAAAAATAGATCAGCAAAAACTATGGTGAACAAGAAAGAAAGTGAAGCGGCAATGCATCTGTGTGCAGTGAAACACTGAAACTAACCATGCTATTTGATAACCATGTATGGAGTTTATTTTGATTCTCAGATAAAATAATCCAACTTTAGCATGTGGTAACTGTTGATTAAGCTTAAGTTTAGCACAATTTTCATTTTAATTTCAGTCCTTTCCAGAAGTATGTTATCCTCTGAAGAAGAACAGTATGGTCTGGAGAAAATGAGTACAATAACATCAAGGTATTTGCCTTTTTATATGGCTATCCCAGTATAGTTAATTCAAGTATTAGTTATTCCATCCTGTATTCAGTATAAAACAATACAGAATTATCATTTAAGTTATTCAAGTATTTTATCTATATAGAAAATAAAAACATTGAAGAACTTAATACAGGTTTTTATACTGTGACTAATTTTGCTGATACCCCAAACCAAATGACCCCTTAGTTTTCTAGCATCTTAGTACTTGTAATTTCACTATCACATTTACGGTTCTGTTCAAGAACAGTGCATACCTTGTTGCAATCTAAGCCATAAGTATTGGTCAACTTCAGTACATCCTTCAGACTCTGTTTCTTCTCTGGGGTAATGGACTCAACAAATGATAAAACAACATTCTCTCTGTAGTCCATGTCCCCCGATAAGAAGCGAGCGGCTTCAACACCAGGGAGAATTTGTTCCAAACTCCTTGAACGGTCTGCAAAGCGCTTTTGCTCTTCTAGCTTCAGTTTCCATTCTCTCCAAAATGTAGATTGTGCTTGGTCTATTTGTTCTTTTTCATCTGAATTAGAAGACGAGGTTTGAATAGCATAAGAAAAATGAACATGCAAAGCAAAATACAGAAAGTTCTCCACCTACGGCAAACAATAATAAGGTAGATCTATAGGTCAAAATTAACAAAATCACCTGAGCAAATCAGTTTATGTTTCTGCTGGAACTTGGTCAGAAGCAAGTCCCTCCTCTGTGCAGGGTCCTCACACTTGATTCCACAATTGTGCAGCAAACTGTAAATCATCCCAATATTCATTATGCTGGTTATTTCATTGTAATTCTCCCTTGTTATCAAGTTTCTTTCAATTATCTCCACCCCTGAAAAGGCATCGGCAAGATTTAATAGGAAAGAGCATCCTATGATGTCTTCCTCCTCAGAGACAGGGGACTCCATAATGGACTCAGCAACACAAGCAATCAAACTGTCCTTCGGGGAAAATCCATTCCTTGCCAACCAGGACAAGATAGTCATCACTGCCTGTGCTCTTAGACTGACATGTCGATTCCCTGAAAATGATCTCGATGTGAATTTCTTATTGTTTTCTGCTTCTTGACTCAGTTCAAATAGCCATGGAAGATACACAGCAGCAAATGACAACAGTTTTCCATTTTCTCTCAAGATGGATGGAATGGTCCAATTACCATCCACCTGTACATCTTTGGCTACCTGAAAGAGTACATTTTCAATCTGCTTAAACTGTTCTTCCTGGTCAGAACATTCCTTCAAGTCCGTTTTATCTTGGGTACAAGGTGGTTTATAGGACATAGTTGAGTCCTGAACTAAGGCATTTTCAGGCTCTGTACCAGTCAACACCATCAAAGATTCACATAGATCTTGCATATCCAGATCTTTCCATGCATGTAGTAACTCGGCAATTGATTCCCCATCACAGTGGCTCAAAGCAAAACCTAACAGCTGCTTTCTGGAAGAAATATCCATGTTCTCAAGGGCAGGACCTCTTGCCAGTGCTGCACATAAGTCCCATACCAAACCATGCCCTTTTTTGGCCAAAACAAGACAGAGATCAAAAGCCAGTTGGAGATCTCCAACCACTGCAGCTTCTCTTGCAATAGCTTCTTGTACAGCTGATATGTCGTCATACGAGTTTAACCCAAGAAGTTTGGCTAGTTCAATAATCTCATCGACATTCAGATAAGCTCCACCTTGACTTGTAACAACCAACTTAATTATTTCCATCGGATCTTTGATTTGCCTGAATTGCATTGGCAACAAGGTGACACCAAGGTTGGGAAGTTTAACAGTTACAGCATCAATAATATCAGCCTCCACCCTCACATTTCTGCTAGTTGGAAGGATATTCAAGCATTCTTTAGCCTTCCAAATCTGCAGAATTAAACAGCTTAATACATTGTCATTTCAATTAACATTTGAATACTCTTGAAGAAGATGTGACCAGTGTAAAGCAATAGTTCCTGGAACATACTCCAGGACACACTTTAACTAAAGCAAGATGCATCTTTATGTTTTTATTTATAACAACAATACTTTCGCCAGCTTGTGTGCACCCTGACTATTTCACCAGGTAACTGCTACCTCCCGCCAACACAGTTGCCGGGTAACTCTGCCCACCGAAGCTTAGTCCAATGGGAAAATATCATCTAGTGTTTTTGTCTCTGCTTCTGTTAGAATTTGAACCTTGATCTCCACTGTTAACATACACTACATTGACCATTAAGCCACACACTTCTTTTATAGTCCGAACAGGATATACTAAAAAGGAAAAAGGTACCAAGTCAGACCCTTACATGCTTATTGACTAGTTGAAGGTTTAGTCTGAACAGGAATGCTCTAAGTCAATCCAGACAGTAGAACAACCTTTTGAATGCTTTATAGGGGAGAGTAGTGCGAAATGTGAGGTTTGGCAGACCAAATACAACATCCCTTCTCTCATGTAACAAGACAAAAATAGGCTTGCATATCCTTCGGCGTGATTAAGGAAAAGCAGGTTTCATTAAAGAGAAAAAAGGCAAAGGTAACCATCAAAGGTGCCATCAATTTCACTCAATCCAAACATCACTTCTTAGGATATAGTGTACCCTCCATAACATTTTTAGATCAAGCCATAATAAATTTCTAGAAATTGATTCTAAATAATTCCTTGATATTGGTCAGGGAAACAAAATGCTCTCCAAATACATCAAAAGCTGCAGCCACATTTCTTAGCAAAATGAACAATGTTAGAAGAGATCCTTTTTTTTTTCCAAAGTGGCAACATCAGAAGAGATTTACTTTTTTCACTAATTCTCTAGAACATGATACACACAATCGGAGTAAGAGAAGTCCAAGATCAGGACTGTAAGAGAAGTCCAAGATCAGGACTTGTTTCGATATCCTATGAGCGGCACATCAGGCAGAATGAATAGAGAGTTCTGGGGACAGGTTATAGCTTTAGAGCAAGACAACTCGTCAATGAGTACAGACTTCTATGGTCTTTGCAACTTTAACATAAGAATATAGAGCTATAGTTCTTTTAGCTTCTGAATAAGTGATAAGTTAGAAAAGTCAAAAGTCTGCTCTCTGGCACACTTTTCGAGGTTTGACTTTTCCATCAGAAATTTGAATCTAATCTTTTTTTTGAGTCTTGATTCCGGCAACCATGGCCGGCACTTTGGCTACAGAAAATGGTAGTGATAGTATTTACTACAATGCGGGTCACAAATCTTACAAGATTACCAGATTAGCAAGCGAGGAATCTTGGTTTGAGTGGACAGAATATAGTAGATATTTAATGAGGAAAGTAAAGATTAGTATTAAAGTTCTGAAATGGTTGGTCTCAGTATTTATTGAAGCCTCTAAGATCAGGGGGAATGTCATTAAACGGGCGGAGCTTAAGAGACCACTTCGAGGAGTTCTATGGAACTCTTAAGTTCAACGAACATGGTAGATACGTCAGCTTCATC
>JAABOM020000075.1:17155508-17172102 GCA_011800125.2 Solanum clarkiae
ATGTAAACTGGGAGTTTTTACTTCTCATTCTTCAAAAGATGGGCTTTGGAGCTAAATGGATCAAATGGGTGAGATTTTGTATCAGTACAGTAAGGTTCTCAGTCCTGATTAATAGAAATCCTTGTGGTTTCTTTCCTTCGCGAAGGGGCCTTAGGGGGATCCCTTATCCCCCTTCCTATTCATCCTGGCCATGGGGGGTTTCAACAATCTGATGCAGACAGCCAGGAACAAGGGATGGCTGAGGTGATTCAAGGTGGACAATTCCAATGGTAATGACCTAGAGATCATTCATTTGCCATATGAAGACGACACTCAAGTCCTATGCGAGGCATCCAGGGAGCAGCTGTTATCCCTAAGAGCCATTTTCACTATCTTTGAGGCTGTCTCTGGGTTACACATTAACTGGGGAAAAAGTTTCATGTATCCAATCAATGAGGTGAGAGATATGGACATCTTAGCTGGCACTTTGGGAGGCAAGGTTGGTGCCCTGCCAACAACATATTTGGGTATGCTTTTAGGTGCAAAAAGTAAATCTAAAGGGATCTGGAATAGTGTGGAAGAGAGATGTGAGAAGACACTTGCCAATTGGAAGTGCCAATATTTGTCTAGAGGAGGTAGATTGACATTGATCAATAGTGTTCTTGATGCAATCCCAACCTATGTGATGTCAGTTTTTCCTGCCCCTGATAATGTAATACAGAAGATTGATATTTTGAGGAGGAATTTTCTATGGCAAGGTACAGAAGATAAGAAGAAATTCCACCTGATTAAATGGGAAGAGGTTATGAAAAGTAGGAAAGCAAGGGGCATGGGGGTCAGAAACATGAAAAAACAGAACAAAAGCTTCTTGTTGAAATGGCTGTGGAAGTTTTTGTCAGATGAAACTATGCTATGGAAGGAGATGATAAGAGCCAAGTATGAAATGGAGAATAATTGGATGACAAAGGTGGTTACCACCCCCTATGGATGTGGCATTTGGAGATCTATAAGGAATCTATGGCCAACCTTACTCTCCAGAATCAGATTCACAGTGGGTAATGGTAGGAAAATTCTTTTTTGGGAGGACAAGTGGATAGATCAGAGACCATTAAAGCTTCTGTTTCCAGAATTGTACAATTTCTGTCGACTACCAAGGGCCACTGTTGAGGAACTTTGGACAGGTCAGGGCTGGAACTTGCATCTCAGAAGGAAGCTCAATGATTGGGAGCTGCGGGACATTAAAGAGTTCCAGAAAACAACGGCAGATGCAATCTAACCCCAGGTGAGGATAAGGCAATGTGGAACCATGGCAACAAAGATGTGTTCAGGCGTTAGTTCTGCTTATAAGAGCTTAGGTTCTCCAGGGGTCAGGACAAATCCTTGGCCCTGGAAATTGATCTGGAAAACTAACATCCCATACAAAGTTAACTGTTTCACATGGCTTCTAGCAAGGGAAGTGGTTCTAACACAAGAAAACATGAAGAAGAGGAAGTTTCAGCTGGCTTCTAGATGCTACATGTGTGGAACAGACAGAGACAGTCAACCATCTTTTTTTACACTGTAAGTGGGCTGACCAGTTATGGAGAATTTTTTGCAGCCTCAAGAAGATTACCTGGGTGAAGCCAAAAAACATAGAACAATTACTTAATGGTTGGATCTATGTGGACAATGCCACAGCAGAGGAGAGATGGAAGATTGTCCCAGCATGTATATGGTGGACTATCTGGATTGAAAGGAACCAAAGGTGCTTTGAGGAGAAGAGGAACAACATGCAGATCTTTAAAATGAACTGTTTAGGGCTCTATTATTTTTGGTGCAAACAGAATATACTAGGACAGGCCGAGGATCTGTTAGATGTTCTAGACTATCTGTGACAAAAAGCTCAGATGGTGTACATTTAATCTCGTAATAGTTTTTGCTAGGGGGACTACTGTTATGTAGTATACCTATCGATATTGTTATAATAGAAAGGAAAGTTACCATCTTCAAAAAAAAACATAAGACTACATAATCAGTCCTATGCTACTATTAGATAGATTAAATGAACTTACTTCAGAACTAGAAAGACTTGATGCTGAGAAGAAATATTCTCTGGCAGCTTGAATAACAAGGTTTTCTGCTTTATCATTTGCCAAAGACACTGAACCTGCACCTTTCAAATAATTCCTCGCAAGTGAAAACTTTCCTGCTTTCAGCAATCCCCTGCAGAACTCCAACAACACATATTCAAGATCTATGAAGCAAAATGCTTTCTCTTGCAAAGACTGCAAGTCAAGCCACATGTTTGTCCAATCATTATCTGATCGTCCAGGCTGTCGGCGAACAAATTTGGATAAGATGAGACGAATTATCTGCTTTACACCCTTTTCATCAGAATATGCCTCCTGGAAAAAGCTGATAGGCTTTGGGACCTGAGAATTACAGGATAATAATTGAAAACTAAGGTTGTGACAAAAAGCAAAAAAGGATCCACCACCCCAATCAGTAGTCAATAGTACAAGCTACTACATGATCCTTTTGTATAAAAATTACTAGTCACTCACCATTTGCGTTGCATTTGTATGCTGAATAATGTAGTACTCAATTTTGTAAGTAATACCAATATTCCAAAATTAATGCTTTGATTAGATAATTATACAATCACTTGTTTGTTGATGTCAAGATGACTGATATTGAGGCCGTGATAGATTTTTTAAGCTCAATACATAATATGTAATGTTACTACCCCTGCAAATTCCTCACAACACCTTCTGATTGCTGGTATATAGCTTTTAAAGATTAAAAAGATATACTGGAACTTCACAAATATGAAGATTTTATTGTGCACACAGCAGATCAGTCATCACATGGACCTCATCATTAACAGTCTGTACAACAACGAGGAGGTTTTTCATATGAAGATTATTGGATATCAGATAACTTTTTCTTGTATGTTCGTCCCCCTGCTGGTCATTAAATTCCATTGTTTCCCTTCGCAAAAACCAGTGTTCGTAACAGTGTTTTGTACGTCCTGCAGTGTTCAAAACAGTATTTTTGCATTTTGACAAGTTTTCTTGAACAATCGGAAGACTAGATTTACAAGATGACTTGAGATTCAGCTATTTGGTTCGTAACTAAGGAAAATTAATGTGAAGGACTTCATTTGTTATCGCAACTTCCACGGATTTTTCTGTAGAAGGCAAATTTGAAGTGTGTGTAAAAAGAAATCATGCCTATAAAATAGTAGTTCCAAGAGAGAAAGCTGTTGCAGGTAACTAGAGCAACATAATGATAAGTGCAATTAAATAAGCTTTTACAATTAAATAGCCATAGATGGATTGACAAAGGTTCGATTAGGCATGTCAGAGAGGGCTGTTAAGGCAGAAGCACAAATTAAGGAGAGTTTTGTGTTTACATAAACCAAATGAGTCTTGAACTAACCTGATGTATAATCTCTCATATGTTGTACTGGATGTTCTACCTATCTATATGATGTCATTATTCCCTATGCCAGCTAGTGTAAGGGACAGACTGGACACCATCAGAAATTTTCTGTGGCAAAGTAACTGTGAACCAAACAACCACAAGTTTCATTTGGTCAAATGGGATGAAGTCATAGCCAGCAAGAAAGAAAGGGGATTGGGAATAAGGATCTGAAGATTCAGAACAGCAGCCTCCTAATGAAATGGCTGTGGAGGTTTGCTTCTCAAGAACAATCTCTCTGGAAGGAGACAATCAGGACAAGATATTGCATGGAAAACTCGTGGATCAGCAAGGCTACTACAAGACCATATGGTACTGGTCCGTGGAAATAAATGAGGATTTTGTGGCCAAAATTGATAAATGATTGTAAGGTCAAGGTGGATGATGGAAGGAAGATCTTGTTCTGGGAGGAAAGTTGGGTAGGACAGGGATCTCTAAAAAAACAGTTTCCCTAATCCTTTTCTTTTGAGCCTCCAGCTAAAGGTCACTGTTAAGGAGATGAGAGATGACCGGGGCTCGAACTTTAAATTCAGAAGACCATTGAATGATTGGGAGGTGAGTAGAATGGTTGAATTCCTCAATACTTTGGAACAATGAAAGGATTTCAGTGCCAATGAGGATCAACTAGCCTGGATTCCATACAAATAAGGGAGATTTCTCAGTTGGATCGCTTATAGGAAGCTTCAGAGATCAGACCTTCAACAAGGAGGCTGGCCATGGAAAATTATATGATAAGTCAAGGTTCCATTCAAGATAGCCTGCTTCTCCTGGCTTATGGCTAAGCAGGCTACACTAACTCATGATAACCTAATGAAAAGAGGCCTCCAATTGTGCTCCAGATGCTCTTTTTGTGAATGTGAGGCAGAGACAATAAATCATCTCTTTTTACACTGTAGAGAGACAGTGAAGCTTTGGCAGATCTTCATCAATCTTAGGGGTATTAACTGGACTATGCCTAGGAATATTAAGGAAGCTTTAGCCTGTTGGAACAGGAATGGAAATCAGTCAGGGCACAGAGAAATGGAAGATTGTTCCAGCTTGCATTTGGTGGACTCTTTGGCTAGAAAGGAACCAAAGATGTTCTGCAAACAACAGCAGCTCTTTTGTGAAAATAAAGATGAATTGTATGGTTTTGTTCTATTTTTGGTGGAAGCATGAATATCCTCAAGAAGAAGATATCCTAGTATTCTCGATTACTTTTGAGATTATAGGAGGCTAGTTTTTCCATTTCTGTGATCTTTTTGTAAGTATTTACTGGAATACTCCTGGAGTATCCCTCTGTTGATAATACAAGTTACCTTTCTCAAAAAAGAAATACTCTCTCATATGTTTGACATTCATCTGTTGGACAAGCTGAAATTGAGGCTTAAGATTTTCAGCACGAAGTTTTAGAAAGTCAAAAATACATTTGAAATTTGTAGTATAAAATAAGTCTTAGATAAAATATGGCTATAAGTAATCTCATTGAGAACAAAATAAGAATGTCATGTTACATTATTTTTAGATATAAAAGAGTGCCATTCTTCTAGGACAAACTAAAAGGGAAAGGATATCACATAAGTTGGTAGAGAGTGAACATTATTTTATAGAAATCTATACTACATGATATCCACATGCAATGCATATACCAAGAAACTAGTATTATATATATGAAGTAGTAGTAAAGCCAGCGTCTTTATGACACCAAAATTTGTCGGGCAGAAAAAAAATCAGACTCATCAACGACCATTGTGATTAAAAATTGGCAATAGCAGTGGAAGTTACGACCAAATTAGCATGCTTTAAACAATCCAAGGTGCACCCCATTCCTGGAATAGTTATGGCTGCTAAACCATAAAAAGAACTGTAAGCAGCAATTTGTGGAAACGAAGGAGTACGGACACTCAATCCCAGATGAGATTGAGAGAACACACGTACTATGAATGAATATGACGAAAGAGATTCCAGGGACTATGATCCAACAGATGCCTGATGACAATTTGGAACATGAAGATGCCAGATTGCAGAACTTAGCCTAGACGGAAACAATACTATCCTGTGGAGGCAGAGAGACTGAAAATCTAGGTTATACATGATTACTATAAAACCTAACCTGGTATAGCGCTAGTATTCTTCCTGCTTCTATATGACCTTCTGTGAGTTTCAACCTTTCCTTGAGGCTTGCACCTTCAGAATCTGTTAAACCACAATTTGGACAATTATTTCTTTTCTTTTTCTGTAAGTAGTAATCTCTAAGGAAAAAAAATTAGTAGTGACTTCAGCAAATCTAAACAAGAATTTTCAATTACTCAACTACCCTACCAATGTCAGTCACAAGCTATTTGACATTGAAAATACAAAGAAAGAGATATGTGAGATGAGAAACAAGCTAGTATGGGACCAATACGACTATGACAATATTAAATTACCAGCCATACCAAGAATTTAACAAAACTTTTCATCCGAATCTGAAATTATAAATAGGCAAATGGCAACTTCCACCCTCCCTAAAAAAGAGAGAGAAAAGGGAAAAGGAGAGTAAAGGAAAAAAATCAATAAGTAATCAAACTTCAAAATTTTTATAAAAATGTTGAATCATAAACAAGTAATAATCAACTACTTTTTGGAATTCTATTCATTTCATGCAAGCCTGTGGCGTATTTTTACTTATATGACCTAAAAGAGAAAAGCATAGATGCGAAGACATGGAATATCCATCATTACATATTAATCAAAATCTATAGTACATGTATCAAGAACTGATTTCAAAGAAATCTTAATACTAAAATTTAATCACCATTTAGTTCCACATCAGCAGAGGAGAGAAGGAGGAGAAAGAAGAGAAGGTGGAAGATTAGTAAAACTGCCGAAGGTTGCTAAGATAGTAAATCACAACAAGACAAGGCAGAAATTTATTTGTTCCTAAATCACAACAAGACAAAGCAGAAATTTATTTGTTCTCAAGGTTGGGGGGAAGGAAGTAGTAATGACAGGATTATAGCATTTTGTCAAAGGCTTACCACGTGGAAATGGAAGTTTAGACAAAATGGAGGCCATTGTACTCCACCTATCTGTAACAGAGCAAGCGTATATGCATTGAAGAGCACAATCTACAACCTCAGCCTCATTATGGAAAAAGTTATTATTCTGGACCTCTCTGCTACCCTCTTCAATTACAACTGAGCACATCTCCAATTTATTCTCAGAGGCGATCTCCTTCAGCCATCTGACCAGAAATGACTCAGTTGAATGATCTTTTTTCTCATCTCTATTAGGCACTGTCAAAGAGTGAAACCTCTTTTTCATGAATGGAATTGCTTTACTATGTAATCTTTTAATAACAGTATCTTCTCTGACCCCAATCAACATTAATTTAAATCTTTCATAATCAGGTAAGCTTTCCCATCTAGTAAGACTCATGGACAAATTCATTTCTTCATTCTCCTTGGAATAGATTAACTGGTGTAAGTAAGAAATCTCCTCTAGGAATGGCTGCAATTCTGAAATCCCTTTGCGACAAGCAAAGTCAATCAAGCACATGGAGTTATCGAGTTGTCCACTTAAGGTATCAATATCTCTAGCTCTCTTTTTGTACCAAGATGAGAGTTCACTTACTGAAGGCCACTGAGACCCCAAAAATTGTTTTACAATAGGCTCAGTTCTGATCTGAGTATAGCTCTCATCACTCTCAGGGACTCTGCTGATGATAAAAGTTACCATCTCATCACACTCAACCCAATCTTCTTCCCTCAAAGAAATAATTGGAGGAGGGGAACTCCCAGGAAGGAGCTGGCCATAAGTCTGTACCGGAAGAGTCTCAGGGATGGCAGCGAAGACATCCAACAACGAGGAAGTTAAGGAATAAGGATGACGCTTAAAGAGAAGGTTTAATGCGCCAATCTTGCCACTTTCTGCAAGTGCAATTGCAGCTTCTTTAATGGGCAAATTACAAAATTTCTTGAACTCCTGAAAAGAAAACCTGCAAAAGGCTAAGTCATTAAGTTTCAAGTCAGTGTTAACCATTTGAGTACTACTTCTATTTAAAAGCATGACGGTTCGTCCTAGTTTCAAAGTCAGTAGGATCATTAGGGTTGTTTGGAAAGCCAACTGATAATTGAAATTGGTGTAACTGCTGGAGTAGTAATCATCAGCCTAGTAATTACACAATCTAATAATTACAATGAGTTGTTTGTTTGCCACAATGTTATTACAGTTAATAACATTGTAATTACAAGTGCACTATTTGTTTGCACAATTGTAATCATAAGGTTATCTAAAATTTGAAAAATAAAAGTTAATTATCTAAAATTAAGAATTTATATTAGATAAATAATGGCCTTTATAAATAATATCAAATTAAATATTTAAGATATATAGTCTTTTGATAATATATTACAACAACAACAACAACATACCCAGTGGAATCCCACAAGTGGGGTCTAGGGAAGGTAGAATGTACGCAGACCTTACCACTACCTCACAAGGTAGAGAGGTTGTTTCCTGAGAATCCTCGTCTCAAGAATATATGTTCTTAAATATGATCAATATGTGTTTTTAAACTAATATTACAAAAAAAATGATTTATATATGTAACACATATATATGATAAGGGAAAATCACAATCGCTACCCTTTGGGTATGCATAGGTAAAAACTGCACTCTATGCAATAACGCAAACCACATAGGAGAGGTAACCCGCACCAAGCAAGCCGTGCGACGAAATTGGCCCAGAAGGCAAAACTCTTGCTTTTGCTAGCAAGGGGTTTTGAACTTGAGACTTCCAATATGGAAGTTCCAAGCCCAAACCATTGGGCCACCCTGAAGGGTTCAAATCAATATTTTTAATTAAACTAATCATGAGAAGTAAAAGTACAAAATTTTTATGAACATCATTAAAAGCATGTTCGACAAAAAGATAAATATTATAAATATAACATTATAAAATTATTAAAACATGAGATAAAAAGATGTCCTAATACGTCTAACAAAAAAAATAGTTTACAATGTAAAATATCGAGTAAATACTCCTAAAACAAATGAAACTGAAAATATAACATAAGTTCTAAATTCAAAATAAAAAATTTACCATACTACTCTAATGACAAATTTCAACATAGTGTACATAAATATGATTTAAAAGAAAAGAAAAACTTAATTTACAACCTTATTCAACAACGAATTCTACTTTAATTTAAAAATTAAAATGCCAACAAAATGATGCCAATGAAAAAAATAAACATAAAATAAATAAAAAATAAGTAATACAAAAAATTACATAGAATCACATGAAGTAGGTTGAGCGTGAGAATGAAATGAAGTATAAATAGTATAGAAACACTTCTCGAAAACATTAGGAATAATACAAATAAAAAGATTAAATTTAAATGAAAAAATAAAAATAGAAATTTTAAAAAAAAGAAATTAAAAAGCAATCAGCTTGTAATTACACCATGTAATTACCAACAATTCACATCCCTCCATGGCAAACTGGAGAGTGTAATTACCCCTTGTCAATTACACCCAATTAACTATTGATCAAGTAATTATATGGTCAATCAAATAGGCCAAACAGTGTAATTACACTTAATTACACCAAATCCAATTACCAGAGTCACTTTCCAAACAGGCCCTTACAAGAAACAGGTTAAGAAGCAAACCTAATGAAATATAGGAAAAGAAACAAAATTAAACCCAAAAAAAAACATACAATATCACAGTTGGGTCATTGAGCAACAAGCCACTTTATACCCCTAGAAGTAGTTTATGCTAAGTTTGAAAATGAAAACATGTCATCTCAACCATAATCCAGTTAAATGTGGAAGTCAAAAAAGACGACGTGGTAGTTTTGGAACCTCTACCGAATTTTGAAGTTTTCAGCTTTTGTCGACACTTACAGAAAATCTAATTAGTTATATACAAGCTTCATAGAGAATCAAAAAGAATAGAATATTTGCTTTGTAAACAAAATAAGATTGCTTCTGAGCATCACAACATTCCAATCAGGTTTAATATAAAACTTATGAATCCAGAACAAAAGACATTCACAATAGAAGAAGAAAAAGAATGGGAGCAATAATATTATCACCTGCCCATGTTTATCCCAAGAAATGTCTCTATCCGGTCTCTGTATTGCAACAATTTAAGTCTTGCCACAAGACAATCCCAAACCTTACTATGATCATTGACCTCAGGCTCAGAAAATCTGTAACGGTCAGTTATGCGAAGTCCAAGATCAAGCAAAGCCCTAACTGCGTCTTCAGTTGGTCCAAATCGACCTACACATTCAGAAAGTACGAAAACTTGGTCTTTGATATTTGAAAGTACTGTATTTATCTCATTTACACCCTGGGAGGAGTGCAACCACTGTGCCTTTAGAGCTTCGTCTTTATCTAGCCCATGCTGATCGGCAAACATGAGAGCAGCCTGAAACTCTTGTCTGGAGATTAATATATCATACATTTCAGGAATGGATCGTTCAGAAAATGAAACTAAGCTCCATCGGAAATTGGCCCAGTCAAACTTATTACTCATATCACCATGATCACACTTCATAAGATGAAAGCTGCTTGCTCTAATTTCTTTAGTTGATTCATTGTTCTGAATGGATGATTTTGTCTCTAGTAGAAAAAGCTCTCCCGACAACTGTGGCAATCTCTCTAAAAGGGGCAACGAATACATAGTTTCATCCATCTTACATAGCATCGTACCAGTACATATGTTAATCATAGTGATGCTGCCATTTCTTTCTGCAACAGCAAGTATACCATCAGACCACCAGGCAAAATCTACAACCCCATTCATGAGAATGTTCCCCTTATCAGAGTCCTTATTTCCCTGATGAAATTCATTTCCCTCTCCATAAGAACATCTTGAGAGAGAATGTTGTTCCTCATCAAACTTAAAGGTATTCAAAGATCCTCCCACATCAAGAGTAGCAACAAATCTTCCCTGTGGTGATATTGACACTTTAGGAAAAGTTGTATAACCGACATAATCTTTCGGGATAGAAAAGATACCACCAAACTGAGTAGAAACGAGAACTTCCAGGTCTAAGTTTCCCCTTTTCCGGCAAAGGGAGAGACTGTACAATCCTAGAAAAGAAATAATGTCAATGACAAAGAAAAGTAATAGGTAGCTTGCATCAATTCAAAATCTCTGCTAAAACAAAATTAAGAACCAATACATAAATATGTTCAGATATATTTAAGAGATTTTGAGCTACCATTAGTAGTTAACTGTAAGCTGCCAGCACTGCTAACTATGGAAAATAAGCTCAGTTGTGGCTGGTAATCCAGGCAGATCATATCCTGTGGAAACTGCTTCAGCATTGTCCCGCTGCTCGAGGCAAGGGGTGAGAAAACAGATGCACTTGGATCTTGACTGATCTCAATGTCATGAATCAACCCATCTGCTGTAATTATTGTGAAGGTACACCTGAAAAAGATGTATCCACCCAAAATAGATGTACAAACTAAGTAATAAGATGAAAATTATGAGAGAGAAGAAACCTCCACAAATAATTGAGCTTACAAGCAAGATTTCTTCAAACCAGCATCATCCTGCACCAGCAGGCCAACTATTGGTGAAGAACTTTTTATATGACTCTTGGAAATTCTGGTAATTTCCTCACCATTAGCTCTGATGAGATAGATTGTGTCACTGTCATCAGCAACGCCCAGAACATCATGAGTTTCAGACCAAGCCCCACAATGGAATGAAGTAATGCTTTTACCTAGATGTACAGAGGCCGTAAATAATTGATAAGTGTAGCTATATGTTTGCATAATCATAAAGAGTAGCACTAGAAACCAATTGTAATTCTAAAAAGTAATGTGACGGTCATTCTAATCCTCCTTGTCACCCTCTTGATCTATTAGTATTTGGGGTTGATCTGAATCCTAGAATTCTCAACCAGAGAAGAAAGGGAAGTCAATAAGTTGATGGCACAGTTCAATTGGAATTTCAGAGGAATGAAAACAGCATCAATTGTGTACTTATACATATCAAAGGGCACAATGTGTTGGTTCAGTGACTAAATAGAGATCAAAGAACAGGAAAAACACTGACAAGCTGCAGGCAGGAAGGCAGCTTTGAAACGTTAAAAACAAAGAATCCCTTTAACATGTTAAACTATGCCCTATTATAGATCTCCGATAAAAGGGATTACTGCCACCACCGTTTATTACTTCTATTTTAGGTTCCTGAAACTTACAGACAAATATTCCACAAGGCTTTTGGTAGTCATCATCCTTCTGCAAGATTGTTATCTGATTCCCAGATGCTACAGCCACAAGATGACCCCTTGGAGAAACAAATAAGGATGCATATCTGCTTATTTTTGTTGTATGCTCATGTTTTCTCCATCTCTCCTTGAGTTGGGCAATACCTTCACACATAACAAAAATTGATAATTTTAACTAAAAGGTCTGAACAACAAGTGAAGTAAAACTAATACTCTACATATGAAGTTGCTTGACCTAATTTCTTTGTACATCTTTATTTTCTTCTAATTTCCTTGGTCCATTTCCTAAAAACTTCTTATACTTCAAGAATTTTAAACTACCACTATCTATCTAATTGTAACATAGATACTCTTTTATGAAGATCATAACTTAGATACTATAGTTTCTCAGCTAGTTGATTTACCTCTTTTCACCCCATTATTTCAATCTATTCTTTTTTTTTTTTTGGGATGAAGTAAAAAACTTTATATAATAGGCATCAAGAGGATGCAAGTAAGAAACTTTATATAATAGACATCAAGAAGATGGAATAAGTAGAAAAGATGGAAGGAGAAGTCAGACTGGTACAAAAAGTGTTAGGCTAGAGCAAAAGAGCGGACAATATCCGAAAAAGTTTATATTACAGTCTACAAAGGCTAGATTTTGCCAATAATATAGCATAAAAGACATCTAGCTTTAAGAGTGTGGCAAGGAGTTGATAACCCATCAAAGCAACAGTGATTCCATTCTCTGTGTCTAGACACACCAAAATATACGGGCAGGAATCATCTCCCATACTTTCCTGATGGATTTGTCAACTTTCATCTGAGACCAGCATTCACAGGTTTCTCTAATGCTATGTGGCATAGTCCAGATGAGTCTAAAAATTCAATCTATTCTCTATCAAACTTTACTGTGATAAACTATTCTTTCTTCTCGTGAATCTCTGTACTAGTAAAATCCAGGTGGTTTAACTTGTGGGACAAACTGCCTAAATTTCATATAAATTTAAAACTGAAAGAAATTAGTGATTGTTTTGCATGCAAACTAATGTGAACCTGCTACACAATGCCTCCAAGATAATGAGACTGAAACCAAAACAAAATGCAAAAAACGAAAAAGAAGCTCATCAGTTAAGCATCTCAGAGATGATATGCACTGTAAGCTTACATATATGGAAATCACAACAATCAAATAAGATATCTCAAAATAGAACGCAGCCTTTAGATAATCTCAAAACTGCAGTAATACATCTATGTAGCACTTGTTTGGACATTTACTGTTATCCCTTTCGATGTTTAACGTTTCCAATATTTCATGTCATTCTTAAGTGGTAGTGGGGTAGTGGTGATGAGTGACTTCAATACATAGTCAAAAATAGTAACAAACTTGTAAAACAACACCATATCTTCTTTTCATGTTTCGATAAATAACCCAATGTATCCCTTTTATACTAATTGCATTTCTGTAATCAAATTCCAAAATGAAGAACAATTGTAACTTCCCTTTGTCTTCATTATCCACATTGAGATTTCTATTTCGACCTAAAACAAAATCTAACTCACACTCAAAAGGTGACTATATCCAGCTAAACAAATATGAGGTGACTATATCCAGCTAAACAAATATTCAACGAACTAATCAATAAGCTCACATTCGTATAACAAAAAACAAAGAACTTGCATTTAGATCACATCAAGGAAGAAACAAAAGAAAGCAGTCCATTCTCATCTATCAACATAAAAGCTTCCAAATTTCCAGAAAGAAACTAGTTCAAACAAAATTCAGCCACTTTAGTTGTTGTAACTTTCTCCAAATGCCCAATTCGACAAAAAATGAATGTACCTGAGGACGAAAACAATCTTGAAAGATAACTGCTTTTGGCGGCTTCATTCAACTAAACGAAACACAAGAATGTAAGCAATTGAGAAAAATGAAAGAGATTCATCTACAAAATTCAAATCAGTGGAAAAACCTGTTGATATTGTGGAGGATAATTGGAAATATATGGCCTAGAAGCGTGATGTCGTGTCTCAAATAGGATTTCTCCGGCAGTTTCTTCCATCAATGTGATCTTCGAGATCCTAAACCGTCATCAGCTTCAGCTTCACCTTCTACTTCTCTTGACCTTCAATCTACCAGTCCGAAAAATTGTTTTGGGTTTAATTGGTATGGGTTAAATTAATTTAGTGGGCAGGGTCGGGTCAAAAGACTAGTGATCCAGTAAATTAAGGTGAAATTGGGGAAAGGAGGTCAATTTGGGGAAATCCATTAAAATAGAGGCATTTTTGTGAAATTTGGTAACGATAGGATATATTTGACCATTTGACATTTGAGTCAATAGTATAACTAAGGATAAAGTTGATTAATCTATCTATATCCATCCTTGAGTGGAGATGTTTAGAAATATTGTTTGAATTTTTTATATTTTATTAAAAGATTCTGTTTTAGATAAAATTCTATTTTCATCATTTTTAAAAATTATTATTTAATTATATTAATATTAATTTTTAAAATATATGAATGTAATAAAATAACAATTTCTAGATGTGGAAAGATTTCTAAATCTTCCTTATTTGTTAGACTTCTACTTCTTCCGTATTTGAATCAAGAAAATACCTACAGTCGTTAAAGAAAATTTTAATTTATCATCGACTCTAATTAGTGATAGAATCTCTCTATATATATAACATTTACAAATAAATAATTATCAATATTACTTTTGTAGTAATTTTTTTTATAAGTTCATAATTAAATTTAATTTTTCTCGTTTTGATCACGTGCAAAACGCGTACAACAAGACCAGTAAACAAAAGGCTATGAGTATATTTGATATTTCCCTAGTTTTTAATATTTGTTTTAAATATGAAACTCAAATTTTAATTTTATTATTATAGAGATATATAGATTAGTATTTGACTTTAAATGTTCTAGAGATCTTTTCTGAATTTACTCATATAAAAATTTATCACTTTAATATTATCATTATGTATTTTATTACTTCATCTGTTTCAATTTGTTTGTTTTATGTCATGGGATTTATGAAAATAAACACTTTTTAAAGTAAAAATCTTGTGATTTTAAAGTAAAAATATATTAAACACCATTTGAATTTGCATCTTAAATATGTCACGTAAAAAGTTGAAAAATTAAAAAGTTACTAAAAAATAAAAAAAACATGTTTTAAGAATCACTACAAATAAAATAGAACAAACACTAAAATGGAGATAACATTATTTTGCTTTTTTAATATCGCAATTCATATCATAATTTACAACTGCATTACTTATTGTTAATTATTTTTAGTGCTTAACATAAATTTTTATAATCATTTGCTTCATTGTATTTTTATTTACTTCAAAATAATATATCTAGGTGACTTCCAAACCCGACTTCATATCAATTTTGAATTTTGTTGGAGCAAAAATTAGACAAAAGGATAATATTGATTTGAATGTGGGAGAAAAAATTCAGTCATAAATTAAAGAAGGAGAATTTGACCATAATATAGGAAAGGAGATTTCATATATAAAGAATTGCTTTTAAATTTTCAGTTATAGATAGTTCGCGATCCTTATATATATATGCCTTATAAAAAGAAAGAGATAATTTTTCAAATATATACAAAAAAAAAAATTAATTAATTTACATAAATGTATTTCATGTTTTATTTGTATAAAAATTAGCCCCAAATCAATAAAATTATACATGACTATATAATATACCTTGTATTCCATTAATTTTGGATGCAGACAAAGATTCACTATTTTTTGGCTTTGGGGTATGATGGAATAAAGCAAAATAATTCTTTAAACTGTCTGTGTTTCTTTCAATTGTGAAGTGGCAGTTAGTCAATGCAACTTTCGACGCTCATGATGGATCATCCGGAAACAGTCGCGCTATGTTTTTAAACATAGAGGTCAGGATGCGTACATTCGACCCCTCTTACCCCGCAATGGGCGGGAGCCTTTGACGCATTGGGGTAATGTTGTTGTTATAAATATACTTTGTCAGAAGTTATAGAAAGTATACTTATATATGAACTATACACTAAATATATATTTTTGATACACATTTACACTGACTATACATACCTATACAACAAAGGGTTATTTTTTTTGTAATTATTTTTATCGAAGTATCCCTCAGTGTAATAATCCAAAAGATGTCATTATAAAAATTAGAGATAAATGTCAAAAACTCACCTAAACTGTCCTTTTTTTTTTTGTTTCATACCTAAACTAATGTAAGTGTGAGTTTTATACCTAAACTATCACTTATTAGTTTGAGAAATACACCCTCTCTTTCATTGAAAAATATTTTGTCACATGAATAAAATATTTCATCTTAATAATAATTAAATAAATTATTACTATTAGTTAAAAATTAAAGATTAAAGTATTAATAATCTCTCAAAAATATTATTTTTTAAAAAATAAAATTTAAAATATTGTTCTCACCTACTCCACCCCCAACGCACCCCTGGAGTACCCCCTCCACACCCACACCCAAACAATCCCCACCTTATTAATTTTTTAAAATCTCTTTTATAGAATATTTTTTTAAAAAAATCAAACTTCACCTCATCTTCTACTCCTTCCTAAGAAAAATGATATTATTTTTATTTTTTAAAATAAATAAAATTCTATCCGACATCCATCTTACTCTCTGCTCCTAATATTTTTTTATCCTTGTTATTTTTTTTTCATCCTTTTATATATATGTAGACATATTTTTAGAAAAAGAATTCTACTTGTGCACCGAATCTCATGAATTAAAAAATTATTTTAGAAAAAACTTTCAGCAAGTAAAATTATTTTTCTAAAAAGTGTGGAAAAAATGAAAGTAGAGGATTAGGTGGGTAGGGTAGAATTATTTTTTCTATAAAAAAATTAAAATATCTAAATTAATATTTTATGGGGAGAGGGTGATGGGAGATGAAGTAAGAATTT
>JAABOM020000075.1:17172202-17186614 GCA_011800125.2 Solanum clarkiae
CCCGAACCTTATCTCTGGATTTTTAAAAGATTTTCTCTGTTAGGTCTTTTAAAAATATTTTAATGGTTTCCTAATTAACCGCAAAATTAGGTGGCGACTCTGTATCCTTTCGAATTTCGAGAATTGATTTTGCTCAAATTAATTGAGTTTAGATTGATTCTTGATTTTCGAACAATTTTTCAATTTTATTTTTAAGAGTCGGTCATTTTTCGGCGTAACATTCATAACTCTTATGTTTTTCATATTCATAAACTTCGACTATTTAATTTAAAACTTTAAAATATCTTTTGATATTCCTCCATTTTTATATAATTCATCTTTTTTGTTTCATGAGACTCTTACCTAAGACCATCCTTTTTATTATGTAGTTAAAGTCGTGAAGCACTTATCTCCAATATCATTTGTTTTATGCTTTAGTTTGACATGCTGTGGAAGATTCTTGGGTTTTGATGGTAGTGAGAGATGTCGACAAGGACACAAAAAATTATGTATTGTTACTATATATATTTTTTTTCCTGTATATTGGTATGATTAAAGTCTTAAGAAGGACATGTACGTTGTATTTTTCTTCTCTATATATTTTTTGTATTTTCTCTCTATTAGACTTATTAATATAATATTTCATAATTTTTTTTTATTGTTATAAGTTTTTTATTTGGGCTGGAATGAGAATTATCCATTTGTAACTTTATTGGAAGTTGGCTAACAATTAATCAAATTTCAAACCACACATGTTTTCATAAAATTTAATTGTTCCAATAGATTATAAAAGTATACATGAAACACATATTTAATGCACATATTTAGAAATTAGCATATATAAAAGAGACTATAATAGTTTTTAAAAATAAAAAAAGAAACTTATGAGAAAGATGAAAATAACCTTGTTGAGAGCATTTTAAAAAAAAAAAAAAAAAGAGACGTGCAATGAACGAATTCGAATTTAATCCTATAGGCAAGTTGGCGGGAGGCCCCGTTAGTAGGGGCCATTCCATTAAATTTAAACTATCAATTCATGGGTCATTTGCCGTGTTTCTGCTGCCATTGACGTTTACTTGACTTTGCATAACGACAATTTAAAAGAAAATGCCTCTTTTTAATCCTATTTCAAACTTTTGCCAAAATCAGAATCAAAATTCAGGGAACAACTGGGTAATAGAAATTGCTGGATCATAAACTTTAAGAGGTAACTGACTGTTCTTAATGATTGCTTCTTTGCGACTTCAATTTCATCCCTTTATTCACTGATATTCATTGTCTAATGTATACTATGTAATAGACACTTGCTTCTTTTCCAGAGCATCAATCATATGTTCAATTGAAACAAATCGTAATTTGACTGTCTAAATGAAATTTACTGAACTGTTTACGTGACCCGTCCTGTGGTGCACCCCTTCCCTGGACCTGCTAACATGGGAGGCTTTCTTAAAAACCAGTTTTTTTTTTTAATACTAGGAAGCGGCGTGATGGGAAATGGGTTTTACATCAGTTAATGATCTCATAGTGATTCCTGGAATTTTGCATTTTGTTTCTTTGTTATTAGCTTTCATCTTCTTAATATATGCATCATGGTACTAAATTTTTGGTGTTTTACTAGGATGTTTTACAAAAAAGAAAATTGTAAAACAAAATAAAGATAATTTATACCAAACTCATGCTAAAACAAGAGATTTTGGGTACTAACAAGAGTTCCAGGCAAGTTGTATTGTCCCTTTAAAGTATAACATTTTGCATTGATGTTATGAAGATGGAAATTGATGCAGGTATTCCTGGGGATCTTAACATGGAAATCCAATCTTTACATGTTCCCGCTAAGAGCTAAAGTTTGGCTATCGAATGAGTTAGCATAAAGGAGAATTAAAGGATTTGGCTTTGCTTTTACCTTCCTAGGTGTAGTATCATGCCAGAGGATCCATCCACCGATGTTTTCCTCATCCCAGCTTCCGAAGTTGTCACTGAGATAACTCGACTTATATTTGAAACAATAGCAGCAGCAGATTCTGTTGTTGTGCAGAAGGAGAACTTCAATAAGTTTTCGAAGTTCTTGGAGAAGATTGCTTTGGTCCTAAAAGAGTTATCTAAGTCAGGAACTAGTAAAATCGATAACTTCAATGCTCCTGTTGAGGATCTCAAGTTGGAGATAGAAGTGATCAAGCAACTAGCATTGGACTGCAGAAATAGGAACAAAATCTATCTCTTCTTAAATTGTAGGAGAATCGTCAAGAATTTTGAGAGTAGTACAAGGGATATTAGTAGGACGTTGTTGCTAATGACTTCGGAATATCTGAATGTTTTACCAGAAATCACTGACCAGATTAAAGATCTATGCAAGAACATGCTGGATACTGAGTATGAAGTCTCTATAGAGGAGGAAGAAGTTACGGAGAAAATCGAATCAGGGATACAAGAGAGGAATATTGACAGATCCTATGCAAATGATTTGCTCATTTCTATAGCTAAAGCTGTTGGAATAGCAAATGAGCAATCAGTACTGAAGAAAGAATTTGGAGAATTAAAGGCAGAAATTGCTAGTGGTGAACAAGGGAAGAACCTGCCGGAGACATTACGGATGGAAGAGATCATTCTATTGCTTGGCAAGGCTGACTTGCTTACAACTGCAGAAGAAAAAAAGACAAATTACTTGACTAAAAGAAACTCTTTGGGTAGGCAACCATTAGAACCTCTGCAGTCATTTTATTGCCCAATTACTGGAGATGTCATGGAAGATCCGGTGGAAACTCCTTCTGGACAGATATTTGAAAGGACAGCAATCGAGAAGTGGTTAGCAGAGGGCAATAAGCTGTGTCCCTTGACAAAAAATCCCTTGAAAAAGTCACATCTTCGGTCCAATAAAACGCTGTGTCAGTCAATTGAAGAATGGAAAAACAGAAACATCATGATCACAATTGCTTCCCTAAAACTTAAAATTCAAACAAACAATGAGGAAGAAGTGCTTCAATCTTTACAAAAGTTGCTGGAGTTTTGTGTAAGAAGTGAGTTGCAGAGAGAATGGATAGTGATGGAAAATTATGTTCCAGTTACTATAGATCTTCTACGTGCAAATAATGCTGAGATAAGAAAATATGCTTTAATGATACTTTACGCTCTCGCAAAGGATAGTGAAGAAGGCAAGGTACTGTTTAATGCACATATCACAATTCTCTTATACAAATTTGTCTCCAGTCAATAATGCAAATACATCAGTAGCACCATACATTTGTTCAAATTTCACTTATATCTCACATAATTTCCACAGATAATGTTATCAAATGAATACAATGTTCTACTAAATGTTAAGACTATAGTAAGAGGATAACTTTTGGGTCTGTTCCAAATGATATAATCTATTTTATCTTGTTGTCCTGGCAGGAAAGAATTGGTACAGTTGATAATGCTATTGGGTTGGTGGTGCGATCTCTTGCACGCAAACCTGAAGAAAGCATATGGGCTTTGAAGCTGCTTTTGGAGCTATCCAGAAATAGTATAGTTCGGGACTTGATTGGCAGTGTCCAGGGCTGCATCCTTCTACTTGTTACTTTCATGAATAGTGAGGACTCGGTAGCTGCGAAGTATGCAAGTGAAGTCTTGCAGAATCTCTCGTTCCTTGATCAGAATGTTATTGAAATGGCAAGATTAAATTATTGTGCACCCTTATTACAACATCTATGTTCAGGTATTTGCTTAAAAATTTCTCAAAATTTTCAGTTGAAAAGAATGATATTTTTTTAGACCAAAGGCTACTAACAAGGATAACTTATGCATAGCAACTGGAACACACTGTGTCGTCAGCTAAAAAAGGTTCAAAGATACTCTTAATATATATGGTGTGATATTGTCCATTTTGGGGCCAAGCTTGCATGATGTTCCCGAAAGGCCTCACATCATTAAGAGTATCTAACACCTTTTATATGTCGCTTCTTTTCAACTACCAATGTAGAACTTTGTTAGCACAGCAACACATTGGTCATGTTAGATGATATAATACTCTTATGTGGATCCACTTTAAATCAAGACAGAAAGCCCTGAACATTAGTTGAGCATTTATCTGTTATTTTAGCTACAAGTTCACATATAAAGAATAAATTATGTTGTGGACATAATTTAAGCATTCCTGAACTGTCTTGGAGATCTTAGGATGTCTGCCATTCATGGCAATCATAAGGTGCCTAACCGTTTCGGTTTGATTGAATGTTACTGTCATCCCTATTAAATCCGTAGTCTTTCTTTGCTACTGATTTTTTGGGTTGGGAAAATTTTGGACTTCGATTGATATTAATTTGGAACTACTTCCAGAAGCTATAAGCACAATCTCAAAGGCCTATCTCATTGATGCAGGAACTGAAAGTAAGCGTATGGTCATGGCGAGAACCTTATCAGACATCCAGTTGAGCGACCAGATTAAGCTGTGCCTCGCAGAAGAAGGGGCATTGAAGCCACTTCTTGAACTTCTATCTCAAAGCAATATAGAGATGAAAAGCATTGCTATCAAAGCACTTCAAAACCTTTCAACTGTCCCAGAAAATGGTCAGCTGATGATAAAGGAAGGTGTCAGTGACCTCCTATTTGAACTACTATTTTGTCACACCTTGTCAACAGAAATTCGGGAAAATGTTGCAGCAACAATTATGCAACTTGCCATATCAAAAAGTTCACAAGGATCAGAGGATGAGCAGGTTACATTGTTGGAGTCTCACGACGACATCTTTAAACTGTTTTCTCTCGTATCATTGACTGGATCTAATGTGCAAAAAAGCATTCTTCGTATCTTTCAAGCAATGTGTCAATCTCCTGCTGGTTCTGATATCCGAACCAAACTGAGACAGGTGTGTAGGTCTGATAAAGTATCTTCGATATGTTTACGCAAGCTAGCAGAATTGAATATAACTTGTCACACTATAGCTAGTCCATCCCCCAAGAGATAAACTTCTAGAAGAACACACTTCCCTCTAAAGGTAGCTACTTAAACAGTGAACTGATGATCCTCTTAGGAAAGGAATGTTGAAGCTTTGGGTTGTATATAACGGAAGGAAGTTGTGAATTAAGGGACTACCAAAAGCTTAAACATTATCAAGTTGTTGGAAGCATTTTGGCTCCGATGCTTTATTTTCTCTAAGATTTTGTTGACTGACTTGCTAGCAGGTATAGGTCTCCTTTTTATATTAACTACCTGAAGATTGCTCTCCTTTTTATCTCCTTGGCACCAGGCGAGTGGTTGGCAGTCCTTGAACAAGTGTTCCTCCTTTATATAGGAAGCTGTGGAAGTCGCGTATTAGGATAGATGATTAAGAGGTAGTAGAGTGTTGTGTTGCTGTTCAAAGGTTTAGGCTTGTTTGGTGTGTCGTCGTACTAGTTGTATTCCTGTAGTCCTTGCCTTTGATATCATATGTGGTTTATTGTGTTTTGATTATATTGTTGGCATTATTCTTTTCTTGTAGGCTCTGCAATGGTAACCTTATTAGTGTTATGATTGTTTCAATGTTTTCTTCTTCTTTTACTTGGATTTTTGCACTTGAGCCAAGGATCTTTTGGTAACAACCTCTTTATCCCCATGGGATAGTGGTAAGGTCTGTGTACGTTTTACCCTCCCCAGATCCCACTTGTGGGATATAGCAGGTATGTTGTTGTTGTTGTTTTCACTTCTTGAAGTTCAAGTAGACAAACACAATTTGACTTCTGACTTCAACTGTCATTTCACTAATTGTTTCATTATCAGATTTCCGCAATTAAGGTCCTAGTCTACCTATGTGAGCTTGATGACCATGAGGTACGGGTTGATGCGGTGAAACTCTTCTATTTATTGGCAAAAGATGGCAATGATGATATTCTCTTAGAGCATGTAAACAATACCTGCGTTGGGAACTTGGTAAGGATCATCAGAACTTCACAAGATAAAGAAGAGACTGCTGCTGCTTTGGGAATAATCTCTCATCTTCCTCGAGATTATTCAATGTCCCAGCACCTTCATGATGCTGGGGCACTTGATGTCATCTTAGACTGTCTGCGTGGTAGAAATGACCATGCTTCACTAAGAAATAAAGTTGTAGAGAATGCTGCTGCTGCTCTTTGTCGTTTTACTGTTCCAACAAATCCAGAAATACAAACACAAGTTGCTGAAGCCGGTATTATTCCTCTTCTAGTATCGCTACTAGCATCAGGCAGTTGTTTAACCAAAAAATATGCAGCTACTTCTTTAAAGCAATTTTCAGAAAGTTCACAAAAGCTGAGCAAGAAGCAAGCAAGGAAAAATTGGATGTTAAGTTGCTGTACTTCCTCACCGACTTATAACTGTCCCTTGCACCTAGGATTTTGCAGTGTGGAATCCTCGTTCTGCCTTTTAGAGGCTAATGCTCTCAGACCCCTAGCGCAAGTGCTAGACGAGCCAGATCCTGCAGCTGCTGAAGCTTCTTTAGATGCAATCTTGACAATAGTTGAAGGTGAACAACTGCAGAATGGTTCTAAGGTACTTGCTGAAGCCAATGTGATCACCCCAATCATAAAATTGTTGAGCTCATCCTCTATCATTTTACAAGAAAAAGCTCTCGAGGCCTTGGAGAGGATATTTCGAATGATAGAATTGAAGCATAAATATGGGACATCAGCCCAGATGCCACTTGTGGAAATCACTCAGAAAGGAAGAAGTGAAATGAAATCTTTAGCTGCTAAAGTGCTATCTCACTTGAATGTGCTTCCTGAACAGTCTTCCTTTTTCTAATGGACATTCAGGTTGGGGACTAGATCATCTAAACTGAAGCATAGCACATTCATGCCATTGGTTTATGCTTTAATTATCTCGAACTATTTCATACGCGCACACATTTTAGAGTGAGATCTGTAAAATATGAGTCTTAGTGTTTCCTATGTAAAGTGTTGCCACTAGGCCTGTGCGGCCTAAAGGTATAAAGCAGATTTGAAGATCAATGAGTAATTTTCATGTTCTGTTTCACTGGACCAATTTATTCGGTTACGTTATGACTCGGTCCCGAAGCGTTCATAAGAAAATCATTTCCTCAAATTAAATGGCCATGGGTGATGTGATACATATCAAGAAAAGAATAAAGAAAGTTTGATGTCAACAAAATGCTATCATCGGCAGCAAAAGCGTAAAATATATTTGTAATCTTAATGATGACAGACTGATGAGTATTTTACAATCATAATGACGAAAGACTGATGATTTCATGAACTAGTATAGAAACGAACGACTTCAAGAAACACTGCTAAAACAAATTACAGTATGGCTGGACATCCTTTAGCAGGAACCCCTTTAGCCGTGGGACAACCAGCCAATGGACATCCATCCATATCATTTCCCCACCAGTCAACATTAATATTTTGCGATTGAACAGTAACAAACATCAAGATCGCCATGAAAGCAGTTCCAGCATCCAGGCCACCGGATAAAACATAGTTGTAACGTTCCCACAAGTGAGGCCAACGTCTGTAGACAACATAACCGGAAAGGAAAGCTAGAATCAGCCAACTTGTGTAGTTCACCGAAGTTGCTGGAGGCATCATGGCTGTTGAGCCCAGTAGTACTGGCATGTGTATGAGGGAAATCCATTTCTGCTTAGGGAAAGCCTTCTGTGCCAACCAAACTAGTACAGGGGAAATGGCTCCTGCCAGAAAGAACCAATTGACCTTGGGATAAACACCAAGTGGTCCAAATATTCTTTTTGGTCCAATGAGCCCCCAGATAACCGAGGCGTCATAGAAAACACGGTCTGCTGGACAAGTCCACGGGCTGTTGGATGGTAGCACAGAGGTGTCACAGAGATTTGGCACTGTTTCCATGAGCCACCATGCAGTAATTGTGTATATGATTACTGATATGAATGTGCCCAGTATCTGAAAGAAAATAGAAAGTTTAGAATTCAGAAAGCAATTCTTTCTTGTCCACACCAAACAATAGTACAAAACAACAACAACATACCCAGTGAAATCCCACAAGTGGGACCTAAAGAGGGTCAAAATGTACACAGACCTTACCACTACCTCATAGAGATAGAGAGGCTGTTACCGGAAAACCCTCGTGTCAAAATCGAGCCAAAACATTAGTACAAGATGACCTAATTACCTGAGCCATAAACATTGCCCTTGGAGGAATTTTCATGTAATGACCAAGCTTGAAATCATAGACAAAACTAAGAGCTTGCGCCATGCTAATGTACCCGTAAACCTTGAACAACATGTTACCGACAGGGTAGCCAGGGTGTATATACCCCCAAACATACTCTGTGATGATATTAAGACCTGGTTGCTGATTCAAAACAGGAATAAAGTCAAACGACACGAACATGACATACTAATTTCAACATAAAAGAGAGATCATTTTTCGGGTGATTGAATTACCTGGTTCGTAGTAGCAGATATGATTCCTATGGGAAGAGTGAAACCGAAGGCTATAAGAAAAGCTAGCAACACACCCCACCAAGATAATTGTAATGTTTCAATATAATGCTGACAAATGAAGAGGATTAATGCCATGTTTACCACAAGAATAATATGGAACCACCACATAGGAACCTGCTTATATTTTTTCATTAGCCTTGTGTGCACATCTGGTTTCTTGTTCTGTTCTAATACTTCTCTGAATCCATTCCACACTTCTCTGCAAAACATCAAATGTTAGTCATGCAACGACCTCTTAAGGGCTCTAGCATTCAATTATCAGGCGACGCATACCTTCCGTGGAAGAGGAAAACATGTACAAAAATAGCACCAAGAGCAGCAAATCCAAGGCCATATGTCATAGCAAAGAAGGTGCTCAAATGCAGCTGACCATATTTATTATAGGCAGGATAATCAAGCTGAAACTGCTCATTAATGACCCCGTCAGTGTGGTATGCAGTCCCATTTACCGTGAAGAGATGAGAGGAGAAAATTGGATAAGTCTTGGCGTTGTAAACGTTGTACCAATAAGTGAGCGGAGTCATCAAATACATGACAAGTACAAAACCAACTGCAATATTGCAAGTGGCAAACCATGGACTAGCCAGAGGAGTCCCAAGGTAGGATGAAATCGTTGTCCAATCGAACCCTATGGCACCAATACCAAGGCCTTTCATGCCAGAGCCCAATTGTTGAACAAAGATGGAATTGGGAGCAAACCAACACAGCCAAGAAAATGAGGACAACATCTGGAAAAGGTAACCAGGGAAAACGTAGTATGCGAAGCTGAAAATTAAGGCTATGAGGAAGAACTGCATCCGTGTTGTACCGCCCTTTGGTCTATTCTCCTTTTCGTGCAGAGCCCTGTACAATTATACAATGATGTAGTACCAATTCACGTACAAAATATTTACACAATAATGCATTAACGTTAAAACCAAAATTTTATATTGTGAGTTTATTTTAACATGTTGCAACATGTAATATACCTGAATAAGGAGACCTGAACCAAGCTGCCTGGCCACCACATCTCTGATGGCTCAACCAGAAGCTTCCGGAAGATACCGGCCCAACCAAAACCTAACGTCTGCCATTTGTTTACATATAAACAACGACAACATATTCAGTATATTCCCACGAGTGGAGTCCGGAGGGGTTGTTCAACCTTGGTAATTTTAAAGGTTGAACACATAGCAATATTGCATTATTTGAATATGGGTTGATAATTTAGTATTTGTTATTCTTTCTATCTCATTTTATATGATAAAGTTATCAACTCGAGGGTCAAGTGAGGTTTTCATATGTATTTTAAATGATTAATTATTATGACTAAAGTATATTATTTATGTAGTTTATACATATGTTTTATTTTTAAAAAATTAAAGATCTTATGTATACATATGTTTTATTTTTAAAAAAATTAAAGATTTTATGTCCCAAATCACAATAGAGTTACATATATTATTTAAGAAAAACTTTTAGTGACTTTTCACATGTATATATATCCATGTTCTGACGAAGTAAAACAATAGTGAGTAAAAATTACGGCTCTCACAATTTTAATTTATCTGTTACTATTTGGTCAAACAAAAGATATTTCCTTTTTTGAATTGTTAATTGTAACTTATAAATTTTTTACGTAATTTTTAAATATGTAAATTTTATTTCAAAATAATTGAAGATTCTATGCTATCCCAATTTCTATATTATTCCAATTAGTCATAACATTAGTTAGTTTAACCTCATATGCAAATTAAGCCAAACAAACCCAAGTCAAGCCAAACAAATCCAACAAAGAAAGTAATTTTACAAACACACATATCTATCTATATTTGTAATGTTGATTGATAAAAATATTCTTCATTGTTAAAAGACTTTTATATCCTTCATAATTTATTATGTTAACTAAGGCTAAAATTGTAATAACTCAAATATATACAAATTTTAGGATAATTTTCAAATTTGTAACTTTTTTTTTCCTCCTTAGGCGTTTAAACTTTCCTACAAATTTTAGGCTAGAAATATTTGTACTCTTTTTTTTTCCAACGTGTTTCAAATTTCTGTACTTATGATTTCCTTTCCTTACAAGGAAAGACAACAAGCCAAATCTCAACTTAAAAAAATTGTGCTTACAGAAATGTACCTAGCACGAAAATATATAAAAAATAATAAAAGTTTTACCTCAAAAATTACAACAAACTTGAAAAATCACTTAAAAAAAATATTATTGACTATGTATTTTTGTATAATATCTAATTTAACCTAAATTGTCAAAAACAACGTACAACTCATGTTTATACATAAAATCATACTTCAGTTGCGCCCATGATTCTATATTATTCCAATTTCTCATAACATTAGTTAGTTTAATCCTCATATCCAAATTAAGCCAAACAATACCCAAATCAAGCCAAACAATGCCGAATTTAAGCAAAATAAATCCAATGAAGAAAATAATTTTACAATTACACACATTTATCTATATTATTATAAAAGCATCAACATATCTTTTATATCCATCATAATGTATGTTAACTAAGGCTAAAGTTATAATGTTCAAATTTTTAGACCTGGGATTAGGATAATTTTCAAATTCATAGCTATTTTTCCCCTTCCTCATGTGTCTCAGCTTTTCCTTTCTTAGGCTAATAATATTTGCACCACATGCACCAAGCAACAAAAATATATAAAAAATAATACTCACTCCGTCTCATTTTACGTGGCACCCTTTGACTTGGCATGGTGTATAACATAAAAGGGAAGACTTTTGAAACTTGCAATCTAAAATCATTGTGTGACTGAGAATCATTGATTAAGAGTAAAACGAGAATTTTAAGATTAAATTATTAAAGTGATATTCTTTTTGAAATAAGCCAAAAAGGAAAGAGTATCGGTAAAAGTTTTACCCCAAAAGTTGCAACAAACCCTAAAATCACTTGAAAGAAATACTATTATTGATACGACATGTACCTTATAAAAGTAATACCTAATTTAACCTAGCATATGTCAAAGTTACCTGAGTTGTGCCCATGATAAGCAAGGCTGGAAGAAAATCAAGTGGCCTCTTATAATAAAGCTTAACAGCACTCAGTATATGCGAAGCATAGACCGATCCAGCGCCGGCATTGGCGAAAATGGTAATCAACACATGCTCTTTAATATTAAATCGCCCCGGGTTGAGCGTAAACGCCCAAAGTGTGCCTTCAAAAAACACCCTCTTTGTTATGATTTTCGCCATGAGATGCCCAATGGGCACCACGGCGATCTGAACCGCTGTCGATGATATATTGAGCGGTTGAGTACGATACCAAAAGAATTGATTCACAAAAGACAACAACACACAAGAAGTGATCCCTAGCAGCCACATTCTAAACGTTACAACAGGTGTTGTTGGATCATCAGTTTTGGGCACCGTCATTTCAACTTCCTTAACAGGACATTCTTCATCCTCTTCTTTGGACAAATCCATTGGATCAACTTGTATTTCTGCCATTGAATCCTTGTTCTAAAACCCCAAAAAGGGTTACTTATATAGACTGGAAGGATAAGATTAAAAGCTGTTCTCCTAATTTACACGAATTTGGTTAAATAATATGGCTAAGTACAGAATCTTAATGGATTATAAGGACATTAAAAGTTGGCTAAAAATAGGACTCTTATGGGAAAAAAAAGAAGAAGAGTTAAGAATTTACTATTTAAGATTGTGGATTTATTCCAAGTTATTTAAGGAATAGAATTAATTAATTTAAATGATGAATATTATTTACGTTATATACAATTGTGAGATTGGTCTTGTTGTCAAACAATTAAGGGAAAAAAAACTTTTATTCTAAAAATATCCTCCATCTTTGTTTTTATTCGTAAATATCCTTTTTTTCCCATTTTTGGTCTGAAAATACTTGTACTCCTAATATAATTAAATTAATTTTTTTACTAATTAGTTAATCTTTTTTATTTATTTTAAGAGATATTTTTTTATTTATTCTAATTCTTAATATTAACTCATTCTAAAATATTTACGTTATACAATTGTGGGGTTGGTCTTTTAATACAACTGTCAAACAATTAAAATATTTTATTAAGGGAAAAAATGGATCCAAAAAGAAAACCTTCTTCCAACTTTTACACTAAAAATACCTTCCGTCTTTGTTTTTAATCATAAATACTCCTCTTTCACCTTTTGATCTGAAAGTACTTGTAATTCTAATATAATTAAATTAAATTTTTTTACTAATTAGGTAAACTTTTTATTTATTCTAAAAGATAATTTTTTATTTATTCTAATTCTTAATATTAACTCGTTCAAAAATATTTAAACTATTTCACTCTAATATTTATAAGTCTAAAAATAAAATAAAAAATTTAATTCTTGTTTTTAAATTCTTAAAATTGTTATTCTTGAAACAATGCAATAAAATTCTTATAATTCTTATTCTTTACTTTACACAATAAATTTTTTATTTTACGTTTTATACAATATTATTTTATATTTTTATTTGTGGAATGATTTTTGATTATTTGGATTGATTTTTAGTTAGATTTAAATCATCACATTAAAATTTAATTATATGTATGTATAATTTTTTTAATTTTATTTTTTTAATAAATAACATGTGATAATAATAATGAAAACAATTATTATTTCTTTGAACCTTTGTTGTTTTTCTTTTTTTGCTCCCGATAATCAGAAACTAATAATGAAAAGAAAATTCATGTACTCAAATTAACAACGTTAACTTCAAATTCAATATACTAAAAGTTTCTTCGAAATTTGTAAAAACTTTCATTATCAGAACTAATCATATAAAATAATTTTTTATTATTATATGTTATTTATTGAAAAATCATATAATTCAATTTTTTACATTATGATTTGAATATAATTTTAAAAAATCATTATAAACAAATTAAAATTATTCCAAAAATTAAAACATAAAAAAGTAAAATATAAAGCAATAACGCATTGTGTAAAAATGAAGTGAGAATATTAAGAATTTTATTCCTCATTTTTACACAATAAATTATTTAGTTTTATTTTACGTTAAATATTTAGGCTTAGATATTTTAAATATTTTGGGTGAGCTAATCTTAAGGATTTGAATAAATAAAAAATATTTTTAGAATAAATAAATAAATCAACTAATTAATAAAAGAATTTAATCCAATTAAATTGAAGTTGAAAGTATTTTTAAATTAAAAAGTGGAAAGATGGGTATCTTTGAACCAAAAATAAAGGTGGGGGTATTTTTAAATCCAAAAGTGAAAAAAGTGTAATTTTTGGGTCATTTCTAATATTAATGACTTTTTTTTGAATTTTTTCCCCTTTTTCTTAATTCCGTTTCAATTCTTTTGGACGAATCTCTTTTACTTCTCCCTCTTTAATTTTATATTTTTAGTAATAAAAAAATTAATATTGGTGATCATTTTTAACCATAATGAATAACTTAAATCAAAATATAATTAAATTACAAATCTATTGGAGTATACATCATTACATTTAAAACATTATTGTATAATTTTGATGTTAAAGTTAAGTATATTAAATAGTATGTTGTGGGTTAAGTTGGGTGTACAGTTACCTTTGAATACAATGAATAACTTACACTAAAAAATAATCAAATTTTATACCAATTAAAAATCATATGTTGTAAATGTCACAATCCGCAATTCAGACGTGATGACACTTGTCTTATCCCACCAAGACAAGTCAGGCTACAACCCAACTACAACATTAAAAATGTGGAATTAAAATAAAAATGAAAGCTCAACTTAGTGAACATTTCCTAAAACCTGGTTGTCACGTGCACAAGTTTCTAATGTATTACAGTAGAAACACAAATATCAAATGATGTTGTCTCTCAACAACAACAACATTACCCCAATGCCTCAAAGGCTCCCGCCCATTGCGGAGTAAGGGGGTCGGATGTGCGCAGTCTGACTCCTATGTTTAAAAACATAGCGCGGCTGTTTCCGGATGACCCATGATGAGCGTCGAAAGTTGCATTGACTAACTGCTACTTCACA
>JAABOM020000075.1:17194259-17206035 GCA_011800125.2 Solanum clarkiae
TATTTAACGGCCATTTCGAATGCCTAATCCCTTCTCGAAATGGAAATAAGAACCCGAACCCGATCTCTGGATTTTTTAAAGATTTTCTCTGTTAGGTCTTTTAAAAATATTTTTATGGTTTCCTAATTATCCGCAAAATTAGGTGGCGACTCTGTGTCAATTCGAATCTCGAGGACTGATTTTATTCAAATCAATTGAATTTTGATCGATTCTCGATTTTCGAACTATTTTCAATTATTTTCAAAAGAGTCGGTCATTTTTCGAGATAACATGTTCGATCGCACTAAAATATTGGAGAAGTCATATATTTATTTTAAAGAGAAGTACTAACAACACCCTCGAACTTGACACAAATTATTAGTTTCGTTCATAAATTATTGATAGGCTTAAAAACATCCCTTAACTTGACGAACTAAGCTTGAATACACCCTCGAACTTGGCACAAATTATTAGTTTCGTCCCTAAACTATTGATAGGCTTAAAAATACCCCTCAACTTAGCGAAATAAGCCTAAATACACCCTCGAACTTGACACAAATTATTAGTTTCGTCCCTAAACTATTGATAGGCTTAAAAACACACATCAACTTCAAATTTTTGTAACTTATTAAATTTTGTTTTGAAATTTTGTAGAGTTTTATTTGCTGCCATATTTTTACAATCCCAAAATCTTCTTACGAGATTGTCACCCGGCCATAAAATTTAATGTTGCCAGAATTCTACATTGACAAAAAATAATCATAAACAAAATAGGAAAAAAAAGATAATCAAACAATTAAAAATGAGAATGAAAAAAATAGATCTTTCTTTGAGGTCGGTCACTATTAATGGAGGAAATGTTAAATAGGAAGAAGAAGGATATTCTAGTAGTTGGTAATTAAAAATTAAAGGGATTTTTTCTTAAAGAGCAAATTAAGTCCGATATGTGTTTTTTTAACCTTTCATGTGATTTAAATAAATTGTACTCACTTATTATACAATAAGACATGGGAGGGTGTATCTAAGCTCAATTCGCCAAGTTGAGGGGTATTTTTGAGCCTATCAATAGTTTAGGGACAAAACTAATAATTCATGCCAAGTTCGAAGGTATATTTAAGCATAGTTCATCAAGTTAAGGGGTGTTTTTAAGACTATTAATAGTTTAGGGACGAAACTAATAATTCGTATAAAGTTCGAGAGTGTTTTATGTACTTCTCTCTTTATTTTATGAGCATTTTCTTCATTAGAAAAACTAAATATCAAACCATTAAGGATTAAACATCGCTAAATCAAAAACTGAATCGAATCGATTAATGCACCACTCCTAATTTTTTATCTTTAAAAAATATGATATTTTGAAAAACATTTTGTCGTATTGATATCATTTACCAACTCTTGAAAGAAAATCTCATAAAATATTTCTCATCTAGTACAACCATAAATCAAACTGGACAGAGTGAAAGTCTCATTTGTGTTGTAATAAAACAAAAAAGGTCTCCATCTGGATTGCATTTTCCACCCCTGCCCTATCCTCCCATCACTGTCCAAAAGCAGTTGCTGAGAAAAGTCATCTTCCTTGCAAAGGTTTAATATACTTTTCCACAACAGTAAACTTGAATTTGGTGTCTTTAAATCAATTATCTCCTTATTTCCTCCACCTATATAATCACACTCAATCCCTTCTCCATTTATTTCCCTTATACATGGCGGACGCTACATATAATCACCCTTTGTTTAGCTGCAGGATTTGCCAGAATCCCATCGCTCTTCGAGATGATCTTATCTCTAAACGATTTATGGTAATAACTATTTTTTTTCTCTGTTTATTTAAGTAATTCTCCATTAACTTCAATTGATCCACATAATAACAACATATTACCCAATTTGATCGATCGTGTATAAGCAAGGTAGATCGACTGTTTTCAATAAAAATAAGCCCAAAATTCGTCTTTCAAAACTTGCATTTGACTTCAATCGATCCATGAATTGATATAAATTAACACTTTGTCGGCCAAAATCAGGACTAGATCATGAACTGAACCCAAACCATTTTTCAGGAAATTGCATTTAACTTGGATTGATCCATGAATTGATGTTTCTTAGGCAAAATCAGGCGGAGCATACCTTTTTCGGCATGCTATGAATGTAGTGGTGGGGAAAAAGGAAGATCGAAAACTACTGACAGGTACTTTCAGCGTTGCTGATATATTCTGCAGCAAGTGTGGGCAGGAATTGGGTTGGAAGTATGTTAAAGCTTATGATCCTGCACAGAAGTACAAGGAAGGCGGTTTCATTATCGAGATTGCCAAAATTCTCAAAGAATATTAATTTATGTGCTCCATCCAGAATTACAGTGTAAATTAATAAGATTTCTGGTCATCATCAAAATAAGGTGAAAACACTACTTTTAGCCTTTGTGGTGTGTATTAATCTGTAAGAAAAAGGGCAACCTTTTCTATATATAAAAGAGCATCTTTTATCTTTTAACAATTAAGATGGTTTTCACTTGTTAACGTTAGAAAGGAATCTGATGTAGTCATCAAAATGTACAAGATAAGATACTAAAAAATGAGAGCAATAAAAATAACGGAAAAGGGTCAAAAATTACTCTTGAATTATGTGAAATAGACCACTTACATTCTCTGTTATATTTTGATATAAAAAACGCTCTGCTACTATCTTAAATGACAACAAATGCCCTCAAGAATTTACAACAGGGATGTGGTAAGCCACATGACACTAATCCTACTTCTAAATTTGTCAACTAGAATACCCTCTAAATTTTAATTGAATATTATAATCCAAATCTAAATCCTAATCCATTTTTGTTAGATACGTCCCACTAAAATAACAAAAAAAAATCTTTTAGGATAGACACATCCTCAGCAGTTTTAATCCATGTCTTTCATCAATTTTGACTTTTTAAGTTTCTAAAATAAGACTTGGTTGATTTACTTTAGTTAAAAATCTGAATCTTATTTATTCAATTCTTGATTATTAAGAATATGTTTCGCCATGTAAAATTAAATCATATGACATGACACTAAAGTTTTATTTGAACATATAATTTAAAGTTGAGAAATCATGACTATACATCATAAAAGGTTTATACTGAGGACACATTATGATAAATTCAAAATATTGAATGTAGCTTATACATATAAAACCAATATATTATGATATACTTAAAAAGCTGAATAGAACCTACTTATATATGAATCATACACTGACAATACATTATTCTATAAAGCTGAAAATAACTTAATTAAACATAAAGTATACACTAAACATAAAGTATACACTAACTGTATACTTAATTATTTTTTTTATGAATATTTATTAGCTAACAAAAGAAGAAGGAAAAGGATGAAAAATTGTTAAAGTGAAGATTGATCATAAAAAAGTAGATGATTCTGAAAGTAAAAATAATTTTATTGCAAGTAATTTTACTTTCTTTTATTCAATTTTGATCAACTTAAAACATTCGCAAAAAAAAAAAAACTCATTATAACTTAATCCTTTATTTTAACTAGAGGTGTGCATCAGCTGGTTCGGTTTGATTTTATATATTATCGGTTCGGTTTATCTGTTTTTAAATATTCCAAACCAATAAAAAACCAATAAATTAATTTTTATCCGTTTTAAGTCCTTAACAGTTCAATTTTTTATTTTCCCAATAAAAATGATAATGAGAATTTGCATTAATAAAAATAAATAGAATATGAAGATTATGTGTACAAACTTGAAAAAACTATAATTAGTTAATTACAAAGTAAAAATACTAAAGTGGATAACTAATCACTTAAGTACTATAAAAATTAAAATATGTAAAGTATTGCTATATTGTCCTATTCTTATTAAATTACTAATATTCAATATTTATGAAGGGTAAAATAATAAATTATTATCATCTTATTGGATTATCGATTTACCCAATAACTCAATATTAAAAGTCGATAACTAACCGAAAATTCAATAATCTTTTTTTTAAAATTATTATAAACTCAATAACCTAATAACTTAATAATAATAAATTAATAATATTTTTATCAATTTAATTTATTAATCAATTCAGATTTTGCACACTCCTAATTTTAACCCATGTATTATATAATTTTGATATCAAATAGAGAGAGCTTGTCGAACGGGCTCATTATTGTGGGCTTTATGTATTCGGCCCAAAATCCATGGCCAGCAGAGCAGCCATGAAATCGACTGAGGTACACAACAGTGCGCTCTCATCTCTCACAAAAATCAACTCAAAACCCCTACTGAGCAGATTAGGATATAATAATATTCAAATCAATAAATAAGATAATAATGGCTACGTAATTGTTTCGTCTTTATCCGTTCCTGATTTTCATGCTGGTAGGTGAGTCCAAGCAAAGAATAACAAACCCCTTTACTCAATTTCCTTTTTTCCCCATTTTCTGGTTTTCCTAACAAACATTCTTTTGTTTCTTCATTGATGATTCTCAATTTGCGTTTTGCAGCTCAGATTCTTCTAATATTGTATTGTTTTGATTCGCCCAGTATTTTGTTTTGAATTGTGCATATTGGTAATCCTATCTTTTTTCACAGCAGCTTAAATTTCTTCTCAGTTTCGTGACCATAAAAATTTCTATCGACGCCGTGCAAGTTAAATCTATCTGGGTTGTTATCTTTTATAGTAGAATTCTGGGTCGTGAGCATTTTCTCTTTTAAGGTAAAGAAATTTACTATTTTTTTTAGCTCGATTGGCTTATGCTTTGGTTTATTGCTTCCATAGTGTAAAGGGTTTACGTTTGTTGAATTTCGGGTTTAAATCTTTTCTTTTTTTATGTAGGATTTGGTCATTTGGGTTTCTGGGGTAAGTGAACAGTGAGGAATTTTGTCATTGGATTGTTGTCGAATGGATGAGTTAGTCGGGCCTCGCTTGTACAGCTGCCATAAATGTCGAAACAATGTCTCTCTTCACGATGATATAATCTCAAAGGCGTTTCAGGTGATTGATTTTATCTATGCCTCATTAACTTACAGTACTTCCTGTTGGTGTTTAGTATATGTATGATTCTTGAAACTTGACGTATGGTGGTTTAAGTCATAGTAATGCTGTCACGAGAACTTCAAAAGCGTATTTAGTATGCTTGCAATGGCTTGTATTCGGGATCAGTTGGGGTCATGCTTCGTGATTATCTCTTATTATTCAGTACTAGTTGGCATTTTTCATTTGTGTATGATCAATGCTTTCAGATGAATTTTATTTACTAAATCTCTCATTGGTCTTGAACTCAAAGTAAAGGATGGGATTAACTTGAAGTTAAGAAAAACCAAGTGAGAAACAATGAAAAATAAGGTGGAATCAGCTCGTAATTATTGATGCTTTTTACCACTTCTTGACTTCAGCCTTCCCGGGATATAATGATTGTTTTCCTTTTAGTCCCAGAATTTGTTGAAGCATAATAAACATTGCGCTGACAATGGGCAAGGAAAGACTTTTTTTCTTCTGCGCTTCAAGAATCAGATGATCCTTAATTAGTTAGTTTTCTTTGTAATCATCTTGTTTTTGAGCCTTGTCCAAAGAAAAGAAATACTATTACTTTTCAGGGAAGGACTGGAAGAGCTTTTCTGTTTACTCATGTGATGAATATTGTTGTTGGGGCTAAAGAAAATAGAACTCTATTGACTGGTGTTCATACTGTTGCTGATGTACACTGTGGGGATTGCAATGAGGTTTTGGGCTGGAAATATGAACGAGCTTATGAGCCAACCCAGAAGTACAAGGAAGGGAAATTCATACTTGAGAAATCTAAAATCGTCAAAGAGAATTGGTAGTTCACCGCCAATTTCTTTATTGATTCTTTATCTTAATAATTAACGTAAGTTATGTTTGTCCTGTCTATGATATCACTCCTTGTACAGAACATGCCGAACTGAAAAATTGCAAATGATCAATTGAAGATTTCTACTCTCTGTTGTTTCTTGTAGTTCATTGGTATGCAGCTCCATTAGTAAACAAATGGTAGACTATTGCATGAAGTTATTGTTATACACAATTATCTTCAAGTAAATAGTTTCGTGGAGAGCCTGGTAATCTGTGTAAAGTTCTGCGATAACCAGAGCTGCGGACAATCACTCTGAATGGCAGGTTAGGATGCCAATCTTAAACCAAAAATTCAGGCTTTTGTTTATGTCTACATCAGCCAGTTCTGTTGTTGCAAAAAACAACGGGTAAGGCTGACAGAGCGCTAGCTGTGACTATTTGAATTTCCTATTATAAGAGCTTGTAGAAGCTTTTGTTCCCACACTTGTGAAGTGACACCTTCTTAAATAATGGCAATGGCATTGAACTTATTGGCAGTGGATTGTGAAATCACTCTGCCTTGAGTTGGTAGATCCAAGATAGTCTAGTTGGCTCCAGCTGCAGTGTCCCTAAAACTCGTGAACAGGTTATTGTAGAGAAAAGAAGCGGAGTAAGATAGGGTGTACATATGGTGCAAAGTGCACCCTTTGTTCAGGCCGGGAGCCCTTTAAGAGTGTTTTAAGCACGAGGAATTGAAGAGAATTGCTTCATCTGTCTTATAAGTAAAGGTAGAGGGTGAATGTCTAATTACCTTGGGCTCACTAGGAGGTTGAGTTTATGTATGTCTCATTACCACTATGAGTTTCTCATTTTTGTTAGTCCAACTTTATGTTTGTTGACCTTCAGTTATCTCTTCATATCCACCAAAAAAAACAATGATATGAAACTTGTCACTCCTTGAAAAGAAAGGAGTGGCAAAATCAACTCACATGCTTCTGAATATCTGTTTAACTGATCATCAGGTTCAGTTAGGGATGGCAAAATCAAACCCAAACCCATTCAATTTGCCCAATCCGTTTAAGTTTGGACGGGTTATTGATCTGCCCATTTATTAGCTCAATCCAATCCGTTTCAACCCATTAAAAATTGGGTTGATACGTAATCCAAATTGACGCAAAATATTTTTAATTTTTTCTTTTACAAATCGGCTCATGAGAAATCTTCAAATTTGACCTCACCTATCCAATTGCGACCCATAGGTTCAGTTCTTGCTGCTTCTAGGAAAAAAAAAAGATATACCAGAGATTCTTGACAATGATGAGAGATGCCAAGTAAAGGCTTAACGAGCATTAGAAGGTAATAACACTAGAAATTCCAAATAGAAGATCCTATTTCAGTCAAACAATGACTAATTCTAGACATGGTGTAGTTAGAAACAATCCCAACTGACTTGTTAGTTGAATTACAAAGTAGAGGTAGAAGAGGGAAAAGATGGGTCTTCCACTGGTACAGCAGCATTAGGTCTCCTTTGTACCATTGCAATATGTTAGTTTTTAAAGGAGGGTGATTGTGTTGGCCTCTGTAAGTTACAATCCCCTTGTTTGGATCTCTTATGCTTTTCTGAACAAGTCTCTTTGCCGGACAATTTTCAACTTCACAACAGGTATAGTAGATACTCGTAAAAGTTGAATAATGACCAATTTCATACCTTTTCCATCTCCATTGATCCGCCTCAGCCACTATTTCACGTTTAGTTTTCTTGGTTGCGGGGTTCAATTCTTGAATTGGTATTCAGGTTCCTGGAAAGACTGATAACTTCATCTAACCCAAAGTAACGCCTGTTCTCCATGGAGAATAATTCAGTAAAAATACCAACAGAATGACTTTCTTCTGGGAAATGAGCTGTGTTTTGTGTGGTGTTGACAGAGTTTCCATGAGTAGGATCTTCATGAACACTGTGATTGTCAAGAACAGAGGTATTATTAACATTGATATCACCATTAACAGAGTTTCCATGAGTAGGATCTTCGTGAACACTGTGAGTGTCAAGGACAGAGGTATTATCAACATTGATGTCACCATTGAGAGAGGTTCCTTGAGTAGGATCTTCGTGAACAGTTTGATCGCCAAGAACAGAGGTATTATTAACGTTGATATCACCATTGCCATGAACAGAGGTATTATTAACGTTGATATCACCATTGCCATGAACAGAGGTATTATTAACATTGATATCACCATTGCCAAGAACCGAGGTATTATTAACATTGATATCACCATTACCAGAGGTTCCTTGAGTAGGATCTTCATGAACAGTTTGATCTCCAAGAACAGAGGTATTACTAACATTGATATCACCATTACCAGAGGTTCCTTGAGTAGGATCTTCATGAACAGTTTGATCTCCAAGAACAGAGGTATTACTAACATTGATATCAGCATTCACAGGGTTGTACATTCTGCCGTAACTTCTGACAACTGCCCATAAATCCCAGTCATTTTCATCTTCAGCCATTGACAACTTCTTTCACGGGGAAGGCTGGCTTCACTCAGTAATACAAAAAATTTCAAGTTCGTTTATGGGCAGTTAGTTTAAACTATTTATGCAAGGAAATTTCAAGAATAATAGAAACAGAAACTTAATTACACCTACATTATTTTTAAACCCCTTTTTCAAAAAATAAAATTATATATTATGGTGTGTTTGGCATGAACGAAAAAAAATTTCAGAAAATGCTTTTTCAGCTTTTCTCATTTTTCGATTGATCAAAATTTTGAAATATATTATGTTAGGTAACCAAGTTTCTCTAAAAGAAGGGGGAGTAAAATGACTTTCATAGTTGAAGTAGCGACAACAATGGGGTCTGGAGAGGGTAAAATGACTTTCATAGTTGAAGTAGGTAAAATAAATTTTACATTAGACATTTACATTTTAACACACCTCATTTTTACTCTAACTCTCATCTTACATAATATGTATCTAAATTATACAAATACTTTTAGGATTGTTTGATGTTGAAGGATAACACCAAGTAGTCCCAAGATTAAATTATAGTGCCAGAGTTATCCCGATATTAAAAATTAGTATGGGGATAAGTTACCTCTCCCTTGGGTGATTTAACTGTTTAAGTGATCGTTAGGTTCAGTTTTTGCTGCTTCTAGGAACAAAGAAAGTATCAGTGATTCTTGAAAATAATATAGATGCCAAGGGAAAAGCTTGATTACTATATTAGAACTAGAAATCCAAAATTTATCCTATTTCAGTTTCAACAGTGACTAGTTCAGGACGCAGTAGTAAGACTACTGCACAAAAGAATTTCTCTCCTGAAAAACTGGCTAGTTCGTTGAATCACAAGGTAGAGGTAGAAGAGGGAAAAGATGGATCTTCCGCTGGCGCAGCAGCATTAGGGCTCCTGTGTACCATCCCAATGTGTTGATTTGAAGGAGGGTGATTGTGTTGGTTTCTGTAAGTTACAATCACCTTGTTTGGATCTGTTGAGCTTTTCTGAACATGTCTCTTTGCCGGACAATCATCAACTTCATTACACCTAAAGTAGCTCTTCAGAAAAGTCGAACCACCAGTTAGCTTCTTCCCATACTTTCTCCATCTCCATTGATCCGTCTCACTCAATTTCTCAGCCAATATTTCATATCTTTCAGTGCTCTTCCCACGGTAAGGGAACGCCTCCCCTGGTCCAGTACTTGAACTTTGCATCGAGTATCTCGCCTTCTTCTTCTTCTCCTCCTCCTCCTCATGTTCTACAACCACCTGTTCAATTCCTGAATTGGTATTCAGGTTCTTGGAAAGACTGATAACTTCATCTAACCCAAAATAACGCTTGTTTTCGATGTGGAACCAGTCAGTACAATCACCAACACAACCACTTTCTTCTGGGAGAAGAGTTGTGTTTTGTGTGTTAGTTTCATGAGTAGGATCCTTATGAAAACCGTGCTCGTCGAGAACAGAGGTATTATTAACGTTGTTATCATCATGAACAGAGTTGTTCATGTTGCTGCAACTTCTCACAACTGCCCATAAATCCCAGTCGTTTTCGTTTTCAGCCATTGGAAGTGTTGTTCAAGGGGAAGACTTCATTCAATAATGCAGGGTTCTCTCTGTATATATGGATTTTGTTTCCATCAAAAACTTTCCTTCTAACTTCTCAGGGAAGGCTTAATTAATGCAGGATTCTATATATAGTTTTGTTTTCCATTGAAAATCGGAGATTAAACAAACTCTCTTGGGTCAAAGATTTATTGCCGATTCGATTCTTGACCTATTTAGGTAAGGAAATTTCAATAGTTATTGAATCAAACTAAGAAACTTAATTACATTGTCTTTTTAAACCCTTTTCTTTCCTTCTTTTTTTTGGAAGATTATATTTACATATATTGGCCAATTCTCATGCACCCAATTAATATTTTGTAACATTGCTCTTAGATTTTATTTGACTTAACTTCTACCCCTATATAAGTAATAATCAACTTTCTCAGGATTAAGTTTTAGAGTTTTTTTTTTTAACAAGAAGGAAAATATTTTTAAATTTTTTCATGTTTGGGCTGGTAAAAATTTTTGAAATTTTTTTTTGCTAGAAAAACAAGTTTTTTGATAGATAGTTCATGTAGGTAAAATAAGTTTGAAAAGAGGTATTTCACATTGATTGGGTCTTTTTCACGTTCCAACACATCTCATTTTTACTTCAACCAGCATCCCTATGTCCAATCACCACTCTTCTTTCATCATTATTTTCGCTGCTATTTATCTAGATTATATATAAATTTTATAAAATAATATATTTTGCTTACGTAATAAAAAAAAAGTGAGAAAAACCTACTTACTTTCTTAAAATACATTTTCCTTTCTACTAATCAAACATACTTTCATAGTTCTAGTAGGTAATATAAGTTTCACAAGAGGTATTCACATTAATTGTGTCTTTTCACGTTCCAACACATCTCATTTTTACTTCAACCCGCATCCTTGCCGTCCACCACCATTCTTTTCTCATCCTTCTCTCCGCTACTATTTATCTAAATTTTATACAAATACTTATAGGATAGTATTTTTTGCTTACGTAATAAACACAAAAAAGAAGAATTCCTCCCTACTGATCAAACATACTCTTAATCACGTCACTACATTACTCTAGGTCTAAGGTTTGCTAGGTTTGTTTGGAAAATCATCTGGTAATTGAAATTCGTATAATTATATATTGAGATAGCAATTACCAGTATAGTAATTATAATAAAAGTTAATCCAAGTTTTAGAAAATTCCAATAGATATAAAATTAAAAAAATCAAATACACTTTATGATATGAGGTTGAATTATTTCTTCAAAATATTATGAAAATTTTTTATTGTTATTTTTTTAAAAGAACAACGTCAAGAATCCAATTATTTTATTTTATTATGAACTAATAGTTAAAAACTCAATTAAACTTGACACGCTTTATTAAATGCACATCTTCAACATGAGAAATCTTCATTAACTATTAATTCATAAAAATTACATAATACAAAAATGAATGCTTAAAAAATTAATGTCAACAATATATAAATTAAATTGATATAATAATATATTTTGTGAATAATTTTTTTTAACTGAATGAAATAATAAGAAATATTTGTCCCGTTCACGGACCTAAGATTATCTACTTATACTAATATTCTTCTAAATGAAACTGAAAAGGAAAAGTAAGTGAAACAAATAAAATATTACTCCTTCATTGATGGATTGTTTACTCGTTATACTCTTTTGGGAAGCTGTAAATATCCCCCAAAAATAAAAATGAAAATAAAGGAGTATAAAATTGTACTTATTATTTCCTCAGTTTCATCATTCTTTTTAGTTCATTTAAAAAAATATCAATTTTATTATAATTAGTTAATTATAAATAATTTGACTTTAATTTTTTTTATTTTTAATCATATACAATACAACAACAACAACATACCCAGTATAATCCCACAAGTGGGGTCTAGGGAGGGTCGATTGTACGCAGACCTTACCGCT
>JAABOM020000075.1:17206135-17220371 GCA_011800125.2 Solanum clarkiae
ACCGCTACCTCATAGAAGTAGAGAGGCTGTTTCCTAAAACCCTCAGTTCAAATCCCAACAGCAGAATACCTAGATATATAATGATTATTCTAAATTATAAATTTTATTTAAATATTTTTTGGGTTGGTTTTTCCGTATAAAGAAGAAAAGGGAGGGCGAACTTTCAATTTGTCCTTGGAACGCCGAGCTGGAAAAGCGGCGAAGACACCGGAGCGAAGGGATGTATCTGAAAGTCCCATTTTGGAGCAAAGATGCGAACTCTGAATCTCAGACGGAATCTCCGTCGGTGGTGGCAGAGCTAATTAGCTCGCTTGAAAGACAGAGACTATACAGGGAGGTGACACTCGCACTCCGTACGGGACTCAGTGATGCACGTGCGGAGTTCTCCTTCCTCCGGATTCGTGGCCTCCGCGTCATCCTCAAGTTTCTCAGATCCGTTGCCGAGTCCGACACTACCATCAACCTCTTCTGTCACAGCCAATCCATTCCCGATCTTCAAGGTCTCCTCCATTCTCTGCACCCTAGGGTTTCGAAGTTGAATGATTTTTCGTTTGATTATGTTAAATGAAACTATAACTGAATGTTACTTATCTCCTAATGGTTAACTGAAACTGTGATGGGGAAGTTGGTTATATACTTGTGAATGTGGAAATTCTGATAATCACATTGATGGGAAATTGGGGAAATGTAATTGAGGTTCATCTTCTGACAAATGTGCTGCAATGAGTTTAGGAAAAAAAGAAGTTTTGCTTGTTTGAATCCATTTATACCTAAGAGGAACTTTTATGGCATCGGGGGAGGGGGGGGGGGCTCGGTTAGGTGTTATGTTAGCTCATTAGAAGATCATTAAAATGCATAAATTTTGAGTTGAATTCAACTCTGAAGCTTTCAAAATGTGTTACTGTGATAGGTTGTTTGTTCAAGCTTCAATCTTTTTGAATGATCCTATGAACAACTGTATTTTCTGGTTAGAACAAATGTTTGATATCGTTTGAATGCTACTTCAGCATTGACGAGAATTAGATGCAAGTATTAAACTGATAGCTTTGTAGAATTAGATGCAAATACTAAACTGATAACTTTGTATTTGCATGTAAGCGTAGTCTGTTCAATTACTATTTCATTTCATTTAAAACAAGTCAAACGATGTTATCTTTTGACTTGTTCACATTCGCTAAGAATCTGAGACTTTTGTTGAATACAGATAAAACCATAACAGCTGCACAATTAACAACTTACTAATATTCTCCTCATTAATGTTTATTCTGTGATTATTGGGGGAAAAATCCTCCATTTTCTGTTGAATGGTTAAAACTTACATTAGTAACTCCTCCAGTTTCGAGATTACTCTTTGCTTTATTTGGAAAATGGATCAGGCTATTAACTGTCAGCTATGCAACAGTGGTTCCGGTTCTTTTTAGACATTCCTTGAGAGATAAAGAGGACCAAAGTGTTAGCAATCTAGACCACATATTTACCGTGGAACCTATGGAGATAACCAGCCCGTCAACTGATTCTGAAGTTTCTCTAGCACTTCGAGTTCTGGAAGGTTGTTGTCTGATTCATTGCGAGAGTAATGTTTTGGCCCATCAGTACAAGGCAATCCCGGTAAAGTTCCCCTATTCATCATATCTTCTCACCAAAATTTGATCTGATGACTTTCTTCTTCTAAATCATGCCTCAGTTAGCTGAAAATTATAAGCGTCTTCAAATGATTCTGAAATTATATGTTCCATGGCATTTTTGAGCTACTTTTGGTAGTTGGAAAAGAGTTAGTGTTTTTTCCTTGAAAAAAATTTTCCTTCAGAGATTATTTATGGCCTCAAAATTTATGCTTTCATGAAAAATAGCATTCAAAATGATGACATATTTTAACTTGCTTGGAAATAAGCAGGTGTTGATGAACATACTGTCGACTCGAGGGGTGCTGGGACAAGGAGCTTGTTTGGATGCTTTAATTGCAATAATGCTGGATTCATCTGCCAATCAAGCGGTAGATATCTTTTCTTTCAACTTATTATTGACAGAAGTGGTGTAGAACCAGTTTTTTAAAAACTGTAATACTCATTTAGAAATAGTTTGGTATGAGGTGTATTCTATATTCAGTTGGTATTGAGGAAAAGTCTTTAATAAGTGGCTGCATCTGGATGTGTTTCCTCATTTAACTGAAGGATACAAGATTAAAACGTACTTGTGTTTTTATAGTAGGTTCAATCCAAAATTTATGCAGTTCCATATCTATTTTATCCTTAGATGATGATCTGTACTTCGTTTATTTATTGGTTCCTTCCTTTAATAATTAAGCCCATGATTAATCCACTGGCTGGTGATGTACTAGGAATTTGAGGCTTGCAATGGCATTGAGGAAGTTGCCATACTGATTAGAGACAAACAAGTAGATGAAAAATTGAGGTATTTCATCTCTTAAGCTCTTTTATTTTGAATAACGACAACATCTCTTGCAATGAGCATGCCTTTCTAACTAAATTGATGTTTTTTCGTTCAAGAGCATCCTCCATATAGTTCTTGTGTTTCCACCCTTTCCTTTTCTCCTCGTGGAGTTGGAGCTCATACTCCCTCCTCTGTCTCTCCGGTGGCTTAGAAAATACATTGGTGGCGTATGCCTGAGAGGGAAGTGTGCTAGTGCCATTTCTGTCTAGGGGGAAAAAAAGGAAACTAAACCGTGACATAGAAGGCATGAATTCACTTAGCCACTCTGTTTGATTGTTTCTGAGAATTATTGGTTTCTCTAGGCTCAAGTGTGGAGAGTTTCTACTGCTTCTCATTGGACATGTAAACGGGAGGGAGAGGCCTCCCATGGCATCAATTCATGATGACATAAGGCGATTTCTTGGTGAGAAATCTGCATCATTGATTTGGGCAGCTAGTCAATTTGGTTCAACCCTTGATCCAGAACAGAGATTGACAGCTTTGCAAATTCAAGCTCGTAGAGTACTGGAGTCAATAGACCTTTATTGACAGTAAGGTTTCAGCAATTTTTGTCCTTGTGTGATGTCCAGAAGCCTCAGAGAGGTGGCAATTTCACTGGCAGACATATCCTTGTAACAAGGATTTACTACTAGGCCATCAGAAGCTACAATAGGAAGATAAGTTAATTCTGGCGACATTACAATATCACAATGTGAATTATTGTAAATTGTTTGTCCTATACAAAAGTACAATGCTCTCAGTTTTCTCCTCTTATTTGTGATGTCAATATATTTAATATTTCATAAATCTCATCTGTTCTTTGATGGGATGTATCACATGCTACAAACACGTGTATTTCACCTTTATCTTCAAGCCAACTACATCCAGGATTTTTGTGCATTTTCCCCTCATTGATGAGTCGTCTTATTTTGGCAAGATCAGCCCATCTGCCTACAGAAGCATATAAATTTGCTACCATGACATGGTTCCCCGTGTTTCCTGGTTCTAGCTCGATGAGCTTGTTTGCTGCAATTTCACCTACCTCAAGATTCCCATGGATAACACAGCCTCCAAGCAAGGCACCCCAGATCACTGTATCAGGTTCCAAAGGCATCTCGTTAATGATCTTCAATGCTTCATTTATCTTACCTGTTCGACTTAAAAGGTCAACCATGCATGTGTAGTGTTTCAATGTTGGTTTTACATTATAAGATCTCATCAGATAGAAGAATTCAAGCCCCGTCTCTACTAGTCCTGCATGGACACATGAAGAAAGAACTGACAAGAAGGTTATATCGTCTGGTATGAATCCATTATCTAGTATTCTGCGGAAGAATACAATTCCTTCCTCACCATATCCATGCATAGCATATGCAGTAAGCATTGCATTCTCTGTGACCAAGTTATACTTTTTGATGTTATCATACACCAGTCTAGCATGCTTGACACATCCACATTTTGCATACATGTCCACAACAGCCGATCCTATGTATGTGTTTGAGTCATATCCAAACCTAATTGCATGAGCATGAATCTGTTTTCCGCGGTCAAGAGTCGCTAACCTTGAGCAGGCAGGTAAGACTGTTCCAATCGTGTAAATATCAGGTCTCAAACCTGAGGATTGGATGTCCATAAACAACTGCAGAGCTGACTCGTTATGGGCATTCTCAACATGGCCAGCAATAATACTGTTCCATGTGTAGTTATTTGGATCAAATCCGTCTGCCTTCATCTTCTCAAGAGTGCATTCAACACTAACCATGTTGTCAGCGCGAGCATAGCCAGATATCAAAGCATTCCATGTAGATATATCCCTTTCTTTTACCTCATCGAAAGCTTTCTGAGCAGCACCAACATCCAGACACTTGCTATACAACTCTACAAGTGCCCCACCAACATAAGGATCTGTCTGAAGGCCCTTTCCAATTGCATAGGAATGTATCTCCATCCCACGTCGTAACAAACCCATATCAGCACAAGCAGCAAGGGCACTGCCAAGTGTGAACGAATCTGCTTCAATTTCTTCCTTCCACATTACCTCGTGAAACATATTCAAAGCTTCATTGAACTTAAAGTTGTTTACATAACCTGAAATCATTGAATTCCATGAAATTATATCCTCACACTTCCCTTCACGTTCCATTTGATGAAACAGCTCTTGAGCCTTTGAAATTTCTCCATTATCAAGGTACCCGACTAACATAGTGTTGTAAGACACATCATTTTTCATCGAATACATTGAAAATACTAGGAGGGCATTCTCCATATCTCCACACCTCCTATAAACATCAATTAATCCATTAACAACAATAGAGTTAGACATCAATTCATGTCTGGTGAGATATCCATGAATTTCTTTTCCCAAATATAGCATTTGCAATCTACCACAAGCAGGAAGTACACTCGCCAAAGTTTGGGCATTTGGCTGGAATCCAGCAGCTTGCATTTTGTAGAGAAGTTCAACGGCCTCTTTATCGTATCCATTCTGTGCAAATCCACCAACCAAAGCACTCCAAGAAATAAAATTTGGAGTAAAATGGTCCTCAGCAGACATCTTATTGAAAACTTCAAGAGCTTCAGCTAACATTCCATTGGCAGCAAAAGCAGTAATTACTGAATTCCAAGAAACACAATCCCTCTTCGACATTTTGCTCAAAACCTCTTTTGCATCATCCAAACTGCCACATTTGCCATACATATCAATCAAAGCATTGCCCACGAAAACATTCGATGCAAATCCGTACTTAATCACTGTTCCATGGAACTGCTTGCCCAATTCAACGCCACCATAGCCGCAACAAATCTTGAGCACCACCGGAAACAAGAAAAAATCCAATTCAAACTCCTCTAACCTCACCTGCCCGAAACACTCAAAAGCTTCCTCGAAAAGCCCATCACTTAAATAGACATTAAGAATCGCGACCCACGTATACAAATTTCTTTCACGCATTTTGTCGAACAGTTGGACTGCGTCATCAAAACAACCACATTTCCCATACATCTGAAGCAACTTAGTCTCAACGAACTCGTGTCCGTGAAACCCATTTTTGAGTGCTTGTGCGTGGACTTGTTTGCCCAGTTTGGGACATTTGCAGGAATCAAGAACTGAAGCATAGCTGCTTGAACTTACAAGGTCGTCCAAAGGAGAGAAATGAGTCTGCCCCGTCGATATGGCCGGTGGAAAATCACGTCGCCGAGGTAGATTTGATTTCTTAACGGCATGCTTAGAAGCTCTGAAAAAATCAAAGGAATCATTGGGTGGCTGTAACTTTGGGAGTGGCAGAGCTATGGGTTCCAACAGGGAGACCGTTTGAAGCATAATGTGAAGCGGCAAAGTTCACATTAACGCAATTGGGAAAAAGAAAAAGAAATTTACGCATAACGATAATGACACCCAATTCGGCTATAAGCATTAATGGTTACATATAATAACAATATTAATATTTTTAATGAAATTTTAAAAGTGAAGTTTAAAAAAGGTATAGTTTTATTCCTATTTTACGAATATAAAAATCAGCCATTAAATCAAGTTACGCAGACTATAATTCTATTATGATTAAGTGAGAAATTTTTTTAGCACGTTGAATAAAAATGTGAAGATCCCAAAATTTAAAAAGCTAAATAGCCTTTTTTTTTTCCCTGGGTACGTGACTACTGATTAAGAAAAGGACGAAGTTTGTGGAGAGAAAAATAATAGAAAATGACATTTTTTTATCGCGAGAGATAATATTTTGACATGATTATCCTCAATTAAAACATCAAAAAATTATTATGTTGAATTTGAAACTTCTACGTACAAAAAATATTATGATCATGTTGTAACAATGGGGCGGTGCGGGTTTTACTTAATGCGGTGCGAAGCGAGTGCGAGGTCAGATGAATTGAATAATTTTATGAAAATCTAAAAGAAAGCTGATCGAATTACAAATTTATCAAATCAATTTTTTTATATCATTAGTTTTACGTTTTTAGTTCTCTCACTAGGCCACTTTGTTCCGATACTACTAATTAATAGTTTTCGTTTTGAATAAAATGCTCCAATTAGGAGAAAATCAAACAAAAAATCTTATACTAAAAAGTGAAAAGTTCTGCTCCTCTATTTTATTTATTTGAAAATTATATCTGCATTGTTGTTATATATATTTAATTAATGAATAAAAGTATTTGATGACAATATTAATTTGGAGAGATTTTACTATACCTTCTTATAATAGAGTAAAATCTATCCATTATGGAGCAATCAAAAATTATAAATACAGAGTGTAGATGGTTTGTTATGATCTTATTATAAGGTGTGGGACTTGAATCCCATATCTAGATACTAAGTTAAATAAGAAGTTGATGAAGACTTTATAAATATATATTATGAAATTCGATTTTTCATCTTAATATATAGTTAATTTTTGGCGTATAATTCTTCCAAATCATATCATACATAAAAGTCTTAACATAATATGTTCAATCCAATAATTCCCCCTATGTGATTCCCACCTATTATGTTGAAATTCGATCTTTAGTACTTCCTTCGTCCAACTTTACTTGGCGCTTATTGACTTGGCATATAGATTAAGAAATACTCCCTCTGTCCCATATTAACTGAATTTGTGAGGTAATGCACACATATTAAGAAAAACATTCAAAGACAAACTTTACACATTATTTTTCACTATTGCCCTTTGTAAAATTATAAATATATAGTGTAATTATTTCCTAGAAAATATAAAAGTTTAATAAATGAAAGGGCAAATATGGAAAAAGTTTCAAACATTCATCTTGAACTTTGAAAAATTTAACTATTTTGAACCTTGAAAAAAGCCTCAAAAATTCAATTATTTTGAGACGGAGGGAGTAGTAAATAATGAAGTAATTTTACTAAATTATCCTTTGAATATAATAAATATGATGTCTTGAAAAATGTAATATGACTATAATTAATGATAAAGGTAAATTAGGAACTAAGAGTAAAATTGTCTTTTGATTTCATAAAGTGGACAAGTATTGTTGTTGGAAAAATATTGCAATATTAATATTAGACTAGAATTAAATAACTTATCACAAATACTGTGTCGTGGCAAGCCACTACCTTGAAAGCGATTTTGGCCCGACTTCGGTGCAAATCGTTCAAGCCGGTTGCTCCCCAAGGTTCCACAGTTACTCTCAAACGCGTGCACTCATGGTTGAAAGTTTGAGGTTATCCAAAAACCAATTGCCCAGAAAATATTAAGAAGAGAGGAAGTTTTTATGTTTCTTCCTTTGTTGGTTGATATATGTTTTAATGTTCACAAAGCCAACTTATATAGGATTTTCAAGAGATGAGTTTCAAAGTAAAAGAAGAAATGTATAATGAATATTAATGGTATTAAAGAACCATTATATCACATTTACAGAAACACTTTTCTTCTTTTCATTTATCTTGAAACGTAAAGTATTCTCCTATGTAACGTATTTGATTTTTTTTTCTTTTCGTTATCCTTTGCATTAATTAATTAATATATGTAGTATTAATTTATATATATTAACTCAACAATCTCCCATTAATGCAAAGATAGAAAGTAAGAATAAAATTCGGGCAAAAGGAAGGAACATGTACTTAAGTGTCAATATCTTTAGATTTGAATTAACACGTAGTGAAATGAGGCAACAACTAATATCCAAAAAGTGAAGTACTCTTGAACTGAATGGATATAAGTTGAAACCCCCATAACACATGCTATATCCTTAATTTTTTAAGCAACCGCTGTGATACAAATAAAGTGTTTTTATGGTCATACGCACACACCTTGGGTCTTATGAGTGCTCTAGAAAGACGACCCAAATCTTTCATAAAAGACCACCACACCTTTACACTCACGTAGGCGATTCCATCAAGTCTATCTCAAATAAACCACCTTAAGGCTATAGAATTATTAAGAGCAAAATAAGTTCAACTTTATAAAATACTGTCTCACGCTACAGGGATTGAAAATGTGGTGTATATTGAGGCCTAATAGGTCCACCACACTACCTCAATCAATGGATTTTAACCCCATCCCCTTCGACGTTTTAAGGATCATTTTCCTTGTCAAACCCTTGGTCAAAGGATCCGCCAAATTTCTTTCGGATCTTACATATTCTAAGGAAATAACACCTAGTTTCAACATCTGTTTAACTGCATCATGTCTGATACGAATATGTCTCTTTTTTTCATTGTATACAGTATTTTTGACAATTTCAATTGTTGCCTGTGAATCAAAATGAAGAGAGACTAGTGAGGCTCGTCTTCCCCATAATGGCACATCCACCAAGAGATTTTTCAACCACTCAACTTCTTGCCCTGCCAAATCGAGAGCAATGAATTCAGATTCTATGGTAGATCGTGCTATAAAAATCTGTTTAGAAGACTTCCATGAAATAGCACCTGCACCCAAAGTAAACACATAGCCACTAGTGGAGCTAACCTCATAATTGTCATTACCCAGTTTGCATCACAAAATCCTTCTAAGACAGCAGAAAATTTATTAAAATGCAAACACCAATCCATAGTATCTCTCAAATACCTTAGCAAACGATGAAGAGCATTCCAATGTTCACTATTAGGGTTATGAGTATATCTCCTTAATCTGCTAACAACATAAGTTATATCAGGCCGAGTATAATTCATAAGAAACATTATATTCCCAATTATTTTAACATATTCAGTCTGAGAAACATTAGATTTTTTATTCTTTTTCAAGTGTATGCTAGGATCATAAGGAGTTCTCACTGGAACTATATCAAAATAATTAAATTTTTTCAATATCTTTTCGATGTAGACTGACATAAAAAGAAACCATCAACTGTTCTTTTGATTCTAATCCCCAAAATCACATCTGTTTCTCCAAGGTCTTTCATTTCAATCTTAGAAGACAAAAACTTCTTAGTCTCATTAATTATATTCACATTAGGCCCAAAGATTAGCATGTCATCTACAAACAGACATATGATCATACAATCGGATCCTATCATTTTGGAATAAACATAAGTATCAGATAAATTGACAGTAAAATCATTATCTACTAATGTAGTGTTAAACTTTTCATACCACTGCTTAGGTGCTTATTTTAGTCTATACAATGACTTCCTTAATTTGCATACTTTATCCCTTTGTCCTGAGACCACCAAACCCTCAGGTTAAGTCATATAGATCTCTTCCTCTAAATCACCATTTAATAATGCCGTTTTCACATCCATTTAGTAGACCACTAAATTATGAATAGTGGCTAAAGCAATAAGAGCTCTAATGATAGCTATTTTTAGTCACAGGAGAATAAGTATCAAAATAATCAACACCTTCTTTTGGTTAAAACCCCTAATAATAAGTTTAGCCTTATATTTATCTATTCTACCATCAAGTCTCAATTTCTTCTTAAATATCCACTTGCTATTTATAAGTTTACAACCTTTAGGAAAATCACATAATTCCAAGTGTAATTAGAAACTATAGAGTTTAATTCACTTTTAATAGCCTCTTTCCAAAACATCACATCTATTGACCTCATTGCTTCATCATAATTCTTAGAGTCTTTTTCTATCAAGTAGAGAGACACTAATTCATCATTTAAGACATCAATATCAAAATTTTCAGTCAACAATGTAGTAATAAAATCAGGACAAAAGCTAATCTCAATTCTACGTCTTTTACTCCTTCTAAGTTTATTTTCATGCTCATTAAAAATAACATCAGAAGAAGGAAAAATATGAGAATTCACAAATATAGATGTAGAAGCATTATTTTGCACATCAATAGACACATTATTTTTCAAAGGAAAAATATGCTCAAAAAATTATGCATCTCTAGATTCACAAATAGTATGATCATTCAAAGACATAAATCTATAAGCATCATTATTTTGAGCATAGCCAATGAAGACAGTGTCATAGGTCTTAAAACCCACATTTAGTCATTTAAAATCAGGTAAACCAACCTTAGCCAAACACCCCTACACCTTTAGAAATTTCAAGTTAGGGGCATATCGTTTCCACAATTCATATGAGGTCTTTTCTAACTTCTTATGAGGGACTCTATTAAGAATATAACATGCAAACAGGACAGCTTCCTCCCACATATTTTCAGATAGACCCGACTTAAAAGCATAGAATTCATCATTTCCTTAAGGGTTCTATTTTTTCGTTCAGCTACACCATTTTGTTGCGGAGTATAAGGAGCACTAACCTCATGTATAATACAATTTTTCTCACAAAATTTCTTTAGAGTTTTGGTACTAAATTCACCATATCTGTCAGATCTAAATCTCTTGATCTTCCTACGTAATTAATTTCCTACTTCTGCTTTGAATTTCAAGAATATACTTTCAGCCTCATCTTTAGACTTAAGAAGATATACCTTAGTGTATTTAGAAAAGTCATCAACAAAGGTAATATAATACTTCTTTCCACCTTTACTCACAGTGTTTTTGAAATCTGCTAAGTCTGAATGTACCAATTTAAGTAATTCAGTCTTTCGATCAATAACAAGTTTGAAAGACTTCTTGGCATGCTTTGCTTCTACACACACAGGACATTTAGAAAAATCATCAATTTTTATCATAGGAATTAATTCTATTTTTCTAATTCTTTTAATAGAAGCAATATTAACATGACCTAGTCTGCCATGCCATAAATTAATAGACTCAACAATATAAGCAGAATTGAAAATATTTGCATTATTGAGAATCTCTTCAACAATATTTAGTCCAAATAAACCTCCACTAAGATCTCCCTTCCCAACAAAGTCTTCTCCATGAGAAATAATTATTTTATCAGCTTCAAAAATAAGTTTGGCCTGCTTTGTTGAGAAGTGCTCCGGAAATTAAGTTTCCACGAAGGGAGGGTACGTACAAAATATTGTTCAATGCTAAAGTTTTTTTAAAAGTTAATTTAAGTAAAATTTTTCCTTTACCCAGAATTCCACCAGTAGTGGAGTTACCTATATAAACACATTCGTCATTATTAGACTCCTCAAGTTCATAGAATAATTCCTTGTTGACACAAAAATGTCTTGTTGCACTTGTGTCTAACACCCAATCTGTCTTATTAGCCACCAGATTTGCCTCAACGACTATAGCAGCAATTACTTGATTACCCTCAGCAAGATGAGCTTGGACATCACCTTGTCCTTCTTGTTTGGAGTTTTGCCCTTTTCTTCGATAGCACTAAGCAACTCTATGACCAAGTTTTTCACAAACAAAACAAGGTCATTTGAATTTTCTTTAATTTGTTTCTCCGGTTTGTTGAAGTGTTTTTTCTTCTTCTCCTTTTCTTTCTTATGTTTATCTTTGACCCTGTCTTTAACAATAGTACCAGAAGATCCAATAAGATTAGCTTTAGAAGAATTAAGAGAAAGTGCTTCCATCTTATCTTTGAGACGATTTGCCTCCTCAGTCCTTATGTGACTGATAAGTTCTTGAAGAGTTAAATTCTTTTTCTTACGTTTTAATTGATTTCTATAATCACTCCAAGATGCTGGGAATTGTTCAAGCAAAACATTAACCTGAAAAATCTCACACATTTTCATGTTCTCATTGAGAACATCAGTAGTCAAGTTCTCATATTCGTGAACTTGTTTCATTATTGGCTTATTGTCAACCATTTGAAATCTAATCCATTGACCAACAACATATTTTTTCTTTCCTACATCGTCAATACCATATTTCTTCTCCAAACCATCCCATATTTCGTTAGTAGATTTATATGTAATAAATAAATCAAATAAAGGATTAGTCATGTGATTCAGCAAATGTCCTCTAACAGTTTTGTTATCCTTTTCAAACTTTTTTTTAGTAGCACCATCAACAACTAAAATATTGCTAGAATTAGTAATAGTGTTAGAACCATTCTTAAGAGGTTCATTAAATAAAACATAATCAACTTCTAATTGTTCAAAGAAAATTAAAAGTTTTTGTGACCAACGTTTAAAATTGTTTCCATCCAAAAGTCTCAAGCTTTGACAAATCAGGAAAAGGTTTATTCAAGGAAATAGCCATTTATCATTGTATGTAAGGAAATCGCTTTCAAATTGTTGAAAAAATACTACAATATTGATATTAGACTAGAATTAAATAACTTATCACAAATATTGTGTCGTGGCAAACCACTACCTTGAAAGCGATTTTGGCCCGATTCCGATGCAAATCGCTCTAGGCGGTCGCTCCCCAAGGTTCTACAGTTACTCTCAAACACGTGCATTCATGGTTGAAAGTTGCAGGTTGCCCAAAAATCAATTGCCCAGAAAATATTAAGAAGAAGAAAGGAGGAAGTTTTTATATTTCTTCTTTTGTTGATTGATATATGTTTTAATATTCACAAAACCAACTTATATAGGATTTTCAAGAGATGAGTTTCAAAGAAAAAAAAGAAACGTATAATGGATATTAATGGTATTAAAGAACCATTATATCACATTTACAGGAACACTTTTCTTCTTTTCATTTATCCTGAAATGTATATTATTCTCCTATGTGACGTATTTGATTTTTTTTTCTTTTCTGTATCTTTTGCATTAATTAATTAATATATGTACATAATATTAATTTACATATATTAACTCATAATTATTGGACATTCCAAAATAGTAGTCAAGTAAAGTTAAACAGAGAGAGTAATAAAATTTCAGTATTTCAGTACAATATGTTTGGAATTTCAAGTAAAAGGTTGCCCCTAAACAAGTAGCACTACTAGCTCAATAATTGTTTTTTAGCTTTTGTTAAGAGTTCGAATAAAATTATTTTTTTATTCCAAATTCAATCAAACACATATCATATAAATTAAAACAAAAAGAATAATAAAAACAAACTTTGAATTTGATAAATGAATTTTTGACTCCATCAAATATATCCTTAATCGGTTAATATAAGCTATAGGTATATTACTGGCCTTCATATATCGTTTCAGAAAAAAATATCTCAAAATAATTTATAAACCATGAATTTAAATTGTAAAATAAGTTAATAATATCTGGGTCAAAGTACATTTTTTAAGATAAAATTTTTCTAAACTCTACATAAATATGAGATATTTTATGCGACCAAATTTTTAACGTTGTTGAGATACATAAGTACTCTTCTTTGTCTTCCTTCTCATGTGATTCTACAGTACTTCAGCTGACCGACAAATTGCCGATCAAAAACTGTTCACACGTTGTTTCTTCTGCTACACAGCCCTTTGGACATGCATATAATTCGGACAAATTTTCGCATCAGCTACTCGATCAAAAATATCTTAATTATATTTCATAATTATAGTTTGAATAATTATATTTCGTAACAATAGTTATAGCAGCATTTATATAATTCACGCAACATTTGTATACGTACGGTCTAATTCGCAATTTTTGTATAGCGTTTGTATATTTTGCTATATAATTCGTGCACAACGTTTGTGTAATTCGCTATACAATTCGCATTGTTTGTATATTTCACTATACTATTTGATTCGCACAGAACTTTTATATAATTGTGCACAATATTTATATAAATTGTGCGAATTATGCAAAACTCAAATTGTAATTACATCTAGATATTTGCTGCAAGCCATGATTAATTCAAACTATAGTTGTATTAGCAATTTAACTAGTAAATATTTTCTTATCCACGTAATGTTTCCTATAATGAACCAACAAAATATGCAATTAGGGACAGATCTAGGAGTTTGAATGATATGCTCTTGTTATGCCGAAAAATGGCCGGCTTTAAAAAAATAAAAATGAAAATTTAAAAAATTGTTCGAAAATCGAGAATCAATCTAAACTCAATTAATTTGAGCAAAATTAATTCTTGAAATTCGAAATGAC
>JAABOM020000075.1:17225945-17243650 GCA_011800125.2 Solanum clarkiae
ATAACTAATAATTTTTTTATTATTTAAATTGACAATTAATTTAAAATAATTATTTTTAATATATTTAACAATTAAAATAGAACGGAGAAAATATAATACAATTTCACAGTACATTCAATTCACAATTGACAAAATTTACTTTTTTACTTCCTTCTCTCCCACAAGTAACTCTTTGGTTATTTTATCTTGGGAAAATTATCAAATATACTTCTAAAAGATATTCCATATAGAATAATTCGTACCCTTTTATTTATTTTAGAAGTGTCTTATTCGTAACCTTCTTTTTTTTATTACAGCATCTTTTCTTTGAAGGTTGATGATGAATAACATCAGCTTAAAAATAAAATATATAAAATATTATAGTCAAAATTCCTTTTAAATTTATGTCTCCAAGCTTAAATTGTCAATTAGTTTAGAGTCAGGAGAGTAATAAGAAGCGTAAAAAGCACCATAATTTTCGTGTAATGAATTTATTTTTTCATTTGATATCTAAAATTCATATGAGAATTTCGATTAAATTCAAATCACACAATGTTCGAATCAGCTGTCAATGAAAATAATTTTTTATCACTGTTCTAATTTAAGAGCAGTTTCATCAGTGCAGCAAAAATACATGTTGGTGAGTTTTAGTTGATATTTTTTTTGGTTTCCCAAGGTATCCTCTGGCTCGACAGGTCAAGGACTAATTTTCTGTGGATCTGAGCTTTATTTAATAGTTTGTTGTTGGTCAATTGATTGTTGTATGCACAAGGTGGGAATCAAACTTCCGACACTTACTTAAGCGATCTAGTGAACTAACCAACAAGCCAATCAAGTTTGGTTGAGTTTTAGTTGATGTTGACTGTGCAGTTGCAGTTGGTAAAAGAATCGAGTTTTATAAAAGACAACAAATGATGTAAGACAAAAACGCAGAGAGGAGACGTGATGGGCCAAAGACAGTGTTCCAATACTGTTCACTTCTCACTGACACATATCTGTCTATCTGACTCATATCTCTAGTTCCAGATAAGAGGTTACTATTTGCCTTCAATATAGTACTTGACTAATATTAATCATGTGAGACTTTTTTAAAACTTGAAATCAAAAATAGAAGAATTGTTTAAAGAACATAGAAAGGGCAATTTCGATGTTTTGCATAGGGTCTGAGAAAGAGCTCAAATCACAAGAGTCTTCCTATCAGAGATTATTTTTAAAGTTTGAATATGTGACCTTCTAGTAACAATAACTTTACCAGTTATTCCAAGATTTCCTTTTAAAAAATAAAGAGACTTTATTAATTCATCAATTCAAATATCACATTCATCAAATCAAAATAATATACTAATAGAATACAATATATCATCATAACATACTATTTTCTTTGTTTAAAAAAGAGTGGTCTTTTTCTTTTTTAGTCTGTTTAAAGAAAGAATCACTTCTTTCCCTTGTTTAGTAACATTTTATGTTCAACTTTCCACGTGACACGTTTAAGATTACAAGATTAAATGATATTTTTGTATATCTGACATAACTTTAATTTAGAATCACAAGATTGAAAATTCTTTTTTATTTTCTCAAATTTTATACCAAATCAAATCAGATATTCTTTTTTAAACGGAAAAAGTATAAAAACGTGTGACAACCATCCAAACAAGTTCTTTTGATTTTCTATACAGAAAGAATTATAACAAAAATGAAAAATAATGTTAAATTATTTCTTTCATATAACATCTATACTTGGAGAAAAAAACAAACGAAACAAAAACAAAAGAAACCCGTTTTATAGTCCACAGTACGTACCCTACACACAACCGGAGATAAAAGCCATAGACATAACAACCAAAAACCTAGAAACTAATGTCATGCCTCTTGCCGGCACAAAATTAACAATGTCCAAGTTTTAGTCAAGTTTTATATTTTTCTTGCAAACTTACTCCGTTTATTTTTACTCATCATTTTTAATATGTTTATATATCATTATCTTTTTAAGTAAATGTGTCAAGTCAAACCAAATAGTAACTAATAAAAATGAGAAAAAAAATATTGAGTATACATTATACTCTCTTCCTTTTGAAAAGAATGATTCACTTTATATTTTAAATTTGTTTTAAAAAGAATGAGCTCTTTTCTGTTTTGTCAATATTTTAATTTCAATTTTTCATATGGTATGTTTAAATCCACAAGATTAAAGAATATTTTGGTACATTTAACACAACTTTAATACACAATCACAAAATCAATAAATCTTTTTTATTTTCTTAAATTTCGTACCATGCACATCAAATTAGGTCATTCTTTCAAATTTTACTCTCTTGGTCTCATTTTATATGATGTCCTTTCCTTTTTAGATCGTCTAAAAAAGAATATCACCTTACTTAAATTAGAAATTTAAAATCCCTCTTTTAATCTTAACAAAATGATTTTCAACTATATAAATTAGATCACACATTTCAAAAAAAAAAAAAATCTTTAAACATCGAGTCAAATCAATGTATACCACATAAAATGAAACGAGAGGGTATAATTTTTATATTGAGACTTGGCTTTTTTTTTTGTGTGTGTTTGTGGGAAAAGAATAACAAGCGTCAGCAGTAATAAGGGCGGGAAGATTGAAGAGGCAATGGGAGTAGGAGACGTGTAGGAAGAATTTAGATTGGGTCATGACTCGTTCAATTCGACCTGCTTAACTTAAACACTTTTAAAATATTATTATTTATATTTTATAATCACAATTTGAATTTCAATTCAAAAAATAAAAATAAAAAGTTATAAATAAATAGATGAATGATTAAACTCATAGATGAATGATTAAACTCTTAAAGTGGATAGGAACACATTACATCAATACAAGTAAAGAACCTTAGAACAGGTTAAAATTAGAGATTAATTGGATTCAATTGAAGATTCTTTTAAAATAGATTAAGCCTTGAACGGGTTGAGATAGAACCAAATTAAAATTATCTTAAGCTCAACCTATAAAATTTTGGACGAATTATCTATATTTGAACTTATTTTGACACCCTTAATATATCCTATTATTTATATTTCATATATATAATAAAATAATTTATTCTACAATTTATTCTTATCAAATGATTCTTTAGTTAAGAAACGACTAGCCTAGTGCATCACATTCTTTAGCAATGGGAATTTTTTTTTGATGTCAATGAAAATCTAATTTTTTGTATGATCGTTAATATCTGATGCCTACTTATTCGATTAAAAAGTACTCCCTTTTCTCAATTCACGTAGGAAATTTTCTTTATTGGGAAAAGAATATTCATATTTTTATAATTAAAATAATTTAATTTTGACTTCTTATATTTCCTTCTTTTTTTTAGTTGGCTTTTCACCTTGGGAATCCACTTTATAATTTTCAGCTGGAAAGTTCTACCAGAATATGCTGTTAAATCATGTCTTAATACGTATTCTGAGCAAAAATTCCAAGAGTTCAAAGAATTTTGTTTTGATTATTCTATTTAAAATTTTTTAAATTATATTTTTATTTGTAACTATAAAAACCACGTAAGTTATGAAAATTATTAGGATTTTACTAATTTTATACAATCTCGCCATATGAACAAATCATATTTCGTAAAATAAAATGTCAGAATATCTTAAGGTACCACATCAATAACTTGCATACCTTCTGTTCCTTTTATAAATAACTCTTCATGATTATAAACTTTCAAATAGCATAATTTTATAAAAATTCACTAGTCAACAATAATAGTAACTACGTTTTATTTAGTACTCCATAATACTTATACATGATACGAATAATCTTTTCGCGCAAAAAATGAATCAATTTTTACAAAATTTAAAATGATAAAACTTTGTTCGCGAAATTTAAGCTTACGGATCAAATTTTACATTTCATACGTTTTTAAAAATTTTGAAATTTAAAATCATAACTTCACATCGACGGTCCAAATGCAATCTATCCACTAGAGAGTAAATGTTATGGAAATCCACAGTTCACACTAACAAATTTAAAATCCTAAATGAGCCTCCGTCCAAATAAACGTAAAGTAATAATTAACCTGCTTTCAGTTGTAGATTATGAAATTAAATGTTTTTGAAGTCTAGTAGGTTGAAATATTAAAGAGTAATTAAGTTGACTTGCACATTATGTTATGTTATTTATTAAATAACCAACAAGTTGGTTACTTGAAGTTTTCCACTTTCTTCCATTGCTGTTGATAGTGCTTTCCATCTCCTTACTATAATATCCCATCATAGTCACTTTATGTTTAGTGCTTTGACGATGTAGCAAACAAAACATTAAATAAAGTCCATGTTTAAAGATACTTAAATCTTTTTTGTCCAATTAATTGTGTGTATTGTGCTCTAAATCAATATCAATGAAAGGTAATTTATGTTCTCCACTCTACTATTCTTAATCAGTCATTTAAGTCCGTACATTACGGTCATTAAGCACAAAACTTTTTTGCAATTTTTTGGCACAAGTCAAATATTGTTATTTTTTGGGTAACTTCATAATAAGACAAACCTAAATGACTTTTACTAAACCGGCCCAAAAGTGATGTTAGAAGTCATTTTCTGGATTCTTTCATGCATAGAAAAGGACGCAATTTCAAAAGGCACAAAAAACTTACAGGAAGCAATATGGCATATAGTTTAAGCAACTTTGTTCTTTCATGTAAGCCAGTATGGTTCATGAACATAAATTCATCAGAAGGTGACAATTGGAACGGCTGGCATTTCCTGGACCAGATAGCACATCTGGCGGGGTATTTGTGGAGGAATGATGGCGAATAAACTAAAGATTACAACAATATTGTCATAGCAAACTGGCAAATAGCCGAATAGGGGGTGTCCACAATCAGTTTACCAGGATCGTGGCCATTTCATTCATTCAGTTTGCACACATCGACAAATTTTTGTACAGCATTGTGGTATTGAGTCCCCTGCAGCAGCATCATGTAACAGTAAAACAGAGAAATCAGACTAGAGAATGAGAGAGAGAACAAGAACGAACAAATGAACACCAGGCTCTGTTGATTTATGGGTGTATGGGAAAACAGTGGGGTGGGGGTGGGTGTAGATGAAGGGCAAGTAGACAGCTCACCCAACTCAGAAAATATACTCTTTATAGACAAAATCATCGTGATATCCATCTAATACACATTGATTTTCGATTCGTTGATCTAATGCGAGCCAGAATTGTAAAAGGCTCATTTAAAGTGCACTTAAGCCCTGAAGCTCAAAAAGCTCAGGGAGGGCACTTAAACTCAATAGGCAAGCACTAAGGTGTGTGCCTCATTACCCATACTCCTATCCTGAATCACAAGGTACTAAACAACGAACATAACAGGCAAGGAGATACATAATTGTTAAAGAAACATTATGAATGTAGTTGCTACTTTTTTCTTACGCTCCATATATATTTTTATTTTTTATTTTCTTAATTGAACCTTTTTATACTTAAGCCTACACTTTAATAGCGCATACAGCCCTAGTAGAGCAAGAGCACTTTTTAAAGCTTTTCGCCTTTGATAACAATGATGTGAACATGCACTTTAGGAGGGTGAAAACATTATCTAGTTTTCTCAAAAACAAAATATATCTTTATTATAGTAAAGAATCAAAACAGAAAGAACATCCATGGTCTTTGGAAGCAGCTGATGATGATGGCAAAATATTTCGATCCCCTTACTATTATTAAAATTATTTATAAGCAGGAAAACATTTGCCTCTCTACCTCCATGAAGTAGTATTAAGGTCTGCATACATTTTGTTCTCCCCAAACTCCACTTGTGAAATTTTACTGAATATATTGTAGAGTGGCAGGAATACAATTTCTTTTTGGGTTTGGTGGGGGGAGCATCGGAGAAATCCCCTGTGGGCCTCTGATTCTAGATGGCGTGCATAAATCTAGGGAGTATTAGCCTACTCCTCTAGTTATCCTCTTAAATGTTTTAGGCTTTTGTCTGCAGAAGGATGTGAACCTGGAACATACACCTATAACACACACATCAAGAGCCACATCCTCAATGCTAAACCAAAGCCTTGGGACCCCGGCAAAACGCTATTCAGTTCATTCTGAATCTATCATTCTGTTCACCATGGCAAACTTCCTATGCACTCTAACTGAAAACCCGATAGCGCAACCATTGCAGAACAAGTATTTCACAACAATCAGAGACCAAGCTACCCCTAAGGTGGCAATAATCATTGAAATAGTTCAAACCCTGCCTGCCTCAGAAGGTACTGTTCAGCGATTCACTATTGAGCTTATTGAAAGAGACTGCGTGTACAGGGGAATGAAAAATCAGTTAGGATAGATACAAAGCATGGAAGCTGGAGAGAGGTACCATCAACCTTTGGTGGAGATGTGAGGGATGATCTACCTGTTGAAGCCCTTTCATTGTAAGTTACTGCTATTTGGTAATTTCTTTTCGTCTTTTCAAAACTCTGACAAGTGTGGTGACAGGGTCAGCTTGTGCTCGTAAACCTGGTCAATCCATCAAGCAGCCTGCTACAACTCACAAATGCAGATGCCTACAACCATAACCCAAGGCTCAGCAAATGAATTCACACTAACTAATCTAGCTAGGATCCAAACCAGGGGTCTACAAGATTTTATTCTTAGGCCCCAACCACTTTATCACCGTAGTGACAACTTTATTTTTATTTTTTATTTATTTGTATAGAAACAAGTCTGATCAGTTTGCATGCACCTCGACTAATTCCTTCGCATACCTACCACGACCCACCAACAATAGATACTAAGTATCTCTGTCCACCAAGGCTAGATAATGGGAGGAAATAACCTAGTATTTTTGTCTCTACTAGAATTGGATTATGAGATCTCATGGTTCTCAACCCAATTCACTGACCACTAGGCCACACCCTTGAGTGTCAAAGCCAACTTTATAACTATGACAATATTCTCGATTGATTATGGAGAACTCTTTTTTCCACTTGCATGAGCACCTCATCTGAAAAAGAAAATATTTTAGGGTGCAGATATTTTTTTCCACTGCAAACAGACCAAGAACTTTACATAGCTAAAAGATGTCACACATAATAACAGCTTTCATTACGTAAACATGGTTGATGGTAGCATAAACATGCAAGTTGTGACGCAAGCTATAACAAGTCCAATTCATTTGTATATACTCTACTTCTTTATAGTAGAAATGGAAGGAAATAATTTCTGGAACATACACAATCCAACAAAATCTGATGGACTAGATAGCAACTGAAAGCCTACCTCCCAGTAAAGTTGCTTGCAGTCCATGCATTGCCAAAATTCCAAATTTTTCTTAAACAAGCAGTTTGGAATCACCTGGAATCCCTTAGCTGCTTCAACAGCTTCTTCTGTTGTCAGAGGTTTTTGGATGAACTTACCGTTGCATTTTGTGCACCTTGACATCAACTGGTCCTCAGAAATTTCCAATTGAAAATTTTCTATTACCTGTATATATGCAAGGAAATATTGCCATGAGCAGACGGTTGACAAACGTCAAAAGCAAAATTTTCAATACCGTTCTAGCATTCCTCTCCACCCCACCCCCTCTTCCCGTCTCATTTCATTCATCAGTCAATTCAAAACATTTTTATTTCTAACTGCATGCTCTAGAATTTGAAGGCATTCATTTTACCTCAACCAACTGATCGTTCTTTAGAAGACTCTTCACCAGGTAAATCTGATTTTTTAAGAGATAATCATGTCTCAAGAGTTTGGAATCTCTTGTTAAGAGTACTCTCTTCTCTTTACAGGCTTGTTCTATTAAAGCCCTGAAGAAAACAAACAGTAAAATATCACCAGGAAAGCCATCTAGGGAAAACAGATTGCTACTGAGTTTCCACATAGAATCAACTAGGTCAAGAATCGGAAATCATTCAGAACCTCGATTCAGGCTTCTTTGAATGAGGAACAGCAGCATCAATGCCAACACATCTTAAATGTTTCGCCAATCCTTCAACCTGAAAGATTACCACAACCTCCAATAACAACCACAAAAAGAAGAAAAATGTGCCATACTTTAGTCTCCCAAAGAAAGAGAAAGAGGAGCGATCTCCACCTTAATGCAAGAGAGGGCATTAAAGAAGCCTACGCATAGCAGTTTTACAGAAAAGCAATATTTGTAACTAAAATGTGGTATCTTACCATCACATCACATAGAAACTTAGGACAGCCATCCCCGCCGGAGGTCGCATCCCAGGGTGGTGAACCTTGCCATCCTTCACCACCTTCCGTTGGACTGTGCGTGTTTGCTACTCTACCAGATGATTTTTTTGCTTTCTTTCTCGAGATCTTTGGCTTCCTATCAGATTCACTTAACAAAATTTTATCACCATACTTCCTGACAATTTGTGAAAGAACGTAATCCATCTGATTAGCTTGATCTAGTGACAGTGCAGTAACATCTTCATCTGATATGACGACGGTTTTACAAAAATCAGGCGGGATAGCTTGGACCATCTCTAAAGCTTCGCCAAATTTGATACCACACATTTTGTTAGATTTTTGTTGTGTGTCAAATATCTGTTTCAAACCAAGATCCAGCTGAGATAACTGGAGACCAGTTACTCTTTCGACAGTATCCCCTGAAATGGACCGCTTACCAGATGTAAATAGGACAAACAAGGTAGAGATGATGCTGTAAAAAAGGAGTTTTTCTGCCCATGTGATGGTCTATAGCTCCTGATGGATGGTGGAACATAACTAGCCTTTTCATTTACTGTTTATTCAAGGAATTGCAGATCGGAAAACTGAAAATATAATTGGACATACGAGGTACAATGTTAGGGCGAAAATTGGATTGATCTCTCTCCTAGCACTCCACTGCTGCGAACACTAGACATAACAAAACTTATTTCAGATGAAAGGGCATACTCTATTACACACACTCACCCAAGGCGCACACAAAAGCACAGGCACTTTTGCTGTTCAAAACGAGATATACTCCCGCAGAAAGCCTAATGAACATACTCAAGACACCAAACTTTCTAGACAACTATCTTTTCAATCAAGGAAGTTGGTTACTGGTGTATCAGAGCTGTTTCATGGAGATTGCAATTAGGGATGGCAACTGAGTAGTCCAGGTCAAATTTGGACGGGTCATGATGGCGCAAAATAACAAACGGGTGGTCAAAAGCCAACCCAAATTTGCTTGGGTCAAGACGGGTTGGTTAAATGGTTTTATTTGTTTTCTTACAAATCTTTAGTACAAACAAAATTATTTTTCTTTATTGTGACTATATATAATATATCAATTTAAAAAAAAAGAAAATTTTGACTAGATTACGCTAGAGTCAATTTGAGCTACATATCAACCCAATTTTTAATGGGTTGAAATGGGGTTAAGCTAATAGATGGAAGGGTTGGGTTTGATTTTCCAACCTTAGATGCAACACGTGAACATGCACTAGAAGAAGATGAGAAAGGTACTTCACCAACCTTCTGTCACAACCTTAGCCTTGAAGACTTCAAAGATATGAATCAAACAATACGCATCAACTGCTGCATACTGTATTTGCTCTTCTGTCAGAGGACGCTGTGACCAATCACTGCATTGGAGTTCCTGCACTCAAGATGCAAAGAGTAAACAAATGGAGTATTTTTAAAAGTTTATAATAAATTCGTATTTATATTCCTGACTAGCAAAATGCCTACATCAAGATTACACACCTTTGATAGAGAAATTCCCAAAACCTCCTGGCAAATTGTTGCCAAGCTCTTTGTTTGCTTTGATAATCTTCTCCCTGGTTGTCTGGGTTGCAGGTTGTTGTATATGGTTGTAATATCTAAAAAAGGTTCCACCTAGTCACCAATTATTAGCTAGTATATGACAAGCATTAACCACACAAAACAAAAATCAGTCCTACAAAAAGGATACAAAAAATAAAGAGTGTGCAGCATATAGAGTGTGTTAATTGAGTCAAAATTGCTTCAAGAGCTAAAAAGTCCAAGTACTTTTACCAAATCACAAATATTAACTGCAGCATTGATATATCGATAAAACCAACTGGTCTTTTACCATCTAAGACAGTTATTAAAAAGCAAAAGCCAGATAAATTTAATAAAGTTGATGACATTCTTTAAGCAACCAAGCATAAGCAATTAAGAGGTCTGTCATTGAGCTGCCAATTAGTTCTTACAGAGTTAGCTTGAGCTGTATTGACCAGTATATATATATCTACACAAAATTATGCAAGTTAAGCTCCTCAATCAATATCATGGAATACTAAAACACCACAATTTACGGATCATTTCATCATTTGAAGTCATTATCTGAAAACAATATGCTACATAATCATAAAACCTTCGACCATTGCACTGCAATTCGAATAAGCATTTCTTCAGAAGACAAACAAACAAAACTAACCCTATCAAAACCAGGTTCACAGCCATGAGCACAGAAAGTAGAAGACAAATACACTAAATCCTGTTTGAATCTGAATCCCAATTTCAGTATATTCGGCGAGACAAACACCTCCCTGATAAGCTGGTAAATTGATTGTAAAGGGATCGAGGTTAGGTCAATTAAGAAGACTGGCGATTCCACCGACGAGTCGTCGGCGCCGGCGAGGCAGCAAGCGATTTGAAGAAGCGAGACGGTGGGGAAAGTGGACTGATGGGTTCGAATGGGCTTCCATTCGGCGTCGAGTCCGATGACTGAAGAACGAGTCAATGCCCGAGTCAGATGGACGAACTCGAGCGAGTCAGGGGATGAGACCACGAATATGGACTCCATGGGTTCGGAGAGGTCTAAAATTGATAATTTTAATATCGCCATAGGAAAACGATTTATTTAAATTGATAAAATGATAATATGTAGTATGTAAAATAGCTAGAAAAATAACAAATTTGAGATATACTTAACTTGAAGTAACTCAGCAAAGTAATACAAATTTATAGGTGAACTTGAGCTCTGGGAACGACTCAACAGTATGCAATCAAATCAATCATAACAAGTATTATCAAGATTTATTTGGGAGTTTTTCTAATCAACAACTATTCCCTGTGAGTCGATGATGATACAATGAACCGACATTGTTGTCACATCCATCCAATACTTTGTCAAGGTAAAAGTCGAATCACAATCATTGAATCCACCATCAATCAAATCAAGTCCTCTTTTAAAACAAAAGGAAACATCTTTTTTTTTTTTAAAAAAAAAAGAAAAACTGGGGCGTAGGAGAAAGATTACAATATGGAGAATTGAACCCTCATCAACAAGGATAGCCAACCAACTGAGCTATTAAGATTCCCCAAAGGAAAACATCATATTTTACTGTGCACTCCTCTCCTATGTTAGCTATATAATTTATTGAATTTGAGTTGTTGTTTACTCTCACCTAATTCATTACTCGATACTTCTCCCAAAACTCAATATGGTCATAAAACTCTAATTAATTTATTCGGTTAGCTCATAAAACTCTAATTAATTTATTCAGTTAAGTCATTCGACTAGTCTCATTGGACTTTCATCAATTCAATTATACTCTTACAATCAATCTCTTCAACTAATTATGAGTTTAAGTCATACATATATTTAATAAAATAAATTCTATTTTTAAAACAGTGGTTTACACTTTTGATGTTAAAGTTCAACAGGGTGAGGACCTGCCATAACTATTAAGCCTTCATTCATAATTAACTCATTCACAATTCTTGCTTTCAAGTTTAATTAACACTGGGTGATAGGTTATATGCAATATTCAACTAAGGTTTAAGTACTTGACTCATAAATACATCAATTTATGCAGTAATACACAAAAATTTATTACGATATAAGGATATTTCTAAGAACTCAATCATGGGGAATTCAAAGATCAAACTAGACCATCAATTCTTCTGAGCAGGAAAATAAGGCACGTGGATGAATTCAATCCATGTTTTAGTTAGTCTTACATACTCTGAACGAAGATTTGAACACTCAAACATAAAAGATGTGACTTGATCTTCTGAACCCTAGCTTTATTTTTTCTCCTTGGCGCTAGTTCTCAAAGTTTTAACGTTTAAATGATGGAAAAATCACGCTTAGAAAATGATACGGGGTCAAATTCGACCTCAAATTTATAGGAATTAGGACATGAGGGATAGAAAAAAAAATTGAAATGTACTGTATTAAAACCAAGATCGAATCGAAGATTTTGACCTGTCATAAAACAAGTTTGTATCGTGGACTCGTTCCACCACAGTTTTTTTTTTTTGCGAAAATTATTTGCGATAATTTTTGAACTAAAATTACTAGGTTCGCGATGCAGACTGGCCGTGTACTCTATTAGTTAAGCTATTTTGCCCAAAAAAAAAATTATCTTTCGAATTGTTTGGCCAAAAATTACACGACGATCATTTTGAACATATTATTGAACTTCTTTCGATATCTCGATTTGATCTTCGCTCAAACGACTAGGGACTATAGGATTTTGGGGGTGTCACAATACGCCTACATGACTCGTAAGATGTGGCACTCTCTTTTCACGTAAATTCAATTTATGATATGCCTATTCGCTAGATTTATGTCACATGAAATTCAAATTTTTATATGCTCATTCTCGAGTTCTTTTTTATGTGACTTTAGTTTAGTACTTTATGAATTTATATTTTATTTGCGATATTAAAGGCATAAGATATTGAATGACTCTTAAGGTGCGTATGTTGGCACAACACACGGGGCATGTAAGTCCACATGACCCTATTATGTCCCAAACCTATATTTTGGACATGACCAGTACTCAAAAATCATTTCTGATCCCAAGTGAATTACTTGGCCTAACTATCTTACTGAACAAAAGATTTAGATAATAAAGAATGAGTTGATATAAGGCACAATATATAACATTATTAAATACTTAGATCGTATTAAGCAAACCTTATTATTTTGAAGACAATCTGAAAGAAATAAACTGTAATTTTATTTACATTACACACATTAGACAGGTAAGCCTAAATGACTCACCTAAGCGAGTGAACCTGTAAAACACATTAGACAGGTGAGCCTGCACAACTCACTAGGCGTATGAGTTTGCAAGACACACTAGACATGTGAGCCTGCATGAGTCACTAGACATGCGATCTCGCATGACACATTAAGCTTGTGAGCCTGCACAACACACTAGACATGTGAACCTGCACGGCTCACTAGTCATTGAGCCTGCACAACATATTAGATATGTGAACCTGCACGACTCACTAGGCATTGAGCCTAAAAGACACACTAGACATGTGAACTCGCTCGACTATCTGGGTATGTGAACTTGCACGACACACTAAGCGTGTGAGCCTGCACGACTTGCAAGATGTTGCACACTCTTTGCACGTGAATTAAATTTTTAGTGTATTCATTTTCTAAATTCTTTTTCACGTGAATTTAGTTGAGTACTTTATTAAATTTTACTTTTACCTTGTTGAACTTTTTATGTGAAGAAACAACAACAAAAATTTAGCTGAGGTTCTTTAATTTTTAGCCTTTTTAAAAAAAAAAAATGGATGCATTTTTTTCTTTTCTTTTATTAGCATTTTTTTTAAAAAATAACTAATACATTTTTTTACTTTATTTTTTAATAATTGAAGCTTTTTTTCCTCTAATTTTTAAATGATTTACTTAAATTAAAATAGACTATTTAACTTTAATATTTTAGCTTTAAATATTATATACTTTTAGGGATTTAACAAATTCCCAATTTCAAAATCCAAGAGCAACATCAGTGGTCCATGTCTCCAACAGCCTCCGCGCTGCGGTCATATTCGTGACTTTGCAGTACTTTATATTTGACACTCCTAGATGTAAATTCTGGCTCCGCCACCGTCTACAGTTTCAACCACAATCAAAGAAATAGTTCACTATCTATCTCCTTTGCAAAGTCATTTTTTGTGTCTCCCAAAAGTACTAGAGTTTTTTAGTCACAAAAAGTTTATTCACCGTTTTTATATACTCTTTGTTTCGCTGTGAAGTAAAAGATTTTTTTTTTTTTTTTTGCTTTAAAAAAGGGACTATTAGTTTTTTTTTTCTTTTTTTGGTTGCTCGAATTCATCACATAGGATAAAATTATCACTAGAGTTTTTTAGTCTCAAAAAGTTTATTCACCGTTTTTATATACTCCTTGTTTCGCTGTGAAGTAAAAGAATTTTTTTTTTTTTTTGCTTTAAAAAAGGGACTATTAGTTTTTTTTTTCTTTTTTTGGTTGCTCGAATTCATCACATAGGATAAAATTATCACTTTTTTGGTAAGTGGGTCTAATTATTTGAAGTTATTTTTGCCTATATTGATAAGAGATAGTTTGTTTTCAGATCAATTGACCAACGCTGAAGTTGTGCCCAAGTATGATGGTGAAAAGATCGAAGCTATGACTAAATACGATTGTGAAAAAATTGAGGTACTTATATAAGTTGATTTATATATTTTTTGCGAATTTCTTTTTTCTAGCATTTATCATTTAAAGTTCTTTTATATATATAAGTATTGATATTTTTGATTTGTATAAGTTATGTTTCTTTATTCATGAGATTCTTTTCCTTACTTCATGTGATTTTTTTTTTTGCTTGATTCGTAGCTTATGTATAATTTGTGAGAGGCTTTATGAAATTACCACATTCATCATTAATTAAATTGAGGATCCAATTATATAAATACTTAATAGCCATGGGAGATGTACAATAGTTGCTCAAATTAGGGTTATGCAAAATTCGGGTCAAACCATTAACTCGAACCGATTTTTTGATTTATTGAATTATTGGGTCGGATTATTGGGTTAATGGATCGATTAACAGTTTATTAAAAAATACTAGCAGGTTATCGATTATTGGTTCAGGTTGTAGGATTTTGCTATCGGGGGACCCGATAACCTGATACCAATCCGATAATTTATTATATTGTCATAACCTTGTAAGGAACAAGACTGGCAAAACTTTGCACATTCCAGTTGTAAACGGGAAGTTGCAGCCTTGTAGGCTTAACTTATAACTAGAAAGTGAAAAGTTAATGGCTACTGAAAAGTTGTAAATGATTGAAGGATACCATTGTTGGAAGTGTTGCTGCTTGTTGATAGCCAATGGAAAGTTGCTACAACCTACAAGGCTGCAACTTGTTAATGTAAGGAAAGTTGGAAACTGGTTTAAAACTTCTGCATTTTAAAAAAATCTAAAATACGTACATCTAGAATAAGCTCAAAGTTGCACACCTAATGAATATCTACAATTAAGTCTTAAACTTATAATTGTTAATGGTTTATCCGATAATCAAACTAATAAAGATTAATAATCGATAAATTGATAACCGATAAAACGATATCTTAACGGTTCCTTAATGATTTAGTATATCTATAAATCGATAACCAATAAGTAAAATCGATACTATTCAAAATCGAACCGAATCACTTGATACGCAGTCGTAGCTCAAATTATAGCTACATTACGTAATTAGCCAAACATTAGCTATTTTGCCTTTTTGCTATTTTTAAAAATCCTCAATAAAAGATAAGTTTTGTTTGCTTTAGAGGAGGGATTATTAGTTCTTTTTTTTTCCTTTTTTTTGGTTGCTCAAATTCATCACATAGGAGAAAATTATCAGTTTTCTGATAAGGGTTTAATTATCCGAAGTTATTAAGCAACTTTGTCGTGAAAAATTATCTTTTGAGTTATTTGGCCAAAAATTTCATTAAAGTCATTTTCAGATCAGTTTTTTTAACTCTTTTTGATATTCTAACATGATTTTAGCTAAAATGATTTGGGATGTTACAAATTGACATATATGGTAGTCTTTTTATGTGAATTCAATTTTTGGTGTATTCATTTCTTAAAGTTTTTTTCATGTGAATTCTTTTAAATGATTTATGAATTTAAATAATGATTACGTTATTAAATGCGTGAGGTACTTAATAGTTGTAAAATTATGTGTGATTGTACGACACACTAGATATGTGAGCATGCACGACTCGCTTAAGCGTGTGAACCTGTAAAACACATTAGACAAGTGAGCCTGCAGGATTCACTAGGCGTGTGAGCTTGGGAAACACACTAGACATGTGAGCCTGCATGACTCACTAGACATGCGAACTTTAATAACACACTAAGACTGTGAGCCGGTACGACATACTAGACATGTGAACTATACGACTCACTAGGCATTTAGCCTGCAAGACACACTAGACATGTGAGCTTGCTCGACTCTCTAGGCATGTGAACTTGCACGAGACACTAAGCGTGTGAGCCTTCATGACTTGCAAGATGTTGCACACTCTTTGCACGTGAATTCAATTTTTTATGTATTCATTTTCTAAATCTTTTTCATGTGAATTTAGTTGAGTACTTTATTAAGTTTTACTTTTACCTTCTTGAACTTTTTATGTGAAGAAACAACAACAAAAAACTCCTTTGATTTGTGAATACATTCACATGTTTCACCTACAACCCCCCAAAATAAAATGAGATAGTTACGTGACTAAACAAACATATACTAGTAAAACATTAACCATAGGTACAGTTTTAACTAATTATCACTTGTCACTATATTTTATTCTGAATGGTTATGAGACACACGTTCTAATTTGTATCATACGCATAAAACACCTAACTCTTACCTATTTCACCTTTTACACAAATTAAGAGTTCTCTCTCATCTTAAACGATTCTCACTGATTTATCTTCATAATTCACTCAACCACAATCAAAGAAAAAATTCACCTATCTATCTCCTTAGCAAAATCATTTTTTGTGTCCCCCAAAAGTACTAGGGTTTTTTAGTCTCAAAAAATTTGTTCACTTTTTTTTATGTACTCTTTGTTTCGCCGTGAAGTAAAAGCAATTAAGTTTTTGTTTGCTTTAGAGGAGGGATTATTAGTTTTTTCTTTTTCCTTATTTTGGATGCTCAAGTTCACACATAGGAGAAAATTATCACTTTTCTAGTAATTGTATTTAATTATTTGAAGTTATTAAGGAACTTTGTCACAAAAGATTATCTTTCGAATTTCTTGGCCAAAAATTTCACCAAAGCCATTTTTAGATCTATTTTTGAACCCCTTTAGATATTCTAACCCTATTTTAGCTAAAATGATTTGGGATGTTAATGGATCGAAATATATATGGTAGAGTCTTTTTATGTGAATTCAATTTTTGGTGTACCCATTTCCTAAAGTCTTTTTCATATGAATTTTGTTAAGTGATTTATGAATTTAAATAGTGATTATGCTATTAAATATGTGAAATATTTAGTAGTTCCTAATTTGTCTATGACTACACGACACACTAGACGTGTGAGTATGCACGACTCACTAAGCGTGTGAGCCTGTACAACACATTGGACATGTGAGCCTGCATGATTCACTAGGCGTGTGAGCTTGTACGACTCACTAGGCATGTGAACCTGTATGACACAATAACCCTGTGAGCCTGCACGACATACGAGATATGTGAACCTATACGACTCACTAGGCATGTGAGCCTGCAAGACATGACACTAGATATGTGAGTCTGCATGATTCTCTAGGTGGTGAATCTGCTTGACACACTAAGCGTATGAGCTTGCACGACTTGTGAGAGGTTGCACACCCTTTGCACGTGAATTCAATTTTTGATGTATTCATTATTTAAATTCTTTTTCACATGAATTTAATTAAAGCTTTATTTAATTTTACTTTTACCTTCTTAAACTTTTTTATGCGAAGAAACAACAACAAAAAACTCCTTGGATTTGTGAATACATTCATATGTTTTACCTACAATGCCCCCCCCCCCCCCCCCCCCCCCA
>JAABOM020000075.1:17243750-17258703 GCA_011800125.2 Solanum clarkiae
ACCCCCCCCCCCCCCCCCCCAAATAAAAAAGAGATAGTTATGTGACTAAACAAACATATACTAGTAAAATATCAATCATAGCTGCAATTTCAACTAATTATCACTCATCACTATATTTTAATCTAAATGGTTATGAGACTCAAGTTCCAATTTACATTATACGTATAAACCATCTCACTCTTGCCTATTTCACCCTTTACACAAATTAGGATTTCTCTCTCATATTAAATAATTCTCGCTGATATATTTTCTTAGTTTACTCAACCACAATCAAAGAATAATTCACTTATCTATCTCCTTAGCAAAATCATTTTTTGTGTCCCCCAAAAGTACTAGAGTTTTTTAGTCTCAAGAAATTTGTTCACCTTGTTTTTTATATACACTTTGTTTAGTTGTGAAGTAAAAGTAATTAAGCTTGCTTTGATTTAAAGGAGGGATTATTAGTTCTTTTTCTTTTTTTGGTTGCTCAAACTCATCACATAGGAGAAAGTTATTATTTTTCTTGTAATTAATTTTAACTTTTCGAAGTTATTAAATAATTTTGTCACGAAAAATTATCTTTCGAATTTTATGGTCAAATATTTTACCAATGTCATTTTTTGATCTGTTTTTTTAATCATTTTGATATTCCAACCCGCTTTTAGCTAAAATAATTTATAATGTTACAGATCAACATATATAGTAGAGTCTTTTTATGTGAACTCAATTTTTGGTGTATCGATTTCCTAAAGTCTTTTCCATGTCAATCTTGTTAAGTGGTTTATGAATTTAAAGAATGATTATGATATTAAATGTGTGAGGTACTTAATATATAACTCTTAAGTTGTGTGTGATCTCACGACACACTAGACAAGTGAGCATGCATGACTCACTAAGAGTGTGAGCCTGTACAACACACTAGACATGTGAGCCTACATGACTCACTAGGAGTGTGAGCTTGCAAGACACATTAGACATGTGAGCCTGCACGATACACTAAGCTTGTGAGTCTGCAAGACACACTAGGCATGTGAGCCTGCAAGACATGCAAGATATGTGAGCCTGCACGACTCTCTAGGCTTGTGGACTTGCACAACACTCTAAGTGTGTGAGCTTGCACGACCTGCATGACGTTGCACACCTTTGCACGTGAATTCAATTTTTGATATATTCATTTTTTGAATTCTTTTTCACGTGAATGTAGTTTATAAGTGTTTTATTAAGTTTTACTTTTGTCTTCTTAAATTTAACAAAAAACCTCCGTGGAACTGTGAATACATTCACTTGTTTCACCTACAACCCCCCCTCTCTCCCCTCAAATAAAGAAGAGATAATTACGTGACTAAACACCATTATACCTACAGGCTACAGATTCAACCACAATCAAAGAACTAGTTCACTTATCTATCTCCTTTGCAAAATTAGTTTTTATGTCCCTCAAAAGTACAAGAGTTTTTTAGTCTCAAAAAAATTTTCATCATTTTTATGTACTCTTTGTTTCACCATGAAGTAAAAAAAATTAATTTTTCTTTATGTTTTAAAGAGGAGAGTATTAATTTTTTTCTTTTTTTGGTTGCTCAAATTTTGCATATAGCAAAAAAATTATCACTTTTCTGGTTAGTGAATTTTATTGTTCGAAGTTATTTTTGCCTAAATTGATAAGAGATAGGTTGTCTTCAGATCAATTCTTCAACCCTAAAGTCGTGCCCAAGTATGATGGTGAAAAGATCGAAGCTATGACCGAATACAGTTGTGAAAAAAAATTGAGGTGCTTATATAAATTGATTAATATATTTTTTTGCGAATTTCTTGTTTGCAGCATTTATCATTCCAAGTTCTTTTATATATGTAATATTGATACTTTTGATTTGTATAAGCTATGTATTTTTTAACTCACATAGAGTTTTTTTTTTAATTCGTGAGATTCTTTTCCTTGCTTCATGTGATTCTTTTACTTGATTTGGGGGCTTGTGTATAATTTGTGTGAGGTTTTATGAAATTACCGCATCTATCATTAATTAAATTGAGGGTCAAATTATATAAATATCTAATGGTCATGGGAGATATATAATAGTTGCTCCATTGTGTGAGATTTTATGAAATTAGCGCATCTATCTTTAATTAAATTGAGGGTCGAGTTTTGTAAATATCTAATAGCCATGAGAGATATATAATAGTTGCTCAAATTGTAGCTACATTATCTAATTAGTTAAACATTTGCTGTTTTCGAAGTTCCTCAATAAAAGATGGGTCAATTGGGCTACCTTTTAGCAACGGGCCGGGTTATGGGCCCAAAAGGCTGCAACTCTAATCTGATCTCCTTGACCCGCTTAACTATTTGGCGCTAAACTCCTTTTTCCCGCGAACAGTAAATAACGCGGGAAAAAATTGCTATTTCAGCCCTACTGAAATCCTCAATTTGTTTCACAGTAACCTCGATTGTATCTCCATTCTCAGATTTTCATTTAGCTAACAATGGGTTCTTCAACTACAGTAGTTTCGCGGAGAAGAACCCAAGCACCAAAACCGGGAAGAACATTGAGGAAGAAGTTCAGGTCAAGGGCAATGGTTGAAAAAGATGAATTTAGCGATACGTTGTGTGAGAAATGTGGATCTGGAGATTACCCAGCTCAGCTTTTGCTTTGTGATAAATGTGACTGTGGGTTTCACCTGTTTTGCTTGAGACCCATTCTTGCTTCAGTGCCCAAAGGCTCCTGGTTCTGCCCATCTTGCGATGACAACAAGAATAGGAACGGTTAGTTCGTGGGGTTAGTTATTTTATTCGTTTCTATAATTTTTGGACCTTTTTGTGTTGGAATTGTATTTGGGTGTATAGAATTTGCAAAAGTTGAAGTTTGATGTTGGTTGCCTAATCTTTTCTTTTTTGATGATGTGGTGTTATAGCCTGATACTTCTTGTGCTCCAACTTGAGTGCATTTCAAGAACCTTTAGTGTTAGGATATCCCAAATTTATTTAAGTATTGAAATGGGAGGGTGCAAATCAAGTGTAATGTAGGGGTGGAACTACATTCATCCAGCGTGGTCAGATTAACATCTTTCGTCCACCAACTTTTTCGAATATATAGGTTTAATATAGATATTTTGATATATATCAATTAATAAATACCCTTGATACAAAAATCACCCACCTATGTTATAGAATTATAAACACCCTTGATGAAAATACTGGTTCCGCCACTGGTGCAGATGAAGTGTGATAGGCTTTGATGATTCATATAGCTTATCCTGACTAGTTTTGAGTTAAGGTGTAGTAGTAGTACTAGTTTCTTTTAAGGAGAAATGGTAATCATTGACAAAAATTAAGTTAGCCAGATGTGATCATCACTATTTTACAATGCCATGGTGATGACTATAAAGATTCAATTTTGTACATGTAACATAGTAAAATGTCTTGGCTATTTTATGCTTTTAAGGAAATAAGGGGTATCCAATGCTTGCTCAAACTTAATTTACTAATGATTGATAAGGTGCTCATTATCTATTGTGCAGAATTTTCTCTAGTTCAAACAAAGATAGTTGATTTTTTCCGAATCCAGAGACCGAGCTCAAATGATGAGCTCAATTCAGGCAAAGGTAAAATCTTTATAGTTGTTTGAGATTATCTTATTTATTTGCTCCTATTGCTTGATCTGATGTGTTTCTTTTGTTTTTTGGTGGCTTTTTTGGTGGTCAGATTTCCAGAAAAAGAGAAAACGTAGTAGTAGCTTGGTAATGTCAAAGAAGAGAAGAAGGTTATTGCCCTTCATTCCTACTAAGGATCCTAACCGGAGATGGCAACAAATGTTGTCTCTTGCTACTGCCTTAGAAGCGGCTGGAGCAGATTTCAGTAATGAGCTTACCTATATGCCAGGCATGGCCCCGCGATCAGCTAATCATGCTGCACTCGAACGAGAGGGAATGCAGGTAAATAGAACATAAATAACATTTGATTGACCACTCGTGTCGGATATAATCTGGCATGCTATTACTGAATATAATTCTTAGAGGGGTCAAATCTTTTAATTGGATGAAAAATGATTAGGATGCATTAGCACCTTTTCCTAGTTAAAGATCATGTTCCTATCATATTGTCAGATAAAGAATGGTCAATTTCAGAGAATCCTCCGATGATCATATGATTTAACTGACCTCAACTAACTAGATTGAGAATGGTCTGATTGACTGCCGGGGGAATCCTGTATGTTATTTGCCACTCACCAAGTTTTTTTGATGAAAAGAACTGGTGTGGTTTGCTTGGATAATGCCTTCTGTGTGATGCCCAAAATTTTCACTCGGAGATAATAGTATTTAGCAACTTAGTGTGCCCATAGCGGAAAAGATATATAAAACCTTAAAAAGGATAAATTGCGGAAAGATTTCTTACTTGTATTATTTAGAAAAGAGTTGCAAGTTTCTTAGCGTGATCTTTGAATTGCCTAATTTTCAAATCTTAAGACTTCTGTTATTCAAATGCAGGTATTATCTAAAGACGATACAGAAACTTTACATTTGTGCAAGAACATGATGAAACAGGGTGAATGGCCACCACTCATGGTTGTTTTTGATCCCAAAGAGGGGTATGTATTTGATCACCACTTAGCTTTTCTCTATATTCACAAATTATCAATTTTTTTGTGTAATCTCAATATGGAATGCTTCATTTATCTATTTGTTTTTGTTTTGTCAGCTTTACTGTTGAAGCAGATGCGTTCATAAAAGACTGGACATTAATTACAGAGTATGTTGGAGATGTTGATTTCTTGAAGAACCGGGAAGCTGATGATGGAGATAGCATGATGACTCTTTTAAGTACTAATGATCCTTCAAAAGACCTCGTCATTTGTCCTGATGAGCGCAGCAATATTGCCCGTTTCATCAATGGGATAAACAATCATACTCCGTATGTTTCTCTTCCATCAACCACTTGTGGTTTTCTTGAAGTTACTATGATATCTCTCATGCTTATCCTATAGTTCTGTGGACAAACACTTGATTTATCCCAATTACACATCATCAATTAGTCTAGTATCCATGTGTTCTGTCTTGTTGAATGAAACTGAGCTTTTTGTTACAAAATTAAACAAAGAACTGGTCTTTGAATATGTGGAGAATCAAAATTTCAGCAATTCTTAATATTGCATGCAGTTTAGTCTAAAACTGGACGTACAAGTTTAACCGAAGCATGGCTAGTGTTGAATTCAAGCATGTCTTATACATGCATCGAGTAGTTTTTCTCTCATAGAGTTTTTAATGTCACGTTTTTCTTAAATGCAGTGATGGGAAGAAGAAGCAGAATGTGAAGTGTGTGAGATTTGATGTTAATGGTGAATGCCGAGTTTTACTGGTTGCAAGCAGAGACATTCGAAAGGGAGAGAGGCTATATTACGACTATAATGGTTATGAGAATGAATATCCAACAGAGCACTTTGTTTGACCTCATAAGATCCAACCTGAGTTGTCCATCTTTGGTTTCTAAACTTTTTGAAATATCGACATATAGTGCAAAGCCTTGTAAACACAAGGGCTAGGTGAACGATTTGTCTTGGGTGCACCAGATGCAAAGGATTCGTAGTTTTTGGTCTCACATTTCATACCTTCAAGATATTTTTTGTGGCCTCATGAACTTGACAACCTGAGAAGATTTTGAGTACAAATATCAGCTATCCGTTTATTCGTTGTGTAAATGCTTTAAGTTAATCTACTGCTTTGTCTTGGGTCTGGAGATAAAAATGTTCTCTCAGGAAATTCAGATCTGTGTTACCCATACACAAGTTCACAAGCTTTCTAAGCAGAACTTCTATTGTTAACTTTAGCATTTTGATTAATATCAGACTTGTTGAATACATTATATAAGTTGAATTGGACAAGTTTAATCTCTACTTAGTACTGTTACTTTACTTCTGCAAGTTACTAATTCATTCTTACTATGCAGTTATAGTTGATTATTAGTAATAGAAATTCACTACACATTTGGTGTATAAAATCAAACTTGTTGGTATGTATCTTAAAGAAAAAATACGAGAGGCAAGATTGAGATGGTTTCAGATGTGTGTAGGAGATGCACATTATCAAAGGCATTACTTTAGATAGGAGATTATAGAGGACTCAAGTTAAGATAGAAAATTAATACGTAGTTGAGTATTGTCTCGCTTATCCATCCATACTTATAATCATAGTATTACTCTGATAGTTCTTTTTTTATTTGATTTCTATTATTATTTATTACTCTTTGCGCTTCGACTATTAGATTATTTTTTTGTTCCTTTTTCATAATGCTTTGTTTAGTATTTTGTCTTGATTTCTTCACATTACTCGCCGCATATGACACTTATGAGATTACACTAGATATGTTATTATTGTTCGTATATATGATAAGGGTGTTTGTGATTTTTATTCCTTTTGTTTCTCATATGATCTGTTTTGAGAATTTTCATAAATAGCCTAGGCTTGAAATTTAATATAGTCAAATAGTTATATTTTACATAATTACACGGCATAACTCGGCTATGTGACCTGGAGGGGAGGAGAGAGACAAGCGAGATAGGGAGGGAGGAGAGACGAATTGTATATATATATATTTGTCAAATTGTATGTGTATATCTATCAAATAATTATATATGTATGACTAATATAAATATGTGTTTGTATATCTGGCAAGCGAGATAGGGAGAGAGAGGAGAGAGGCAAGCGAGAGAGGACAGAGAGTGGAGAGAAGTGAATTATATGTGTATATCTGTCTAATTGACTATGCATATCTCTCAAAATAATTATATATATGCAATTGGTATACATATATAATTATATATCTTGCAAAAAGTTACAAAGAGGAAAGAGAAAATAGCAATAAAATCCTAACTTTGTTATAAATTGTAATTTTTTCAAACTAAAGTAGTGTAATATAAACACATATCATTTGTTTTGCCTAGTAACGTGATTTTTCCCTTACCAAATGGAGACTCCAAACAGTGAATTGTGCCATCTGAATTCGGATTTAAAACTTGAATGGGCTTCAGGCCCAGAATGAGTCTGAAATTTTTCTAATGCTCAAAGTGCATGGAGCCTAATTCCTAAGCAAAAAAAAAAAAACTTCAAATTTGTTTGTAAAAAGGCATCAGATCCAAGAGAAGTACTGGTGAAAATGTACCAGGATAAGAAGAAGATGAAATTGGGGCTGTTTGTCAGTAGTCCATAAAAAACACTTTAAATCTATGATTATAATGATGTACATATAACTGCAGATAGGACCACCCTATGGCTCTGAATGTTTTAAAACCAAACCAAACAGAAACACAGAATAGGGTGGTCCTTTATTAATTTATAGCTTTACCATAATCACTACACTTCTCACACAAGACAACATATCACAGTTGTCTCATTTACTTCCTTTTACAGCTTTCTCCACCTCGTGACACACTTTTCTTTTTAATCCCGAATTAATTTCTCATTTTACACTTGGTGAGAATTAAGCTTTCAAATATTATAACATGTTTAAGGTTCATACATTTAGTTCTGTACTGATTCAAACTATGTTACGTAAATTGGAACGAATCGAATACTAGATGAATTTTCATAAATAGCTTATGCTTGAAACTTAATATGACCAAATAACTATATTTTACATAATTATACAATATAACCTCGACTATTTGACCTGGAAGGGAGGAGAGAGGCTAGCGAGATCGAGAGAGCTAGGAGAGAGGCAAACTGTATATGTATACTTGTGAAATAATTGTATAAGTGTAATTAATATACATATATATTTGTATATCTGGCAAGCGAGATTGGGAGAGGGAGAAAAGAGGCGAATTATATAGGTATTTCTGTCAAATTGACTAAGTATATCTGTCAAAATTATTGTATATATGCAGCTGGTACACACTTGTAATTGTATATCTGCAAGAATTTGGAGAGAGAGAGAGTGAGGAGAGAGGCGAGAGAGGGGACAGAAAATAACAACAAAACTCTAACTATAGCTATAAATTGTAAAAAAAATTTCAAATTATAATTGTATAATGTAAATATATATCATATGTTTACCTAATTATATTATTTTTTTCATAATTATTTTAAGCTGTTGATTTTGATCGATATTTTGAGTTACTATTCCCACAACAATTTTAGTTGCGTGGTCCAAAAGGTGTAATTTATTTGTTCTTCAATTTTTAGTGCATTACCAGTGGGAATTTTTTTTACCAGTAGACAAAAAAAGAAATAAAAATCCCAGAGATTTTGTAATCAGAGGGGGGAAAAAAGTTCACAGATCCCCATAGGAATTTGTCAACTATGAATTACTCAATAAATACATAATGCTCAAACCGCCCACTTCATATTTTTCTTCATCCAGTGCAGTGTACTGTTGTGTTGTGTCCCTCATTATTTAATTTGTTTGTTTTCTATAAGAAAGAGAGCCCTCTTTTGTTGTTTTTCCTACTCATATTATCTATCTATCTACATTGTTGTTTTATTATATTTTCTGATCATAAATCATCAGTTTCTTGTCTGCTCCTTTGATGAATTAATTGCTTGTCAATTGGTACATGAACATGGTTTAATAAAAGATTTTTATCATGACGGGATTATAATAGGACTTGCGTTATGCAGTGAATAATCAAGTGACAGAGTCAGAAATTCAAATAAAATTATTCATACTTTAAATTAGAGATTTAATTAACACCACCAATTTAACCAAGTTACTAATCACTATCCATGCATATAATCATCAGTCTTGCAGTGCATAACTGCATGGACATCTCGTTAGCTTACACTTCATTTTTAAGTCAAATATATAATTAAAAATGACATAATTTATCTAGAAACCCTCTTTTTACCTATGCCCTTTTCAGAAACAGTGAGTTAAATACAAATTATACAATGCAACTGATTAACAAAGACTCTATTTAATTAGTCCTCCTATTAAACCTACAAACAGAGAGATTTAGCTAGTATGTGCTTCGTACCAAGGAAAATGTTATTTTTGAAAGAAAAAAAATATAGGTTGTTTATTTGATTGTGTCTAGTAATTAAATAAAAAAATATTGTCTCAAAAATATTTGTAGTATTTAATTTGGACAAATACTATTGAGTTTGGGAGGCTAGGGGTGGTAAAGTTGAGGTTGGGGACAGAGTCAGAATTTTTATTAAAGAGTGTCAAAACATAGAAAAGTAAATTCACGAAGAAGTCAAGGGGTGTCAATATGTAATATATATACATAAAATACAATTTTTATCGAATTACACAATATAATTTTTTGACGAAAAGATATCGATTGACACTCCTCAACAGCATGTGACTCCGCCCTTGGTTGGGGGATGGGTGTGCTCCAAAGTGAATATTAGACAACAATGTGAAATATGACTTATCAAACTTGATTGTCTATTTTTATCAGGAAGGTCGTTTTCTCATTTTTAAGAAACTTATTTTCATAGACAAAATATTTCCTAAAATTTTTTATCTACAAACAACAACATACATAGCGTACTTTCACAAATAAAGTCTACAAAATTAAAAATAAAATATATGCAAACCTTACATGTACCTCTTGTGAAAGTAGAGTCATTATTTTTGATAGACCTTTCACTTTAAAAAATATATTTCTCAACAGTTTGTAAAAAAATGCAAAGATAAATAAAACAAGTCTAACAAAACAAAAACAATACATAACACTCATAACATGAACAACTAAATAATAAAATAACCAAAACATAAATCGAAGAAAAATTAAAAAAAAATTCCTCCATACCAAACACAACCTTGATTTCCTCTTTATTATTATTATATATTATACATAAAGGTGAAGCAAAATCAAGATTCAATTAAAAAGAAAGGATTTTTTCAAATCGTATATAGTCGATTGCCCACTAAAATAATATTCGGCAAGTGTATATTTTTGTGTTAATGCATATATATATATAATATACATATGTTATACATTGTTAATCTTTATTATATATGAATGATTAGCGACTGTAATTGTTTTTAGCGAGGGGCCAAATAAGTAACTTTTCCAAAAAAAAAAGGGCCAAGCCCATGCAAAATGGTTAAGGACAAAGTAGTTAGTGGGTACCCATCCTACTTAAAACACCTTCTCAGAGAAATGCAACCATCACAAGAAATTAAAGGCCCACTCTAAATTACCCACCACCCATATCCCTTTGTTTGGTGCAAAATGGGTAAGTTTCCACCCCTTTTATCTTAAAAATAAAAGAAATTGGCTGCTGCTGATTCTATACACATCATACAATTCACTACAAAATATGATAAGCTTAAAAATCTTACTCCCTTTATCCCATTTGATCTGAAGGCGATTCAGAGTACGAGAGTTAAATTATCTAATTTCAATATAAATTCAGGTTACTATATGAAAATAACAACAATAATAATAACATATCCATTGAGATTTCACAAGTGGAGTTTGGGAAGGGTAACATGTACGCAGACCTTACCATTACCTTGTAGAGATAGAGAGATTGTTTTTGAAAAACTCTCAATACCAATATATCAGCCCCAAAAGTGGAAAGTATTAAATACAAAAACGACTATAGTGGAAAACAGTTGGAAAACTCATAAATACAATGCAAGTAACCGACTAGCCTACTACCTTAATACACAATCTATAATGACACGATTAATCCTACAATATCATAAGACAAGATATCATCCTACCCTACTAGCCTTTTACGTTAGTACGCAACCTCTATTCCTTTCCATCTAAGGTCATGTGCTAAACGATATGAAGTTGCGTCATATCCTGTCTAATCACCCCCCGTCCCAAATACTTTTCAATCTACCTCTACCCTTCTGTATAACCCGTAACTCCAACCTCTTGCATTTTCTAACAGGAGCGTTAACACTTCTTCTCTGCACATACCCAAATCATCGTAGTCTCGCTTCTCTTATCTTGTCTGTCATAGAGGCCACCCCTAACTTCTCCCGAATGATCTCATTCCTAATTTTTCGCACCTAGTATATCCGTATATCCATCTCAACATTCTCATCTCCGCAACTTGTATCTTTTGAACATGTGAGTTTTTGACTGTCCAGTACTCCACCGCATATAGCAAAGATGGTCTAACCACCATTCTGTACAACTTTCCTTTTTAGTTTAGGTGGTATCTTCTTATCACACAATACTCAAGAGGCAAGTTTCCATTTCATTCATGCTGCCTCAATACAACGTGTGACATCATCATCGATATGACCACTACTCTGGATGATGGACCTTAGATATTTAAAGTTTTCTCTCTTGAGAATAGATTGAGTGGCAAGCCTCACTTTAATGTCCACTTCATCCCTCGTAACACTAAATTTGCACTCCAGGTATTCTGTCTTGGTCTGCTCAATTTGAATCCTTTAATTAAATTCCAAATATAAATTACGATATTAATAATTTAAAATGTAATTACGAAAAATATATTTAACTCAATTTCGGAATAGTAAATGTGAGGGACAAAAAGAGTAAAATGTAAGAATTTCAATATTCTCTCTGCATTATGTGCATCTATTTATGGGTTGGCATTTTTATTTTTATTTTTTTGTTTTTGTCTACCTACTCAATACAATTTTCTATGGACAACACAAGAGTTACTTCATTCAATATTCTTTTGTTTGCTCATTTCTAGGCTTTATTTTGACCCTTTCTCCAAATTGGATCTTTGGGGGATTTTCTACATTTATAAACTATAGAGTATATAATAACAATTATATCCCAAAGTCGACTAATAATTGTAGTTTTTGGGGGTAGTAATGTTCATTGCATAAGGGCTCTCTCATGGTTCAATTCATCTTTGCATTTAGAGTAGAAAATTGAAATTATCCCATGAAAGAATGTCTTGGGATCCACTTATATCTATACACACACAAAGGTAGTTAAATCAGTTGGCCTCGTGACTAGTACTATTAATCTTTGTATGTATCAAGGACATTATTATATTCTAGAGTTACTGTTTTTAAATTTCTTTATCTGAACACTATATTTACAAAAGTAATTTTTTAAAGAAATTTTATCATCTTAAATTAAAAATATATCAAAATATCTTATATTTTTGTGATTTTAAACATATCATGTAGAAATTTAAAAATATTTCCTTTAAAAGAATAATAAAGAGACTAGCCTACCAAAGTTGTTAATTTGGCAATCCATTTCCAAATAAATAAACTTGCAATTGGCCTTTGTTATTTATGAATATAAACATAATATTGTGATCTCAAACTATAAATTCATAAGACACATGCTGCATTTTCTTCGTCTCATTTTATGTGACACTCTTTGATTTGGTACGATGTTTAAAAAAAAAAGAGAACTTTTGAAAATTATGATCGAAAATCATTCTTATATATTTGTGTGACTGAGGATCATTTTATTAAAAGTAAAAGAAAAATTTTAAAATTAAATTATTTTTAAATTAAGATAACATTTCTTTTGGGATAAACCACAAATGAAAGAGTGTCATATAAAATGAGAAAAAAAAAGTTACTCTAAAGTCATACCATTAATGTCAATAAACCCGTAAAATATTAAACTTATTTCAATCAATACTATTGCTTTATATAATTAAAATAGTACATAAAATATTTTTGTATAATTGATTATTTACATAATAAATACGTGAAAACATGGATGCAAAACTTTTACGAAATTTAAGATAAAATTATTTAATAAAAATACTTTATCAATTTCTACTCAGTTAAAATACATAACTTAAGTGTTTAAAAAAAAATAATACGTACTGTTTTAATTTACTATAAATAAAAAAAATATTTTTAATAATATGAATGAATAACATGACACGGAGGAAGAGAGTCTAGGGGTTATTTGAATTTAATCTTTTTTAAATGAGTTATAATTTAAAAGTCAAAAATCATAAGTTAAATATCTCTTTTTTTAATTTATTTTTTTATTATTTTACTTTTATAAATGCTTAAAAGTACTCTCCGTCTATTTTTACTTGACCCCTATACTATTTTGGGATGTCCCACAATACTTATTCACTTTATGAAATTAAAAAATAATTTTACACTTAGTTCCTAATTTACCCTTATCATTAATTATAATCATTTTTCCATTACATTTTTGAAGACATAGTATTTTTTATATTCAAAGACACTTTTATAAAATTATTCCATCATTTATTATTTTTTAATTCTCGTGTCAAATCAATATAGATCAAGTAAAATTGGACGGATAAAGTACTTCTTTTTATAATCTTTTTAGTAAGATTGAAAGTAGGAAGTTGTTTGTGCATATGACATGTGTGTGACTTTATTAGACCTTCGAATCGTCGGTACGTAGCTTTGAGAAGCGAACAAAAGGCATGCGTCACATCAACACCCTTTTTCTCTCCCCACTTCACATCTCCATCCACCTAAGTAAATACTTATCTCAAATGGAAATTCAAAAACATATGAGAGATAAAAGGGAGAGTTGTTCGGATGGTATGTATCTTGAGATATATGAGATTAAAATTTTATTTATTTTAGATATATTATATTTAAGTGAATTTTTATATGTCTAAAACATATAGATAAATCTTGCTCACTTTTCTTATATAGATAGGTGCGAATCACATAAGTCATATGTAAACACATGTATCTGAGATACATAACTGTCTTGTTAGCCTTTCTTTTGATTGTTTGGTAGATGTTTAGATGTTAATTATGTATAAATTAAATTCTACATGGAGTATTATGTTTGATAGTTGATTAAGAGGCAACTTTTTATGTATATAATTGGTAGGATTTTTAATTCATAATTTAAAAACTCGCATAGCTAATATCTGTATAAATTATGAGGGAATCAATATAAATATCAAAAAATAATATAAAAATTCTCTCATAATGGCATAACTCTAATCACCTACCAATCTACCTGTAAGTTAATAGATGCAGAATAAATAATAATAAGTTAGATGTATGCAATTATCCGTTAAATTATGATTAATTGATGTATATTTTTGCTTTATTAAAACACTTAACTATAATAACTTGAATTGATTCATTACAAATACCCAATATAAACAAATCTTCACCCATCATCCATATTGAAAATTTCTTTTGTACTCCCTTCATCTCAAAATAATTAAATTTGTAAACTAATACACAGATATTAAGAAAAACATTCAAAGACAAAATTTACATCATACTTTCCACTATTGTTCTTTGTAAGATCATAAATACGTAGTATAATTTATATCCTAAAAAATATAAAAGTTCAATAAATAAAAGGGCAAATATGAAAAAAGTTTAAAACATATACTTGAACTTTGAACAATTCAACTATTTTGAACCTTAAAATAAGTCTAATAAATTCAAATAATATAAGACAAAAAGAATAATAAATACTAATAATTAAAGAGATAAAAAAATAAATAAAAATGTTTGGGCAACGTGTTGGAGAAATTAATGTAAGATATATAATCTAAGGCGTCTTCCCAACTCCCAAATCCTCATCTAACAACACATTTACTTCATTGAAGATAGCTACTGATCACTATTAGAATGGAGATTGTTTCATTCTTAATCAGATGTCTTATATTTTAATTTTTAATTATAAAAAAATATTATTAAAAGATTTATTTTTAAATAAATTATATAGCGTGTGACTTAAATTCAATGTAAATTTCAATATAAATTCAGCACATTAGATATACAAAAAAAATTTTAAAAAAACTACCGACCATTAAAAAGGTAGTCCACTAAATTGAAACTATATACCGACAAAGATAAAGACAAATTTGGGGCCCTTTCGATAAAGGAAATGTAAGATACTTGTAGAGGGTGTGTTCGGTAGGAAGGAAAATGTTTTCTTACCCATCTGAATATTTATTTTATTTATTTTATTTTTGTATTTTTTAAGTATGTGTTAAAAAAGTAAAAAAAAAAATTCATAATTTAATTTTGGCTATTTTTTGGCTTTGGAGTATGATGGAATAAAGCAAAATAGCTCTTTAAACTGTCTGCGCTTCTTTCATTTGTGAA
>JAABOM020000075.1:17258803-17271170 GCA_011800125.2 Solanum clarkiae
TGGAAGCTAATCCTAACTTGATGATTTTCTTGATGATTCTTGAGCGTTCATGTTTAAGAGTGAAGGAGAGGATTTTTTATTATCAAAATTGACGTTTTGGGCTTTTTAGGACCTTAAATAGACCCCTAAAGATTTTAGGATAAAAATACCCTCAAATTATAAGGAAAAAACATCATTAACTCGTCCAGTGAGGGTCCGTGTCAGGTCCAAGACGCGCTCTGGGCACGGATCTTTGGACAGCTCTGCACCCTTTCACTAAAATGGTTATAACTTTCTACTCCGAACTCTGATTAACGTGAAATTAGATGCATTGGAAAGATAATTCGAATATCTTTGATTTGATATATTATGGATTACCTAATTCGTTATACTTTAGGAGATATGGTCATTTGAAATTGATCCTTCTATGACTCATACGAAAACTTAGTTGTTAGAAATTCTTTGGACTTGGCTTGATGTAAAAGATCCGTTATTACTCTAAATCACATCTAATATACTTTAAATACTTAGGAATTGATCCTAGCATATATATATACAACTTTAAAGTCACTGGTCCATCTACCTTTTATAAAATCTTACGTTAGAACTCAAACGCTAAGAAAGTTTTTAGCTTAACTTCGTACTAGAGGGTTCGTGTGACCTTAGATCTTCTCCAATTCTATTCCCACATTAAGAATTTGACTTTAACACTTATACTCAATTAAGAATCATTAACTAAAATCTTATATCCTATGAAGAATGGCTCAGTCTTAGCTTAAAAAAATTTAGGGTGTTACAAAATTATTGCATATTACTATATCAAAGATCAATATTTTTTGGTAGATTTTTTACTAGGGGTGGCAAAATTAAGCCTAACCCGTTCAACCTGTCCAACCTGTTGAAGTTTGGGCGGGTTAATAAGTCGTTCATTTATTAGGTCAATCTATCTCAACCCAACCCATTTAGAATTGGATTGATATGCAACCCGAATTGACTTGAGAGAAATCTTGTTAAAATATTTTTACAATACTTTTTTAATTTGATATGTTGTATATAGTCATAATAAAGAAAAATATAATTTAATTAAGTATTAAAATATTGAAAAAGAACCAATAAATAAGTAAAACTTAGTACAACTTGGGTCAGGTTGAGTATTGACTCGCTCTATAACCCGTTACTCAACCCATTTTGATCCAACCCAAGTTTGGGTTGAGTTGGGTCTTGACCTGTTGTTGTCTTGATTCATTATGACCCGCTCAAATTTAACCCAACCCCGCCCTATTGCCACCCCTAATTTTTATTAACATGAATTTGTATTTTTACTCTTGGTCATAACCCATTTCATCTTTCTATATATATAGAAAGATGTTTCTAAAAGTATTTATTTTTCTTGATAGATTTTTTGTTAATTTGAAATTACATCTTCATTATTATCTTGACCAAAAAAAGAAACAATAATATTAAGCTAAATTTAAAAATAAAATAATTAATGTACTATAATTAATTAAAATTTTGATTTGATTAATTTCAAAGTAAAATAACGTTAAAAATACTCTTTTTAGTTTTTTTATCATCAAAATTTCACTTGACAGCTTCAGATTTAAATTAATAAATAAAATCAAATAAAGTGCAAATTTGATTATATTATATTTAAATAAAGAGCTACTCCTTTATAATTTAGTAAATGTTCATAGTTTACTTTATATGCAGATATGCCATCCATCATTTTATTTGTAAAGTTACTAATTATATTTTAAAATAATAAGTTTTTATATTGAAATAGTTATTTTTAGTAAATATAATGAATAGAAAAAAATATTAGGAATTAAATTAAAATAATTGAAAAATAGAGTAATTAGTTTAGATATCATATTAATTTATAAAAGAAAATAAAGTGAATTACTAACAAAATGAATTAATAGTTAATTAACACTTCTCATAATGAAGATGTGCATTTAATAAAGCGTGTCAAGTTTAATGGAGCTTTTAACTATTAACTCGCAACAAAATAAAATAATTGGATTCTTAAAGTTATTCTTTTAAAAAACAACAATAAAAAAAATTTCATAATCTTTTCAAGAAATAATTCAACCTCACATCTTAAAGTACATTTTTTTTTCATATATGCCTATTGGGATTTTACAGAACTTGGATTAACTGTTATGGAAATCTCATACACTCTTGGCATAATGTAACAATTACTTTAAACTTATTTTTTTTAGTAATAAGTATGATATTTGGATGTCTGTTATAGTAGGTTCATAGAGGTAGTCGTGTCTTGATATTGTGTTGTTATCGTACGTCATTTATTTAATTACTTTTATTGTTTTTACTTATTATTTATTTTTTATTCTAGTTGTTTGGTTTCATATCTAATTTTCTCTGTTTTGGGTGATACTTTGAGATGGGGGTCTTTCGGAAACGACTTTTCTATCTCTATGAGATAGTGGTAAGGTTTGCGTACACCTTTACCCTCCCCAAACCCCACAAACCTTACACTTTTACCCTCCTCAAACCTCACTTGTGAGATTTTACTGGGTGTGTTATTTTTATTATTTTTTAGTAATAATTGTACAAAATATTTTTAATCATCCTAGTTATGATTGTTCTGTATAATAAATATAATTTTTTTAAAAATAAACAATTTATAGAAAAGGTTAATATATGAAATTTGTTTTAGATATTTAACCAAATAGATTGAATTTAGAGAACAAGTGTAATGCAAAATATATAATATTTAATGAATTAGGGTAGAATAATAGATATATCCTTTATTCTTCATGCTTTATCTTTTTATTAAAAGAGGCTTCTAGAATATTTATTTTTTTCTTGTAAATATGAAATTACTATCACGCCCCGAACCTACACCCCTAGATGCAGCCAGCACTCGGAAATCATTTTTGATTCCAAGCGAACCAGTTGGTCTGGCTGCTTACTCAGCGGAAGACTCATAATAGTGCAAAAAGCTAATTAAAGCAACAAGAAACTTCATATCTGTTTGTATAACTGAATAAAAAGGTTATTAAAAACTATTTGAACAAATGAAAACTAAAACACTGAACATGTGGTCCATGAAACCTCTACTAAGCTGTCTGAAAGGCTACTGAGACACGTCCCAAGTAGCTAAAAATAAAAGTAAAGACTAAAAGAAAATAACATAATCCATAAGCCTCTAACTGAGAAGAGACCTCACCACTAGTCTGAGAGCTCTCAAGTTCTCAACGGAGCAACTGCTGAGTAATTCGGTCACATGTGTCTGCATCATAAAACGAAACAGGTCCTAAAGACGTTAGTACGTGGAATATACGATATGTAAGATGGTCAAAATAGTAAAACGATATATATAAAGCTTCTCAAAAGACATAAACAAGATTCATAATTAAATAGCATTAATCATAAAGACTGGTATGCCGTAAAATAACATGCTAAAAACTGATAAGAAAAACTTAGTTTCTTAACTTGGGGAGTTTCTCTAACCGACAACCACCACTATGAGCTTCATGGTGATACAATGTTTTGCCCGTGCTGCTAGAACTGTCCCGTACTTTGCCGGGGTAGGGGATGAATAACTAGAGGAGTGGATCCATCCCAAAACTGGGTCATCTCAATGGCTAATGAGGAAGGTACTGTGGTACGATCCTATCCTATGCTGGCTACATAGTTTATGTGTTTGAGTAATTTATTCTACTCTCACCCATATCGGTGCTCAATACTACTCCGGTAGCACTATATATAGCTCATACCTACTAGATCATAAATTCTTGAAATCTGGTTTTCTTGGGGACTTAGCCCAACTTACTACATATCTGACTCATATGACTTCTTTTAACTTTACTACAATTAGAATCAACTCAGTGACTCAATTCACGCTAAAATTTCTTGGCTAAAATGCAAGATAAGTCTTTAAAATGCATTTCTTGAACTTAACTTAAAGGTACTCAAACTAATATTTCCTTTTCTTGAAGAAATTGTCAAGATTTTCAAGAAAACTCAACAATAATAAATCTTGATCATAATTGTACATAACTAAATAACAAATCTTGAATTGGATGCTAATAAGACCAAGGTTTCATAAAATTTCATCAAGAATATATGGAATTGTCATGGAAATTAACATACTTACAAAGTTTATGATAAATTTTGATACTCACAGGTTCATAGATAAAAACTGATTTCAATTTCTACAATTATTCGTAAAATAATTACTTTTAGGTGGCCTTACATACCTGAGAAAGAGAAAGGATTCTTGAAGACTTGAAGAAATTTTCTTGGAGGTTCTATCCGTTTCTTGATCTTACGTTAGAATTTTCTAGGGAGGGTTTCTTGCTTGAACTTATGAATGAAGAAAAGTGACTTAGTTTAGAATATGGGGTGTGGAAAAAGTCGAATTTGCCCTTCCCCATTAAAAGAACGAAACTGCCTCATTTTTACACTAGTGTGCGACGTGCACTAGTGTTATTTCGCAAATTTCAGCTTTTCGTCGAAATTTCGGAAAACACTAAGTGTAACTCCGCATTCTCTCCGCATCGTGGAGAGGACACGGACCCTTACTGTTTCTGAAATTTTTTGGAAAAAACTAATTCGCATTTTTTTGTGTTTTTGTCGAGTTGAGACCATTTTTCGACTCGATGTTTCGCACTGATCGCAAATCCGATCTCGAATTTGCAAACAGAGCAAGGGAAGATATGTTACGCGCAAAGTCAAATCTAGGAGTATTTTCGTCATTTCACGAGGGTGTTACTATTACCCTTAATCATAATCCATTTCATCTTTTTATAAAAGATGTTTCTAGAACTATTTAGTTTTCTTAATATCTTTTTAATAGAAATTTTATTAGTATGAATAGATATTTTATTGGTATGAAATTACAGTTTTGCCCTTGGTCGTCATTGGATTCACTATTTTATATAATAAAAATTACGGTCTTATTTAACCAAATAGATTGAATTCAGAGAACAAGTATAATGCAAAATATATAATATTTAATGAATTAGGGTAGAATAATAGATATATCATTTATTCCTCACTCTTCATCTTCTTATTAAAAGATGCTTCTAGAATATTTTTTTTTTCTTGTAAATATGAAATTACCCTTAATCATAATCCATTTCATCTTTTTATAAAAGATGTTTCTAGAACTATTTAATTTTCTTGATATCTTTTTTAATAGATATTTTGTTAGTATGAATAGATATTTTATTGATATGAAATTACAATTTTGCCCTTAGTTGTCGTTAGATTCACTCTTCTATATAATAAAAATTACGATCTTAAACTAAATATTGCGTTATATGTTAAAATGCATTTTGAATTTTACAGTCTCACATATACCATATTGTAGGATCTTGCATTTGAAAGATTATTGAAGTATTAAATATAAAAAGTGAATTCTTTAAAACAAATAAAAATACAGTAAGACACATTAATTAAAACGAATAAAATATATGAGATAGCTGTGAGTCAAGAGTGGAGGGCGGAGTTGGTGTTTCCAACGATTCAGCTTATTAAAAAATATTTGATATATAAAAATATATTCTTTTTTTCACAAATGAAAATATGAAATTTAGACCCACATGATCAAGACTAGGAACATAGATTTCAATTCATAAAAGTTGTTTTCCTATTCCTCTTAAGAAAATAGTTTTCCTTATTTATAAGAAATTTAGATTTTAGAAAATGAAATATTAAAATATTTGATCAATTAAATATGAAAAATATTTTTAAAAAATATATATTTTCCTACCAAACACACTCTAAATTTGGTGATGACTTAAAAGATCCCATGGAGGGGATGGTTGTGTAATTTTCTGGCACTTCCAATGTTTAAATTGACATTTGACAACTATTTCTTATGTTATACTAGTCTTCTCTGATGTAATGCAAAATGTTTTCTTCAGATTATTCATGTTTTTCAATAATAAATCTTAAAATTTTATCGTACAACAGAGACTAAGAGTTTGTTTGAATTTTTCAATTTCAAATAAAATTAAAAAGTACTTTAAGTATTTATTTTAAGCTATAATAACAAAAATTAATCAAGAATACTAAATGAAAATTTATTACTTTAGAGCTTTAACTTATAATCATAAGCTAATAAGCTAAAAATCCAAACGGGCTCAATAGTTTCGCCTTTAATTAAGTGTGCATAATTTTGTAACATTTTTATCTTAATTATTTAAATGAATAATTTTTTATGTAATCAAGAATTTATATTACTTTTACTGTGAAAGAATAAACATCACATAATACGAATAGTATGAAGTATACTATGACTGTCGGATCAAAAACAATAATATTAATTTTATATGAATTAGTGGCAGACTGTGATAAAAAGTTTGTGCGAGACTATGTCTTATGATTTTTATAACTTTCAAGACATAATTTTTTCATTCATTTATTTACATTATTATTTACTTTATTCATATTTAAGACAAAGGAAAAATTTCTCACCTATAAATAAAGATATTTCTTCTTTATGAAGTGTGTGCATAAAAAATGAGAAGTATAGATAAATATTACAGTGCATAGTGGGGTTAGTGTAGCGAAACAGGGAGTTAGAGAAAGGAAATATTATAACTCTTCAACTAATTCACTATACAAAAGAAAAGTAATTCTATGTTTAATTTGAAAGAAGATGTTCTTGGCTTTGGACTTCAACTAATCCAGAGTTGTTTGAGTCATACAACGTTGTTAGATTATTATATCCCGTAAGGGATAAGTCAAAAAATATACTACTTGATTGATGAAGATTACACTATAGGAAAACATGGAATTAACTATGGAATTTTGCTGGAAGTCCCTAGTTAATCCAAGCTAATTGAATTTTTTTATAATTCATCAACGTACTAAATGAGATTAACATAAGATTTTTACTGTTTAGTTATGAATTTTTGCCCGACATTAATTTCTTATCTTTTAGTTGTTGTGTTATATCACAGTGGGCTTAACTCTCTTCAAAGAGAACGAAATATTTACATTTCTACCTTAATAAATTATTTATTTATATTAATGAAATATTATAAAGTCTAGTATATATAATTATTAGATAAAAAAAGGAGAGAAACGTTGGTATGTTAAAAAAGTTGCAACACGTACGTTTGACAAGGATTGAAAGTTGGTCGGTATGAAAAATAAAAGCAGTAAATTAAGGCGCCATTTAATCACATTGTCTAACAAAATAAATAATATATATTCCCATGCATATGAAGTCCGTGACCTCATTAACATCCTTCCATATTCCAACCCCACCTAAAAATATTCTTCCAAAAATTTCCTCTTTTTTTTTAGAGAGATGAAATTAAATGCAAAAATGTTATATTCAGAAATTTCTCAAATCTTATGAAAAATTAACAATTTATATCTCAATAGATCAGAGGTTGTTCTGATGCTAAACATAAATAGATTAAAAATATGAATTTTTTCGATTATAGTAAAATTTTCTTTCTCTATAACCATTTCATGTATGTAAATATTACTCTCTTTGTCCCATTTTGTGTAAACAGTCTCTCTACTTCTCTGAGGTAGCGGTAAGGTCTGCATACAATACACCCTCCCCAGACCCCACTTGTGGGACATCACTGGGTATGTTGTTGTTGTTGTTGTCCCATTTTGTGTAATACTCTTTTCTTTTTAGTTTTCAAAAAAAAATAACTTACTTTAATTGAAAACAATTTACCTTTAAAATTATTTTTTTACCTTTAGTGAAATGATTTTCAGTCACACAAATATCTAAAAATGATTTTAGACCACAAATTTTAAAAGTCTTCCTTTTTTTTCCTTAAATATCATGCCAAATTCAAAGAATGTCATATAAAATAAGATGGAGAGAGTATCATTGATAAAATTTTATGAATTTTTGGATGCCCCTAATTTGACATTCTATAACAGCCCATATGAATTTAACTAAAACAAATTCAAAGTTCTAAACAAGTTGACTCTAATATAATACTCGTAATGCGTTTAGGGAATTCATGAGAAGGTACAATATAGAAAAAATCAAAAGAGTAAATTTTTTATTCGATACGTAATTTAGGAATGTATTTTATCTTTTGGGGGATGGTGGGGGTCAACTATTATGAAAAACAGTGATAGAACTATAGTATATGTGTACATGATATCATCCAATATGTCAACACTAGTATAAATTTGAGAAGTTAAAATAAAAAATATGGATAAAACAGTTGGAAGAATCGAATCTAGGTGCTGTTTTCATAATAACAAAGCAATGCATATGCATGCAACTCCTTAGATAAAGAGAAAATATACAGACATCAATAATTAATTTAAGCATTGAATCTTTGGAGCGTCGTGTGCTTTGTCAAAAATGATTTGTTGCTTAACAACCAGGCAACACTATTCAGAAATGTATAACTTGTACGATTCAATCATACTCACTAACTTTAGTTCAAATATTATATTTGTCCGCAAAAAATATACTTAATTAATATCCATAAATTATTACTAATTTAAAAGACTTCATAAACTTTAAATTTTATTCTCTCTATCCCAATTTTAATTGAATTTGTTAGGTAATGCACACATAACATTCAAAGCACTATTGTCCTTGGTAAAATCATAAATATGTAGTGTAATTTATCTCCTAGAAACTATAAAACTTCAATAAATGAAATGGTAAATATGGAGAAAGTTTCAAACATTCACCTTGAACTTTTGAACAATTCAAATATTTTAGACATAGAAAAAAGCCTCAAAATTCAATTAATTTGAAACGAAATGAGTAACTAATTCGTTCATCGCTCACTCTGCTTCACATTATTTTTTTCTTTCCTACTCATGGTAATGCTTTCTCTGAATTTACAGCTAGTTCAACTAATTACACAACCTCCTAAGGTCCCCCACGTTAGATAATTCCATAGATTCTGTTTCTTCATTTTTCTTTTAGGTTTTCTCTCTTTTCAACTATTTGGTGTCATGTATCTTTATGGGTTGAGTATTGAGTGTACGACCAAAGTTCTATATTTATATTTGAAAAAAAATGAGTTATATATAAGGCATAGAGAAACATGAGTAATAAAGTTAAGGCTTTTCAAGAAAGTCGTGTGGACTTGAGAGCATAAAATAGATGGTATATACATGATATTGTGTTAAAAATATATTCGAACTATTTTATTCCAATATAGAGAAAATATGATTCAAGTGATATATATATATACCATCAGAATAACTAAAAATAAATTTATTTTCAAGTGAAAATGATAAATTCAAGATAAATAAGTAGGGGTTTAACCTATTTATTTATAAAAGAAATATGAAGTACATAATTTATCAATTACACACATTAAATATATCAATATGTTGTGTATAAATTGTGATTTGCTCCTTTGGTAAAAAAAGACCAGAGTTGAAAAAAAAAATTGAATAATATTTACAAATTATAAGGTTGACATATTTACAAGAAATTTTATTATTTAACAAATTCAAATTTTATATCTAATCGAACTAATTTAATTTTAAAATCACTAATTTCAAATCGTGAATTAAAAAATGCCAACAAATGGGGCTCTAAATAAATTTAACATCAAAACGTGTAAATGATTCAAGACCCCACAGGGCAAAATGTGGAGATTGGCTATTGGAGCCGACTATAGAAAAGAGACACAAAGAATCAGAATTTTCATTTTTCAGCATAATTCACCTACTTATTTTTTGTTCATTAATTCCGCCAATTATAAACCAATAATTAAAGCAAATTAATGCCCTAATTGTTGTGTTGTACCTATAGATGTAGAGAGTTTACCTGTATTTTTATTTTGGCCGACTTATTATTATTTCGCCTGTTTTAAAATATTTTTTATGTATTTGATTTATACATTGTTTAAGACATATTAATTAAGAGTAATTGTTTTATTTATATATTATAATTGAGGAATTTATAGTATTCAAGAGTAATTATTACTAAGAATATATAAAAAAAAATTGATTTTATTTTTTTCTAGAATTTAAATTAGACATGTCCGATAAATTATTAGTTGTTAAAATATTACTTAGAAGCTTTTAATTAACGATTAAGAAATAATTGTTGAAATGTCAACTAAAAATAGTTAATTAGCAACAAATTTTAAAAAATTATGAATTTGATTTTTCATATTAAATTCAATTAAAAAATAAAGAATCTTAAAAATTTAAGTGGGGCAGATTTATGTGGGCCAAGTCTATGTGGGGCGGGACGAATTGAAAATGAAAAAAGTATCCATGCAGGGCGCGTGGAGGGGGGCGGTTTAAAAATATTTCAGGTTGAGCTCAACCCCACCCCCCCCTCGAACCCGCCCCATTACCATCCTTGCAGACCTCCGAAGATCTATTACAAAAAATCGATCTTTTAAGATTGAAATTTTCCAAAAAAAAAAAATCTTAAAAAACGTACTTTAGAGATTGATTTGATTTCTCAACCAAGTTTTTTTGTTTTTGAATTATGAATTGATGTTAGTTTTAGAGGTTGATTTTAGGAGGGCACTAGGATTTATGAAAGAATCTAACTATAAGGAGTCTATTATATGTTATTTTACTTTACATTTTTTAAAGAGACTGTTTCATAGCTTGAACTCGTGAACCTCTAGTTAAGTCTAAAATTGAATCTCATAAATGGTGATAAATATATTTTTTTATGGTTTATATGATATTGTTTTTTTCTTCATGGAGTTATTCTTGATCAAATAAATTATTAGTCTAATGATATATTTATTTTCTTCTAAAAACTTGATCAAACATACAAAAAAAAAATTGACCTTTAAAGACTTGATCAACTAGATTGTGATGATAAAACAAGATTATTTGCAACAAATTTTAAAGTGAAAAAATAAATTGTAATCACAAATAAAATATAAAAAAACATAATTTTATTGGTAAACAATGTAGGTACAAATCTACTTATGTGAATTTTTTTGAATTATTTGATTATCAAGAAGAGTTCGATATATTTTGATCTCTTTGTGAATATCGTAATAATTTGTAAGATTTTGAGATGTCTTTTCAAGAGAATACATTATCCTTTATATAAGCATGAGTTAAAATTTAGGATAGATTACAAGAAATCCTGACTGAAATACGACTCATATTATAGAGTCTTACAAATTTCGATATCTACAATAATACATGCAACAACATTAATGATAATAAAAAACTGTTGTAAAGTGGAATATGATGAAACTAAATAAACAGGTCTGAAATGACATATTTTTGTATAATAATGTTTTGTCTGATTAACACAAGAATAAAGAGGATGGTAAAGTTTTAATGTATGATTAAGAACACATTTGTTGGACAATAATTGAATAATGCACCTAACCTAGGATTCTACTAGTTGGAAACACGTGTTTAGAACATGAATGTAATTATTTGTAGGAGACACAATAAGATGGACAAGACCTCTACACTTCCCTTGTTGAAGTGTTTTGCTAAAATAAGTAGTAATAATGTTTGTTGACATCCCATGGTACTAATTTTAGTATAAAATCCAATATAAAATTAAAATTCATGTCTGCTTTCGTGAAAAAATATCAATTAAAGTGGAGAGTTTTTTCAAACAACAAGGGAATGAGTCAATTATTCAATCAATTAATGATATTAAGCATGTTTTCCATTTTTTCTCGAGAAATAAATGAGCTATTACTTTGCAAAACTATACTCAATTTCGTATGTGGCAATTCCGCCAAGATCTCTTTGTTAGTTGGGAGAAGAATCCACTCAAATCGGACATAATGTTTGATGATTTGTATGAGAAAAAAATTATAATTCCCTCGGTTCTAATTTATATGGTACCGTTTAATTTAATATAAATCTTAAGAAAGAAAATACTAAGACATTTGACATGTGGGTGTAAAATACTCCTTGAATATATATGGTTATAAATTTTTTAATTAAGAATGAAGGAAAATTTTCAACTCTCATTGTACTTCAATTGTCACATATCAATAATTTTGTAAGTTACTTCGAGGAAGCAGGAAAATTTTAGAATTAAATAAGTTTCAATTATAATAAAGTGACATACTTTTTTAAACTGAGACTAATAAAAAAAGTGTGTCATCAAAAAAGGGATAGAGAAAATATTATTTTCTTAAACTTTTCTACTTGATATTTATTCTCTACATTAGGGTCTCGACTAATTCAGACGAAGTGCACAAACACTTATAGCATCATTGAATTATTCCGATGTTAATAAATTTTTATAAATTTACTTGCTTCGAGGCGACTTCAAACATAGAATTCACATATGATCATTCAAACGTTTTATTTGAAGTATAATTTTGCAAAAGTCAAATATTAATTTTTTTTGCCTAAAATTTGAAAAAGCTTGTTACGCCGAAAAAATGACCGGCTTAAAAAATAATTGAAAATATTTCGAAAATCGAGAATCAATTTAAACTCAATT
>JAABOM020000075.1:17271270-17292672 GCA_011800125.2 Solanum clarkiae
GCGGGGTTAGGGCTAGGGTTTGTTTTGGGGATTGAAGGGAAAATGGGGAAGAAAGAGGCGGTTAAGGGATAAAAAAAGGGGCGCGTGCACTGCACGCGCCCGCTTTAATTAATTAACTTTTTTTTTTTTTTTTTGAAAAATGTTTAAAAATTGTTAAAAATAAAAATAAAGACCCCGTGAATAATTTGACACCGTGGAGGGTAAAAATTGGGTGTCAACACAGCTTATCAAACCTAAATTCAAATATCTTTTTACTAAAATAATATATTGTGATGCTGAAAAGGTCAAACTTCAGACAATTTTTATTTAATTTCTGCCTTTGACAAAGACTAAAGTTCAAACACATTTTGGCATGAGGTAAGTCCATAAGAGCATATAATTTCAACAACTCCAAATATATGTGACTGAAATTTAATATACCAATTGAAGCAAGAAAAACAAGACAAGGGGGCTTCAATGTTTGTGCAAATTTTGATAAAAATATATCTGTAACCTTTGCATATTTATTTTTTTAACATATGTGAATGGAGCACAGAATTTTTTTTTTTTTTTGGTGTTATATGATTTCATATATATATTTCTACTATACTACTATACAGAAGAGCCAACCTAAGGGTGTTATTGTAATTTTACATTTAAATATTTTATTCACTTTTCATAAAAGATATTCATTAGAGTAATCATACAAGGAAAAATTATAACCATGATGTATTAGTTATTTCTTCACCAATAGCCTCTGAGCACATATAATACATGTAAACTCATTTTTTAATATCATTTCAATCTTATCGTCTATTGTAAATTTACTTATTCATTATTAAATTCATTCATATACTGTGGACCCCAATTGTTATTGAATTTTAACTCAATTTTTTATCGATCCTATTTTTAGTCTTCACGATTTAAAATCAAGTTAACTTTTTCAATGCAATTTTAAAAATATATTTAATTATGAAAATCATCTTTCTTGATAATTTTGAAGTAGGTTTTAGGCCTAACTCACACTCCAAAAGCTAGCTCAAAAGGAGGAGGATTGTCTTAAAACCTTATAAAGAGACCACTCATCCCATTAACCACCAATGTGGGACTTTGTGTCTCAACACCCCCTCACGCCCAGTTGACCCATCCCATTAAACACCAATGTGGCCTCACACCCAGTGCTTAGCATCTGGTGCATGGACAATTTTTTCAGGGGCCCAACATTGGGTGAGACGGGCCCTGCTCTGATACCATGTCGAAGTAGGTCTTAGGCCTAACTCACACCCCAAAAGCTAGCTCAAAAGGAAGAGGATTGCCTAAACCTTATAAGGAGACCACCCATCCCATTAACCACCAATGTGGGACTTTGTGTCTCAACAGATAATTTTATAACTTAGATGTTTAATTTTATTTTTTAGAAAAATGTTTAATTTTATTTTTTAGAAAAACATGAGAACATAGTATATCTTGCTTCTACTTTCTAAAATATCAGCCTTATTTTTTTCCAGAAAGACAAATAATGTGCATTTTGATCAATACTTTAATATATATTTTTTCATCATATTGATATGCATAAATTTGTAATCCACATTACTTTCCGTATACCTTTTAGAAAACTAGATTTTAAATCTAGATTTTAACGTTAAAATATTAACTTAATTGAATCTAAGTTTATTTTTTAAATAATCAAATTTAGTTTCAAGAAGCAACCTCAAAAACTTGACAATTATTTAAGAATAAAGAGTATATAAAAATTTCACTCAAATACAATAAAACTGTAACACTGGATCCGTTAACAAGTCTTTTCGTATCCATCTAGTATATCTCTCTCTATATATATAACTATACCATTTTGATTTGCTTACAAATGATTTTTTTTTTATTAGATTCAGACATACATGACGACAGTAGTGTTGTCGGAGGAGTAGATTTGTACCAGTTAAATAATTTTAAGAAAATGAATATAATTTAATTGGCAATATTTAAATATGGTGTTTTGTGAATTTTTTATGATTATTAATTCAAACTCATGCTCCATAAGGTCCATTTAAGGGGGAAACACATTCGTACAAAAAAAATTTTCATCAGATTAGACGCCGCAGAATTAATAGTCCCTCAAAGATTAGCAAATTAGAATATGATTTATTACATTAAATGAGATATATATTCTTTAGTATAAAATGTCATTTGGTTTTAACCAGATAAACTTTTATTTAATATGAAACGTTGTTTGATTTTTAACCAGATAAACTTATGGAGTACCATATACTGTTTCAATTTTAGCCTCAATCTTCTTAATAATAAATATGTATTTACAATTAAAAATAAATTAAAAAAAAAAAAAAAAAACTTCGACAAAAGGGCAATTTTATCATTTTACTTGTTTTGACAATGTATAAAATGACACTGAATTTTAAACCGGAAATATTTTCATAATCCTCAATAACCAAACGGATCTTTGAAGTCATAAATAATTTATTCATAACAATTCCATCATTTAGCTATAATCGTACAATAATTTCTTGATTATTGTCACTGCATATATAACAGAATACTCTTTTTATTATAATTATTCACCACATAGATAATTAATATTGCAGTCTAATTCTTCCATAATTAGCAAAAAGACTCAACGGCCCTTTGAGTTCCTCACGTTACACAAATATATAGAAGTCATAAAAATAATGATATATATAGAATCAAGTATATAAAAATAATGAAACTTACTGAATATCGTGAAATATTTTAAGTACAAAATTGTCGTATGAATTAAAATAATGAGAAAATTTACGAAAAAGAAATAAAAGCATATAATAGATACAGGGAAAGTGTACTTCTATATTTCTTATTTTGTACGAAGTACAAATTATTATCGAAAACTTAAATTGTATCACCAATTAAATTTGAGAGAAAAAATAAATTACGTCAAAAATATGTCTTTAAAGTATTAAGCAGATATGTTCTTCATGCATATTTAACTCTTTTTCGCTTTTTAATCAACTAATTAGATTAATTGGAGATTCTGGGTATAAACACATATATGATCTAAATTATTATTCCTTAAAAATCAAAAGTCTTTACATTAATTAGCAAACTATAGTATTACCAATTATAATTATTGTTAAAAAAGTACAAGTGACCCTACCTATTGAAAACTTGATATAATTATGGCCTTGTTGGGTTATTGTCTGTACTCAAGGCTTCAAATTGAAATGATTTTGTCGGTAATCAATTTGATTACAAGTAAAATTGAAGAATTAGTGGTAAGATAAGTGTACGTAGACAATGTAATCAATAGCATTTTGTGTATGGTAAAATGGAAACAAGACAAACTAACTTTTTTGACTTTGTAATTAACTATCTTTAATTTGTCTTTTACGTCAAACATCAGACACAGCCAAATTAGGCTTTAGCTTAGGATTAGTGTATTTGATTAATAATTATACACCCCACTTATCTTAATCCTATCGACCATCTTTTCGATAAAAGAGTCACTTTCAACGAAGAAAGCAATCAAATATATATAATATTAAAAACAAAAAAATAGCTCCGTAAATTAATTTTTGAGTAAAAACGAACTTATGATGAAGTGATAAGTATTTTTTATTTTTAATAAAACATTTTATCATAAGACATTGTAATTTTTATTGTCAAACTTATGTTTCGTTAAGAGTTTGCTTGTGAATTAATTTGTGAGAGACTTTAGCATTATTGTAAGGGACATGTGTCTGTTAGGATCAACAAGAATTAGGTGTTATGCGGAAGCTAGCAAAGCAATACTCGAAAGGTCATGAGTATGAAGATAAACGAGAAACATGTCATAAAGAGGCACAAATATTTAACATGATTTGATTAATCGACCTACGTCCACAAGAAGAGATGAATAGTTCACTATATAAAAATGAGAGTACACAATGTCGAGAGAAATAATCTCACCAATCCACTCGAAATACAAAGAGGTTCATACACACTTGTGTTTCACAATTTCTCCCCCACACCAGACTCTCAGATCTCCTAGGACTACATTGTGTGGATGCAACTATAGGAAGAATGAGTTTCTATTTATAGAATCATAAAACTTTTATTGCTAAAAAAAGAATTCACCAAATATGAAGATATTATGTTTTCATTTTCCTAAAAGAAACTCCAATTATGATAAGAAACTCAAGACAAATGCTCAATAGTGTCATCTTTAAATTTTAATTGCACGGTAATTTTTTGCGTTTTGTAACGATATTAATACAAATATTAAAATGGTGTGTGCATCATATTGATTGAAAGTTATTGACAATTTCGAAGAAGAGAAGATAATTACCTTTTTAAGATAGATAGGATTAGGTTGCTATAGGTTTGTTCGAGCTCATTAAGCATTAATAATTCATTAATCCAAATTAAAGTGGAGTCCTGATTCGTAGCACATAAATATTTTTCATTAAATTGGTCTTACGTAAAAATTTATGCAATGTAATTTAAATTAATTGAGGCATCAAAATAAATATTTGATAGCAATAATAAACAGAAGAAAAGATATTATTTCTTTGGTTTCAATTTATATGACATATTTTTCTTTTTGTTCTTCAAATAGAGTGTCATCGTTTCTTAATTAATAATAATTTGTCTATACTGAATCTAACTCAATAGTTTATTATTTAAAAAAATAAACCAAAAATTGATATTAAAAATAACTTACAATAACCACAACAACATATCCAATAAAATCTCACAAGTGACGGGAAAGTAAAATATACACATACCTTATTATTACATTACAGAAATAGAAAAATTATTTTTGAAAGATTCTCAATTTAAGTATATCAACCCCAAAATTTAAAAAATACTAAATATAAAATAATAACTAAAATAAAAAATAATTAAAATTTTATTTTTAATTAAATAATATCACATAAATTAGGACGCAGGTATCAAACAATAAAAATTAGGAGGTGAGGGGGAAATTGTGTAAAAGGCAAAACCCATACAATGCAGAGGAGAAATGTCAGAAAAAGTTAAAAGGTTGATTCAGAGAGTATAAGACCAAATGTTGGATTTGGCTGCAAGTTGTCGGTAATTACACAACCAATTTGATGCTTCATAAATTACTCTTAAGTATATACTCTCTCCATCCAACTTTATTTAGTCTCTATATTATTTTATTTTTTTTATTTCAAATTAAATAAATTTTTTAAGGCTTTTTTCAAGATTCGAAATAGTTAAATTTTTTAAAGTTCAAGATAAATATTTAAATTTTTTTTCATATTTGTCCTTTTATTTACTGAACTTTTACATTTTCTAGGAAATAAATTACATTATGTATTTATGATTTTCATAAAGTTTGTCTTTGAATATTTTTTTTAATATGTGTGCATTACCTCACAAATTCAGTTGATATCAGACAAAGAGAGTAATGGTGAAAATAATATTTGTCCGCTTTATGAAATCAAGGGACAATTTTACACTTAGTTCATAATATACCCTTATCATTAATTATAGTAATTTTCCTATTACATTTTTCAAGACATTATATTTATTATATTCAAAGGGTAATTTGATAAAATTATACCATAATTTACTACTTCTTAATCTCTGTGTAAAGTCTATAGGGCCAAGTAAAGTTAAACGGAGGGAGAATTGATTCAGAGAGTATAAGACCAAATGTTTGTAACCTATTATCAAGATTGTGACAAGATGAGTATGACTTTTCATCGAGAATTAATGACATGTTGTTAATGTAAATTTGAAATCGAAATTCATTGAATCCTAAATAGATATTGAACACTTTTTAAGAAAATAAAGAAATAAAATTAAATTTCGTTATAAATCAAAAACAACATGTTATGTAAATTGAGAAAATTTACATTGAATCCTTAGATAAAATTTAAATCATTAAATAAACATTTCCAGGAGACCCAAAAAAAAAGAGGAAACTAGCTATAGATAATATGGGTTGTAAATGTTCCATGGCTTCTGGGATATGTTTTTTTTTTTCGTTTTTTTTCCCTTTACTTGTTGTTTCCACCATTATTTGATTGGCATAAGTTGTCATTATTCTCATCATTTTTTTTGGTCGGTTATTATTCTCATATTTTTAATCACTCTATAATTCGTTATTCTTTTTGCTTACATTATTGACCCTCTGTTTAATAAATTTGAAGTGTCTGGACCATATATACTCCTCAATTCAAAAAATAATATATCAGTTTATTTTTTTCATCTGTAATTCAATAATTATTTTTAAAAAGATTATTTCAATTTTTTAAATAAAAAAATAATTTTATGAGAGTAGTTGAGAGACCATCTAAATATGAGAAATCAATCAAGAAAATATCCATAATATTTTAAAAAAAATTTAACCCTTGAAGTAAAAAATATTTTGCTTTCCAACCTTACTTATTGGCTTTAAACGAGAAGATTAATCTACAGGCTGTAATTTTTCATAATCAAATTTCTTAGTCAACATTTTGAAAAATCATATTAAAAATGCAGAAGCAGAACAATTAGATTTTTTAACATAACATTGTTACGTACTAAATGGAAGAAATAATTAATTAGTCCCATGCATGCTTTTGTAGTATATTTATTTGAAAATAATGATGTACAACATAGCTCATGTTAATAAAATTTTTGAAAAATATCATATTTAAAAAAAAATGTGAAGTAAATATAATTTATTTTAATACAAATATTAGTGATCACGTTATAGGGCCAAAAATTTCCAATTGAAAATAATTGATCAAATTGATCCTACGGATTTTGTTCTCCAAGTCAATTTGTGCGCTTTGACTTTGAAAAAAAAAATTAAATTGACCACTGACCCCTTTTCTATTTATTGTTTTTTCTTTAATATGTTTCATTAGAGCCGTCACAAATATTGATATATTTTTCTATATATAATAAGCCATTTACTTGAGTAGTTTAGGATCGTCGTACCTGCTTTAGCTGCCTTGCAGACAATTGTTGTTTGGTTTGACGGTTCAAGCCTCACATTTTAAATCCAACATTTCTTGATCGAACCTCAATAACAACAATATTTTTACGTCATTTCTATTAAATATTTCGGCAGCCTGTTGCAACGTGTTTGCTTACTATTACGATAGTAAAAAAAATTAATATGAACCCATATCTTCGATAGTAAAATCAAATTAATTCCTTTAATATTCTTATATGATTTTCGTACTTTAAATTTATCAAAAATAAATCATTTTGGTTTCTATTAAATATTTTTAAAATTATGTTTGTTAAAGTTAATCGGAAAATTATGGAAAAAATGTTTTCATCATAACACCAAAAATCTCCCATCGAAATCTCAAAAATCACAACATAGAAGCTGTATCAGGGGCATGAAATAATAGGCAAAAATAATAGAAGTTGCATATCAAAAAATTGCACCAAACTTTGAAAATAAAGCAAAAATAACATGAAGTGCAAAAATCATACCTCTAAATGTATGCACCCATTAACTATTTTATATTTTCATAATTTGAGACAAATTTAACAATTAGAATTTGATAAATATCCAATGAAGATAAAAAATGCTCATGTTTGCTAAAGTTAAAAGAATTAAAACTGCTCAAATGATATTTGAGATATTACTTTCAATTTACCATCAAATGTAAGGGTCCAAATTTGTCATTGTACAAGAAAAAATTCTTTTTAAATAAACTAGTTCAAAGTTTCGTTTGAGTCATATACAATTTTTATCGGTAGGGGCGGAGCTATCCCTTTGTCAGGGGTTTACCCCACTTCGACGAAAAGTTATATTATTTGTATATAATTAAAATAATTTTTTATATGTATATAGTAGACGTCAAACTCCCTTCGGCTAGTTCATATTTTATTTTCGTAAAAACACATCAAGAATATTAAAAAACATCATATATTTTTAAAAAGTGAGATATTTATTCATCAACTTAAGATAAATTACTATTTTCATTATTTTTTTCAAATGTACTTATACTTTCACTAAATGGTTCATTTTAATTTTGTAGTTTCAATAATATTCGACATATAATATATACTATTGATGAATGCAAAAATCATATCTGAATTGAACCTCCTACAACTAGAACCCTCCAATAGGTTCTTTGTTGCTTTTATTTAATAGACTAGAATATGCTTTATGGCTATAATAATTTTTTAAAATGTAAATTCGGATTACTAGAACCCCAAATAATTAAAAAAAAAATATTCGCTTTAGGATGTGGTTTTCAATTTAAGTCAAAGAATAAAAATTAAAACATATGATATATTATATGATCAAAATTCAACTACCTAGCAATTATCTAAATCGTTTTCAATTACTTTACGCTACTAAATTCCATTTTATAAAGACATGTTGCACTTTGATAAAGAATTGGCCAACAATAAAATCCAAATTAAATGGCTTAAGCTATCCCAAATTTCACTTTGGTACAACCACAAACTAGTTTGTTACTATCTAGGTCCATATAATTCATATTGTTCTTTCTACTCCAATAAATATCACAAATTTATTAATTATAGGATATCAAGTTTGAAAATATGTGTACTTTTATAAGATTTGTGATGTGATATAAACGTCATAAGTATCGTGTCATAAGAAGATCACTAGCCGTGATCCACACTCTATAATAAGAAAATATTATTACGCATCTTACATAATTAACATGACACATCCGACACTAATTGTGTCATTTAATGTGTCCTACATAATTAACACTACACATCTGACACTAATCGTGCGAGTCACATTTTTGTTTCACAAAAAGCAAACCTCACTCACACTTTTGGGTACACAACTTTGTAGTCATATTCCTATCAAAATGAAAAATTTCTATCGTAAGAATTACAGATGTATTCAGGATCGTTTAGTATGCGAATTAAATTATTTTGTGATTATTATTTCAAAATTATAATATATGAATTAATTTATTTCACTTGAAAATGAAATAAGAGAAGATATTTTATTTTATTTCTCGTACTGAATGACCCTTTAGGAAATTATCATAATTATTGATATTTGCTTCACTGTTTATAATGATAAAATATCACTCTAATATCGCCATCAAGAGCGACAAATGTGTGTATTGAGTTAAAATTCAAATAGATCAAATTATTAATAGTTGAGTTAAAACTTAACTCGCTAGAAATTGCTTAAATTAATAAAAAAATAAATAAAATAACAAATGACAATTCAATCCACTCAGATGACACGCGATATCTGTCTTTTTAAACAAGAATGATAACAAATGCTAAATGCCAAGACTAGATCATGGTAGGTTCATGTGAAGTTTCATTGAGAAACTCATGACCTATTTGTTTCTTATAATGATTATACAAAAAATGTGTGGTGTTCACTTATAAAAAGGTACCACTTTAAGCAAATTGGTTGTTTCCTTATGACATAATTTTCCTGAATTTTGCGTCATATATAAATCTTTTTATTTCTTTTTACTTTATAAATCAATAGTACATTATTAAGAAGAACGAATTATATTTGCACGAAGCATGAAAAATAAAAGATTTCAAACGAACATATTAAGTTTTGCAATTTGAATTATAAAGGTTGCATTTTGATTCGACGGACTATTTGATAGATCATTTTTTGTATTAAATTTATTGGGTCAACCTAATAAACTGATCATAATTCAATTCGTGAAAACAATGAATAAATTAGATGGATTTGATTTACTAAATATAATATTTATTTATCTTTTGTCAAACCTAATCATATTTCAGACTACATGACAAAAAATTTAAAAATGTGTTTATAAATGAAACTTCTTAATAAATGATAAGTAACAACTTTATGTAATCTTTGGGGGTGGGGGTGGGGGGATTCATAAGCAATTTAAAACAAAAATGAGAAATTTCATTATGATAAAATATTTTAACTAATAAATGCAAATAACTTCCATGTTTAAAATGTTAGAGAATAGTAGGTATATCTTAATAAGTACGAATTTTTATTCATTTCTTATTTATAAGTTTAAAAAAAAATATTTATTCTACCATCTTACTTATATGCCTGAGATAAGAATTTATCTTCTTTACTAAATTTTATAAAAATAAGAATATTTAAAATCATTAAAAGGTACCAGAGAGAGTATTTCTTATGATTATTGCTTATTTAAGGATGAAGCCAAAGATTCACTATTTTTTGGCTTTGGGGTATGATGGAATAAAGCAAAATAACTCTTTAAACTGTCTGTTTCTTTCAATTGTGAAGTACCAATTAGTCAATGCAACTTTCAATGCTCATCATCGGTTATCCGAAAACAAAAACATAGGGGTCAGGCTGCGTGCATCTGACCTCTCCCTACTCCGCAATAGGCGAGAGCCGCACTGGGGTAATGTTGTTATTGTTGTTGTACTACTTATTTAAGGTGAAATATTTTAAATAATCTCATCTTAAATTTTAGCATGAAATCTCAACTAATTAATTCAGTTATAATTTATTTTCATTACCTATATTAAACTGCTTATTAGTTTGTGTTTTCCTTCAGTTCTGGTTTATTTTTAGAAAAATATAGATCAATCTAAAATATCTACTTGCCTTAAAAATGCATTTGGTGAAAATTTACCTAAGAGTTAACTTTCGATTCTGAAATACTCCCTCTGTCTCATATTAATTGTCAATATTATTAAAAATTTCAGTTCCAAAATACTTATTAGTTTATAAAATCAAGATAATATCAACTAATCCTTAAAATTAATTGTTTTCAAAAGCAAGCAATATCTATTATATTGAAAAGAGTTAAACGTAATTAGTAAAAAAGATTATTTTAAATTTTTCTTAAAAACGTGTGAAAGAAAAATACGACAACTAATATAGAACAGATTAAGTAGTACTTTAATTTGACGTTGGGACAAAAAGGAATCTATAGTACTTGGACAAAACAAGATAGTTTCTAAAAATTGACAAACATTTGAAGTCCAAACAAGCCTAGTACTACTCATGAATATTCAAAAAAATTGTAGTAAAGAATAAATGTTGGCATGTATATTTAATTATTTATCACGTTTAAGACCAAATCTTTTTTAAAAAAAACCATTTAAGTTGTTATTTACAGTAATTATAATTAAGGATTACTGTTAGCATGGAACTCAATTTAATTAAGCATGCATAATTAAATGCGAAAAACTGTTAGCATGGAGTATATTTAAGGACATACGTAATTAATTGTGAAATTAATCGCTAAAGCATGGAACAAAAACCTAATCTTTATGATATAATCGTAGTAATATGATAACGCCTCAATTTTAAGCAAGTCGGGAATAATCGGTTAAATAAACAAATCATTAATATAATAGTAATATGAACTTTTGTAAATGAAAATTTGAGAAGTACTTCTAAAAATTGTTTTTAAAACTTCAAATTGTATTAGTTTGAGTTTGAAATTGAAACAACATTTAGTCAAATAAATAAATAATTCGTTGAAATGATTTTCAAGTACTATCTGATATTTAGAATAAACATCTATGACTAAACAGAGGCAAAATTCTTTGATATTTAATTTTCACTAGGTATGATATTCATATTGAAACTTTAATTAATTTAGACTTGTAACATAAAATTTGTAAAAGAAAATATGTTCTCTCCTTCATTTATTATAATTATTTTCTTATTATATTTTTCAAAGTATTATATTTATTATATTTGATAAAATTATTCTTATTATTTACTAATTCTTAACTCTTATATTAGAAGAGAACTATTATTGTAGGAAATATTTTTCACAATTTTGTTTTTCTCATAATTGGGTTTGGTTACCTATGAATGGACGTGATATATTCCACAAGTTCTTAGCATGTTTGACCAGGTTTTTGAAAGGTCAAAAGTATATTTTTTTAAATAAAATAAAAAATAAAATATTTTGATCAAATTTTTAAAAGAAATAAGTATTTTTGATAAGTAGCAAACATTATTTTTTAAAAATTAAGGTTTTATTTTATATGACTTTTTTTTTTAGTTTATCTTAAAAAGAATATAATTTTACTAAAATTAAAATAATTTAACTTTTAAATTTTTCTTTTTCCTTTCATGAAATAATTTTTAACTAAATAAATATCTGTAGATTATTTAGATTACAATAAATCTTCATTTATTTTAAATATCAATCAAATTAAATGATGTCACACAAAATAAAACATAGAGAATAATATTTTTTTAAAAGAATTACTTTCTCCATCTCAAATTAATTGAATTTTTGAGACTTTTTTCAAATGTTCAAAATAGTTAAATTGTTCAAAATCCAAGAAGAATGTTTGATATTTTTTCCATATTTGCGCTTTCATTTATTGAAGTTTTCTATTTTCTAGGAGATAAATTATACTACATATTTATGATTTCACAAAACTCAATAATGAAAAGTATGATCTAAATTTTATCTTTAAATATTATTTTTAATATATGTATGTTATCTCACAAATTGAATTAATATGAGATGAAGAAAGTACTTTCCAGAAAATGCCCTTCAAAACATTTTAAAGAAGTTTTGGCAAACATCAATTGCTATTTAAAAATAATTAGTCAAATTCAAAGTTCTCAACAAAAATATTTTAAAAAAATTTATATATCTCCATTTAATTCACTCTCATATAATAAAAAAAAGTAGAGAAAGAAATTACATTCAGTAAAAAAGCTGAAAACAAATACAATAAAAGAGAAGATGAACTCTGTAAATAAGATAGTTGTGGGCAAAAATAGGGTGGCGCACAATAGGCAGAGGACCAGACCCTAAAATATTTTGATGTGTTTCATACTTTACTTTAATGCGATATGTTTATAAAGAAAAAAAATTATTTTAATAAATTAATGTTATTAATAATATTTAAAAATTCTAAATAAAATATTCTTTTTGATATAAGGATTATTAGTACTAGTACTAGTATACTCTTCAAATCTCGTTTCTCGGGCCATCCGTAATCACGAATATCAAGAATATATTTTTTTTCCTTTTTCTTTTTTCAGCCAAAAATTATTCTTTCTTTTTTGCCAAAAAATGTTTCCTAATTTTAGATCTTTCTTCTTCTTCCATTAATTACACCCTTCTATTTTTTCGTTTTAATGGTCAGTCCTTTCTTTCTTCTTTGTTCAGAGAGAGAAGAGAGAGAGAGAGAGGAAGTGTCTTGTGTTGTGTTGTGTTGTGTTGTGTTCTCTCTGATAATTTTCTTTTTCCCCCATCCATTCAATTTCATTGAAACAAGCCGGACTCATGTGAGAAAATCTTCTTGGCCTTTCATTTTTCATATTTTCTTGGATTTTTTCGCTTGTGATTTAGTTATTTTTCATGTTAATCATTGCAAAATTTGATCTTTTTTCTTCTTTTCGTTAATGGGTGTTTTGAATAATCCCTTAAATGTTATAAAGAGTCGAAATTGATGTTGGGGTTTCAATTTTGGGTTCGAAATTTTGCCGATGTTGATTATGTATTTGGGTTTGAAAGTTAGGGTTCATATTTCTATGTAGAAGGACAGAGAGGGGAGGGGGTGGGGGTAGTACCCTTTATTGAAATTGAAGTATGTTATGTGGGGGAGACCAGGTTCAATGGGAGTGGATTGGGATCCATGCTGGATCTATTGTTTTTTATTTTGTTGCTGTAATTTTAAGAGGGGGGATAGTATAATTGTTTTTCTTGTCACTAGAATAATGGAGTTTCCTAATTTTTTAATCAGTTTTAGTCATCTTGGTAGTCGTGTTTTTGTGTTTGTTTACTAAATGCAATTTCCTTTCATTTGTTTATTTAGGTTTTTATGAAGGATGGATTATATAACACATTTCACAGGGCTTAAAAAGATGATTTCCTGATGTGGGGTTTCATGGGGTGAACTCAAGGTATCAATGGGTAGCTTAAGTGATGATGAAGGGGAATGTCGATTTTACGATGCCCCGGATAGCATTTCCCAGATCTCTGATTCAGGTTCTAACTCTACCCAAATTGCTGAATCTGGCTCCGGAATTGACAATGGTGTTAGCTATGATGAGTGGATTAAAACCCCTAGAAGTGTTGTTGAACGGCGCAGGCAATTCCGTTGTTGGATGGGTTTAAGTTTAGATGGAATGTCTGGAGAAGATCCAGTAGATAGATTTGGAAGTTCCAGTTTATCTAATGGGGAAATTGAAAGAATTATGGAGCGTAGTGGAGCCGTATTACGGACCTCGATTTATAAGGACCAAATTTCTTGTTCCCACTCTTCTATGCCTGGTTTGTGTGGGGAAGCTTTGGATTCATCTAGAAGTGGCAATGTTGATGGTGGAATTGGGTGCAATGTACGTGTTCAGGCAGGGAATGGGCAGCAAAGCAATAACGGAGCTGTCGAATTGGGACGACTGCTAGTGTCTTGTGAGCCTGAGAACCCTCCATGTGTGTCCTCCGTGATTGGGGAACTTGGACATGGAGAAGTGGATAAAAATGGAGACACACCGAAGAAATTAAATGGAGTTAGGACTCGGATTTTAAGTAGGATACGGTCATTTACGTGCATAGCAAATGCCGAAGGGAGATGTCTTGATTTGAAGAACAACAGTTCTGACCCTGTTCTGAGGTCTAGAGTTCAGAGGGTTAAAGTTCACCATTGTAAGAAGCGGTTAAAGGAACTATCTGCTCTTTTCATGGGCCAGGATATCCAGGCTCATGAGGGTTCAATTTTAACTATGAAATTCAGTTTTGATGGGCAGTACCTAGCTAGTGCTGGTGAAGATAAGATTGTGCAGGTGTGGCAAGTGGTTGAAGATGAGAGATCGAACGAATTTGATATTCCGGAGTTGGATCCTTCGTGTATGTATTTTACGGTGAATCATCTTTCTCAACTGGCTCCTCTGGTGACAGATAAAGATAAAAGTAGTTGTAAGTTGAAGGGCCTTAAGAAAACAAGAGACTCTGCCTGTGTTGTTTTCCCCCCAAAGGTCTTTCGAATTCTCGAAAAACCATTGCATGTGTTCCAAGGGCATACTGGGGAGATATTGGATCTCTCATGGTCAAAAAATAATGTAAGCTTATTAGATTGCTTTTGATCAACAATTTTCTGAAAATTCTGAAAGTAATCACCTTTCTTGTTATGTATTGTTCCAGCAGTTTTTGCTCTCATCATCGACTGACAAAACTGTTCGTCTGTGGCAAGTTGGACATGATCAGTGCCTCAGAGTTTTTTCGCATAGTAATTATGGTATGTGCAGATCTTTATTAAATTCCACTGTAGCATACTTTCGCGATTCAGAATGTATTAATTGTGATAAACCAGTTTGTAGTGATTGAGTTTCATGTTGCATTATTCACTCTGTTTTTGCAGTAACTTGCATACAGTTTAACCCTGTGAACGATGAATACTTCATCAGTGGATCAATAGACGGAAAAGTTCGAATTTGGGCCATTAACAGCTGTCAAGTATTGGATTGGATGGACATCAGAGACATAGTGACTGCCGTTTCCTATCGTCCTGATGGAAAGGTTCACTTTCATCTTTTTACTAATGGTACATCTTTACAGATTCAGAAACTTGAGTTACCTATTGAACAAATTATCTACTTCACACAGGGTGGGATCATTGGCTGTATGGCGGGCAGTTGCCGCTTTTTCAGTTTGGAAGGTAATATTCTATTCAATCTTTGCTTTGTGGTATTGTTAGTTGCTGTCATTGGTTTCTCCCAGAGTCAGATTTTTAATTTATGGCATTGCGACATTATATGTCAAATTATTAATCGTTGTTTAAATGGAATGTGGCTGTTAATTGACCTTCCAGATTTGATTTTAGAAAATGATAACATTTTGCTAGCTTATCTGATATTGCTCATTATGATTTTTTGTTTTTAGCCTCTTTTTCATGTGTGATGTTATTGGTTTTTCTGCACTTCTTAGTCTCTTGATTTTTTGAATAATGTTCCAGTTCTTTGCTTGGTTCGTCTCTTACTTGAGCCCTCTTTTAGTAGTAATTCTTTATAAATCATGATACAATTAAAGAGGTTTTTTTTAAATGAGAACACTATCACAAGATGTTACTACTATTTGTGGCTATGATGATTGTTATAGCATAGTGATGTGTTAATTCTGGAGCGTCAAATGTGTTAGTGAGAATAACATTGTTACTCGGTATTTTAGTCCATGCTTTTACAGAAAAAAATGTACAACATTTGGTTAAGTTGGAGTTAAGACACAGTTGTATTGTGACAGGTCATGAGATCCAATTAGAGGAGCAGATGTGCTTGGCCAATAAAAAGAAATCGATTTGCAAAAGGATTACTGGCTTTCAGGTAATATTACATCACCAAACTACGGTTTGTGGTTCTGGTCTAATTAATTTTCTGATGTACTGTATGATGAGATGCGTATACTTTGCTTCTTGAATGCAGTTTTTTCCACAAGACCCATCTAAAGTTATGGTTACTTGTGCTGACTCTCATGTCAGAATCCTAGATGGCATCAATGTGATCGGCAAGTACAAAGGTTTGTTCCCTTTTCCTATTTCAGATAGTATTCTATTCAATATCTGTTTGTGCTGTCTTTTGATTGCCTTATGCTTGGTTTAGTGAATTGCTGCAAGCTGAGTTATTGTTGCGATTGGTGACTCCGTTGTAGTTCCAATATTTAACTTCTTGCAGCTCCCTTTTCTATACTGTTTTTAATTTACTGCTGTTCCATTCTCTAGGTCCGCGAACTGCAGGAAACCATCTGTCTGCCTCTTTCACCTCAGACGGGAAGCATATTATCTCAGCTTCTGAAGATTCTAATGTCTACGTATGGAACTGCGATGTTCCAGAAGATTATGAATCACAACCTAAAGTGGTGAGGTCATCTGAGTTCTTCTCCAGTGATTCCTCTATTGCAATACCTTGGTCCGGCTTGAAAACTATAAATCCAGATAATGGACGGCATTCTGTAGGAGGACTAAGCCAAACTTCAAATGGTATGTTACCCTTCATTCCCTCTCCATATCTTTCTTTGGGCAGTGAGTTGTTCCTTGAGGCAATTCCAAAAGGATCAGCAACCTGGCCCGAAGAGAAGCTTCCCGTGTCAAGTCCTCAGTCAGTGTCTTCTGGGATGTGCAAATCTGAATACAAGTTTCTGAAAAGTTCCTACCAGAGTTCATCTGATTCTCATGCCTGGGGTTTAGTTATTGTTACTGCTGGTTATGATGGGCGAATAAGGTCATTTCATAATTATGGGTTGCCGTTGCCACTTTGAGTAGTAGGTTCCATACAGGGTTTTTTGGAACTGGAAGTTATATCCTCTTTCGGAGCCTCCTGTGCTTGAGAACACTCTCTTTCATCAATGGAAGGAAGGATTCAACAGTATGTTGCAAGTGAAGTTTTGCTGGCCCTTGTAGGTATTTACATGTCCAGAGATAGGTGGGTGTCTGTCGTGCTCTTGCCACTAATTGGGGTTTATCTATCTATGCTTCTAACTTATTTGGAGATGGATATCTGCTGTCAATGGTGGAACCTTTTCTGTTATTCTACCGGGGAAAAGCTGGCAGCTTGGTGTGGTGCGTTGGTTTTTTAGCTGCGTAATTGTACATGAATCTGAGTTACTACAAGATGTCATAATACCATTCAGGCAAAGTTGCTCTCTCTAGCAAGTGGTGGGAGTTAAAAGAGGGGTATGCCGGTGACCCAGGATTACACTAACATAAAATGTCATTACCTTTTTATAGCTTTTAAAAGATAGATAGATTTAGCAGTTCCAAGGAGAAAAAAAAGCAGCAGCTAGATTTAGTAGTGTTGTTGACGAATCAATGCTCTTATGAAATTGACTCATCGCGTCAATTGTTAGTTCTGTACAGTAGTTTGTGTATATGCATTGAGTTATAAGGGCTCTCTTACAAAGTAAAATTTACACTCATTTGAACCTTGTGTTGAGGTTCATCAATTTTTGTATCCAATCTTGTTGAAGTCCTTGAAAATGTTGTGGGAATTAATAATTGAGATTAACAATCATCCAAACCAGTGCATATTCCAGAAAGTCTATTATTTCCAAGCATGAATTCCCCAGGCACTTGTCAGAGTCTGTTGAGTTGCTGAGAATTATTTAGATTAAAAAAAATTGCCAATAATTGATTACAAAATGACTTAAGTCCGAATTCTTGGCTGCAATTCTTTTCACCTTTATTTTCTTCGTGGGTGTAAATTTCTCTGATTTTTCAATTTGCGGAGTTGCACTATCAAATTTGACTGAAAATAACTGAAGTTTGTCGATGAAATACGAGGAGACTGGCGAAGCTAAAAACCATATAATTTTCTGATAGTGCAAGTTATAAACTATTTCACAGCTATTTCCCCCTACTAGTTGGTATTTATCTAATTAGTAAAGATTAATTGCTTGAGCAGACGGGCACTAAAGTAACCTCTACTTTTGTTTTTTCGATATAAGCAAGGCTTTATTAGTCATAACCTGTGGGTATTTTGACATTCAAGTAGCCCAAACACTGCATGTCAATTCTCTGTCACCATAATTTTCAACACGATGAGGTGAAGGAAAAGGAAACACATGCCAGTGCTTTTCAACACTGCATGTCAATTCTCTGTCACCATAATTTTCAACACGATGAGGTGAAGGAAAAGGAAACACATGCCAGTGCTTTTAGCTTGTAACAAGACACTCTTAACAGACGACACACTTTTTATACAACCCTATCAAAGACATCAATGTCTACTAAATTGTTACAGCTTATACCAGAGTAAATCCACTCTGTTGGCGGAGAAGAAAAATGAAAAAACCATTCTGATGGAGCCAAAGGACCACAACGACAAAGTTGCTGCATGATCCCAGTTCTGGGGGAAAAAAAAAGTAGCATCACAAGTTGTTTAGGTGAAATAAGGCTGCAAAAGTATGGTGGTCATGAGCAAAGAAGCAAATCATGGATCCCCAATCAAACTTTTGTCAAGTAACAAGACAAATAATGAAAAAGGAACAAAAGAAAAGGGGAAAAGCATCACTTAAGCAAGCATCAATATTTAAAGAATTTATCAGCTTTTTAATTTTATTTCATTGCCAAAGATGTACGTCTGAAACAGCACAAAAATTTAACATCAAGAATGTTCCAAGTCTTTGACTCATATTAACCAAGCCTTTGATTCAGATAAGCTCTTCCAGAACCAAAATACTAGTAACCTCTTCCTTGGTACAGTAGTCTAAGCAAACAGTCGAGAGTTCATCAACAGAATTGTGATTTCGCCAACATGATATTGTTTTAGGATATACATAGATCTCCAATGTCTTACCTGAGCAGCACTACACAATTTTCATTTCACCCTGAGCAGCACTACACAATTTTCATTTCACCACAATCTTTACTCTATATATTCCAACAGGAAGCATTCTATGTATTGCAGTGCTTTATAATTGACCAATTCCTCTACAGGACAGGCATGATTTAAGCAGGTACAGCTACAGAATTGAGGTAGATCTGCTTAGAGTATTCTTCTGAGAGTAAATACCATTACAGTTGACCATGGTTTCTCCACAGGGTCATAACACAAAAGGCAACTACAACCATTCCAATCAAGAGCAGTTGTGGCTCTATGCAACAGCACAATTTTTGTTGTGAATGAAGTACAAAGATGTCTTTTTGCCTAAAATTGATTCACAAATCATCTTATATCTAAACTAAGGAACTTTATAATCCACTTGACGAACTGCACATTTTACAATGTCATAATCCTATCTGACACTGTCAAAGGAGTAGCTCTTAAAGAAAAATCTGGAAGTAAATGTATTGCCCCAATTTTTCTACAGCTACGAAATTGACAATGAGCGGATTCTCGAACAATCCAACTTACTACTCCATAAGAAGTCCTAATTTCATTCACCATCTCTCGCATCTAACTAAGAAGGAAAAAAAATAAAAAAATAAAAACCACAATACTAATGCATAATATCAAGACATTGCTAAGCTAGGTGTAGCAGCTATTGAGTTCACTTCCATCCATGCAGTTACAATTTTAAGAAGACACACCATCAAATACATTACCTCTAATCTTGTTTTCCCACTTCTATATTTCCTTTTCAAGTTATCTTCTGCACAAGAAGACGTACCAGTCCTGAAAAGTTACTCAACTTGATGAGCACTCTTAACTCTTTCCTTCTCCTACACTCTATAAACCCAAAATATCATCCATTTGGCAGAAGGAACAAACTCGCATCGCAAACTTGAAACTGCTGGTAGTTTAAATCTGTAGATGAAAGGGGAACTTCTAAGTGAACATTTCTAACAATGGTTTTTATCCTTAAAAAGTCAAAGAACTAGCACTGGCTGATCCAACTACAGATATTAGAAGTTGTTTGCTGGAGGTACAAGGTATAAGGTATAATAATACCGAGATAAAATACATGATTATTTTATCCGGCATTTGGCTGGAAGTATTAGATAATTCTTGAATTATTTATCCCAGCATTTATACCTTTAATGATGGGATAAGTTATTCCATATACATGATGAAACTTATCTTGGGATAATACGTTGTTCCCAAGCAAACCACCCCTTACTGTAGAAGAACTCTATCCTTCAGTAGAGGATGGGCTTTCAAGGGTACAAACTACAAAGTATTAAGAAATATAGGATGGCGCTTAGTCATTGCTCATGAACCCCAGTATGAGCAACTTAGGCTAGCTCCACGTATATGTCCTTTTCCTCCATTGTATTTCCCAGATTTCCTAAGTTGGCATCTAACAAAAATTATTGCAGTTCAATTTCTCCATTAGTTTTGGTATCTAACAGAAATCATTGTATATCTCCCCAAATTTTTCTACCGATCTAGTTCAAAGTAAACAAAATCGATTGACCAAATCCAGTATGGATCCCACACCGACACCCATGTCATGTTGACACAAGTGTGACACCAAAAGTGAAGAGTCCAAGGAACTGCGGAGCTAGTTGCTAAAGCATTAAATGTGCTTTCTGTATACGCAAATAGAATTTGAATAACATAAATCAATCTCAATCAATCAAGAATGCCTCAACTAGATAAATTCACTTACTTCACACAGTTCTTCCAATCATGCTTTTCCTCATTACTTCCTATAGTTCTATACACAATTATGGAGATGGAGTATTTGAGATTAGCAAAATTCTACGACACAAACATACAATAACAACCAATATAACAAGTTAACTCACCTAAACTAACATAAACTGAAAAAAAGAACATCGAAATTATGTTCAGTAGTGTTAAATTCAAGTTAGTAAAATTTCTAGGAACTACTTGTGCTAGGAAAATTTTTGTTAACTCTACTATTATCCAGGACAGAGATGTGGCCCAAGAGATTGCTATTTAACCACGCTACTTCTATATAGATAGATAGATAGATAAGCATCTTTTCTACCCAAAAAAAAAAAATCAAATTAGTAACATTGCATGTACATATTCATTTTTCCATCAATCTCGAATGGAGCCAAAGATTGACTATTTTTTGGCTTTGGAGTATGATGGAATAAAGCAAAATGGCTCTTTAA
>JAABOM020000075.1:17292772-17315760 GCA_011800125.2 Solanum clarkiae
GTCAAAAAATATTTATATTAATTATATTCTCCACGTGCATTAAAAATGTCTATAATACATATAAAGTATTGAATTCAAAATGTATTACAATTGTAGTTTTTATTATTATTTTTATTAATGATGTCTAAAGTATTTATATTAATTATATTCTCCACGTATATTAAAAAATGCCTATAATACATATGAAGTATTGAATTCAAAATGTACTACAATTGTAATTTTTTTTATTATTTTTATTAATCATGTCTAAAAGTATTTATATTAATTATATTCTCCACGTGTATTAAAAAATGTCTATAGTACATATGAAGTATTGAATTTAAAATATACTACAATTGTAGTTTTTATTATTATTTTTATTAATCATGTCTAAAAGTATTATATCTGAATTTCAAATATTTAAATAGTAGTTATTATTATTATTTTTATTAACGTTGTCAAAAAATATTACATCTGAATTTCAAAATATTTAAACACTATTTAAATTAGTTTATAGGTTAATCTATTAAAATTGTGCCAGTGCATTATATCTGTATTTACATAAAATAAATCTTCTAGTTTAAAGAATAGGAACAACATTATTTGTGTAATATTCAATGTAAAATTAATTTTTTAATTAAAATAATTAATTAATATTTTTAAAAGAAAGAGAGAGAAAGAGTAATAAAGAGAAATGAAATTTCTCCTTCTCTTTGCTATTTTTAATAATAAAAGTATAATTATATTAGTAAGAATTAAAATTATGCTAAAACTCATAATTTAAGTTTAATAATATATTATTTATATAAATTATAGATATATTAATAATAAAATTAAAATAACACATTACTCATACATTTTGATCATTCTGTCGTATTAAGTGAAATGCTATCAAATGAAATAAATCATGTCAAGTTAACCCAAATGAAATTGGAAGAGCAAAAGAGGAGCAGCTTGTGGATGCCACGTGGGATGGAGATGAATGGATAAGTCCATATGAGAAGAGGGGGAGGTCTGTCAATAATTACTCACAAAAAAATGGCGTCAATATCTATTCCATTAGCCTACAAATCTCATTCTCTCCGTCGTTCTCCACTTTATCGTCCTCCACAACTTCACTTACCCATCCAAATCAAATGTTCAGGTACGATTCTCATTTTTCTTACACTCAAATGTCAAGCTGAAATCGCATCTGAATTTCGTTTATGTTTGGCAGCTTCCAAGGATAGTTCAAACAGTGAAGAAAGCTCAACTGATCCGTTCAAGCAACTTAGGAATGTTGCTTGTGGGTTCCTTGCTGTTTGGGCAATTTCTTCTGTTTCTCCCGTAATTGCTGCTGGTCAGGTTGGGCGAAACGCCATTTAGTTACTCTATCCTTCAATATGTTCTGTTTTACATATAATGCTTCCGTAGTTGCATGTTTTCGTGAAGGGTATTCATACTTTTAGAATACGGGTGGGTAAGGTGTTCAAGAATTGATATATATATATATATATAATATCTATATTTAGCCTATATATTCGAAAAAGTTTTCTGACGAATGCTGTTCATTTGACCACCAATGGGTGAATGTATCTCCGCCCCTGCGTAGTTGCATTAGGTAGTCTGTCTACATCACACATTGCTTAAAATGTATCAGGCTGCCCTTTTTAATTACTGTATTGAATTGTGTTGTTAACTACATTTCACCTAAAATCCGTTTAATTTGCTAGTTTTAGAATTTGTGGACAGTTCTTTTCTTAGCTAAGTATGTACAAATATTTTGTTGATCCATGGGGATAAGAATTTAAGCTTGTACAAAGTTTAGTTGTGTGAGCCAAATCACGCAAATGGTCATCACCATTTAAGAGCTTTTTGGAAAATAAGTAGCATAATCCTGGTGGAATTAAGAAATTCAAAATATAATTTTTCGATTCACATGATCATTAATTCCTGACATGTTCATTTAGATCTTACCATTCTTACGACTGGTTAGGAATTAGGATCTAGGACTTCCATAAACTGTATTGTTCACTTGAAAATGTGGATATCTAGGTTTGAACTGGATGGGATTTGAGATATTTGATGTTTACAAAAGTGCAAATGTCTTGTGAAAGGGATAAGGATCAAATTTGGCCAACTTTGCTCTGCCGTGCCACGAGGCACGACCATGGAAGTAATGAAAAAGAAAAAGTTAGCTATCCGTTAGACCTTTGATCTAATATTACCCCGTCAATATGAAAAAAGTTTTGTATCCTTGACCCCTAATGGAGCTCCAAAATGAGAGTAACTTTAAAGCATTGTCGAAAGATGAGGGTTAAAAAATGACAATTGGCTAATTGCACGGAATGAATGGACCAAAAGTGTAACACAGCATTGAGCAACTTCGAATACTACAATGACAATGTTGAACTGTTTCCCCAAATAAAGAGAGAGAAAACATCTTGCAGCTCATGTTCCCAAAACAGGAAATAAGCCTACCTACATTTTGACTCCCTTGACAATTGACATAGGTCCATTCATGTATGCAAGATTATCATTTTTTTACATTTTGGGTTGATTTTGCAGAGATTGCCTCCATTATCAACAGAGCCAAATAGGTGTGAACGGGCCTTTGTTGGTAACACAATAGGTCAAGCCAATGGTGTTTATGATAAACCACTTGATCTGCGCTTTTGTGATTACACAAATGAGAAAACTAACCTCAAAGGGAAGTCACTTGCAGCAGCCCTCATGTCTGATGCAAAATTTGATGGGGCAGACATGTCTGAAGTGATTATGTCTAAGGCTTATGCTGTTGGAGCTAGTTTTAAGGGTAAGTTCACATTACACTTTTGTATAAAGTATATTTTGTCCTTATGTTTTCAAGGTGACTGAAGAAGCAAAAGGCTAAAACTAAAAAGAAATGCAAGAAACGAAATATTGAGTTCAGGTGATTGAATTATTAGAAGACAACATGTCCAAACATTCCTGTACATGGCAATAGTAACTTAGTCACGATACTTATATTGAGGTCCAACCTGCTTATATAGCATATACAATGTCCTTCTATTTGTAATTTGTCTCTAATGTCAAGGCCGGTTGAGACAGTAGGAATTATGTAGTACTTTGCAAATTGATAGAGTACTTTTCAACTACTCAGTGTTTGAGAAAGATGAAATGGAAAATGAGACTGAGAACCTGACTAGTAAGAACAACTCTTTTCTCGTCAAAACTACTTGCATATCGGATGGATGTTGTGTTGTGAATTTAATTAACGCTGAAGCATCTTTATAGGAGAGCACATGTTTTGGGTTGACTAAGTACTCCTTTTTCTTTTTTCCAGCCTTTTTTTTTCTGCTCTTTGCTGAAACAAACCAATTGAAATTGAAGTGTTTATTTTTGGAGTATACATGTTTTAGCAAATCATGGTAGTATCGTCCTTCAAGGCTTTCTCTGATTTTTGACAGTAGCCATTGTCAAGTTTGACAACAACCACTATAGTGTCTGGCTGGGAAGGGCTAAAGAATGGCTTAAGCTTTCTATACGTGTATGCGTTGTTTGAATACCTTCATCTTTTTCAAAGTTGGAATTCTGACTCTTCAGTACATATAGGGACAAACTTTTCGAATGCTGTTCTCGATCGGGTGAACTTTGGGAAAGCCAATCTCCAGGGAGCTTCATTTAAGAACACTGTACTATCTGGATCTACCTTTGATGATGCACGACTTGATGATGCAGATTTTGAGGACACAATCATTGGCTACATTGATCTACAGAAGATATGCATGAATAAAACTATTAGCGAAGAAGGGAGAGTTAACTTGGGATGTCGATAACCTTATGCTATTGTCCAGTTTTCTCGTACTTGATTCATCTTCCATGCTTCGTGGAACAATTGAATGTAAGCTACAACTTGTGTATTTGTTATAGCAAAGTGAGCTAGTGAATTATCCTGGTAATGTCAACTAAGATTCAACTCACTTTGCAACTCTCATTGTTTATACCTGATAGTCTAATTATGCATCAATTTTCAACGGATGAACTTATGTTTGGTCTTTGAGAAGTAAATCATTCTGTAATTTTCTCCATTTATGATTTGTTGTGCGGATGGGAAATATGCATCAGGTATTGGGGACTTGACCAGTGGGATATTATAGGATATCTGTCTCACAGCGAAATGCCAAGTTATACTTTGAAAGTTACTGACAGGATATTTTGAGCGAATCAGCGGTATATATGGGCATTTTGTTCTCTGTTTCCTGAAACAATTGGAGATGGTGAAGTACTGGAGCTAACCCAGTTGAGCATTTCTTTTTGTCAGATTCTCTTATTTTTTAGGGAAAGTTTATCCAAACTTCAAAAGTAAATAAAGCTCTTTTTCTTCCTTACCGTTCAGCACAGAGGAGGAGAAGTGAAAATAATTTTGAATGTATATAAACTTCAGAAGTATATTCCTTGCTGTTTAGCAATAGGTATATCTCAATTCCACATTGACGAAAGCATAGAAGAAAAGATTCCATCCAATAGGAGGGCAGCCCATGAATATTCCTTGCCTAATTTGACACTCCAGAACTTCAGCTGGAATGCCCATTCCTGAAGGAAAGCATCTCAAACAGGTGCCTTTCTTCATCCAAGCTGCTGACATGCAGACATAAGAAAAAGTTGCAGACTTACAGCAACCTATGATGAGCAAGCCGAGTAATGGATAAGGTTTTCAACACACCCCTGTCTCATCTGCTCGGCGCATTTCTTGTTCTTCTTGCACCAATTTTCCTTCAAGGTAAGCAAGTGAGCACTATTTCAACATGTTATATACACTGTCAGTGGATATGATTAGGACTTCTTTTTTGGTAATAGGAGTTGAAGGAACAATTGGTGTCAACTATGGTACAGTTGCTGACAACCTCCCTCCCCCAGTCCAAGTGGCACGCTTCCTCCGTGAATCCACCTATATCCGTCGCGTGAGGATCTTCGATGCCAACCCAGAAATCTTGAAAGCATTTGCTCACACTGGCATTTCAGTGACTGTAAATGTCCCCAATGATCTGATTCCGCAGCTTACTGAGTTGAGTTTTGCCCAACAATGGGTGGAAATTAACGTCCTACCTTACGCCCCTGCCACCAACATAGTGAGAATACTTGTTGGCAACGAAGTAATTTCAACTGCCAACAAGTTACTTATCGTGAGCCTAGTCCCTGCTATGCAAACCCTCCAGGCTGCCCTTGTTGAAAAGTACTTGGATCGTCAAATCCAAATTTCTACTCCACATTTCCTAGGTATACTCTCAAATTCAACCCCACCTTCTTCTGGGAAATTTAGACCAGGATACGATATCCATGTTCTCAAGCCATTGCTTGAGTTCCTTAGAGCTACTAATTCACCATTCATGATAAACCCATATCCATTTTTTGATTCTTCTGATAACACACTTGATTATGCACTCTTTAGGCCTAATCCAGGGGTGTTCGACGAGGCCACACGTCTCACCTACACAAACATGTTGGATGCGCAATTAGATGCAGTTTTTTCAGCCCTGAAGCTCATGGATTTCGAAGACATTGAGATTGTCATAGCTGAAACTGGATGGCCATCCAGAGGAGATCCAGGGCAAGTAGGAGTAGACACTGGAACCGCTGCAGAATACAACAGAAAGCTCATACAACACCTGATGTCTGGAATTGGGACACCTCTAATGCCCAACAGGACATTTGAAGCCTACATTTTCGCGCTCTTCAACGAGGACTTGAAGCCTGGGCCAACATGTGAGAGAAATTTTGGGTTGTTCAAGCCTGATTTGACGCCAGTCTATGACATAGGAATCCTACATCCAAGGGTAGCTAATGCTGCTGCCAATATTGATCATAGTCACACTAATAGCAGAACCAATTTGTTAATGCTTCTGTTAGTGTGCGTGATGTGTTTGTGAAATTGCCTCTGGCTCGCAGGCAATAAGCAAATTTTCTGTCGTGCCCGACACCAAAGGCTTGCACCAGTAAATGAAACAACACCAGCGCCCGATAAGGGGAAAACATGGTGTCTTCCGAAATCTGGGACAAGGAAGCATTACAGAGGAACATCGATGGGTTTCGACTGCCAACAGATCCAATATGGGAGTCCGTTCTTTCTTCCCAACATTGTTCGAGCTCATATGTGTATGCCATGAATGCTTACTATCAAGCTAGCTGGAAGCCTTAAAAGAAATGGATCCTAAAAGGAAGTCCATGATCGAGAAAAGTGATGATCTCGTCTTACTCGTTAGGACAGAGGAAGCTTTTGGACATCTTTTCCAACCAAAAGCGATCACTCAGCTAACTCAACCACGAAAACATCCATGGGGACTCAACACAGCGCACACTGTTTGATGACAGAGCAATTGAAATGACTAAAGAGTATATATACTAAGTGGACGTTTGACCATGTTTCGCTGTGAAATTTGAAAAAAAAAAAACAGTTTTGATTGTCAAAGTGAAAGAGATACTTGAAAATTTGAGTTGTTTTTATATTTTGTGATTAATTTGGAGTGAAAAAATGAAAACACTTATTTTTTTTCGAATTCTTGAAAATTTTAAAATTCAATTTCAAGTTGAATTTTGATATTTTCTGTCCGAACGGTTCTGTGAAGTTCAATTGTAAAAAATTAATGATCAAATGCTTTTTAACACATTATTACAAATTGAATTTTGAAATTTTATATGATGTTGAATCTTGAAAAAAGGTGAAAAGATTTTATGATCAAATGTCTTCTAACACATCACTACATGCTAGATTATATACTCGTACCTAGTAAAAGTAAAATTAATCTAATTACGAACCATATAAACTAAATACATAATTCATCTTAAATTTTAATTACCGAGTCATTAATATATTATTACATTTTTTATTTTCTAGGATTGAGATTTATTCTTTAATTATTACTCTCTTCGTTTAATTTAGGTGTCTTTTTTTTAGTTTTTAATTTGATTAAAATAAATTATCACCTTTTATATTTTGTAATTATCTCTTTAATTCCACAACAACTCATGTGACCATGAAATTTACGAACATTTGATATATTATGCAATTTAATTTAATATCACAAGATTTCAAATATCTTAATTTTATTAAATTATATGTCCAATATTCAAAGTTACGCACCTAAAATAAAATTAGTATTATATTCCTACCAAACTATGTTTCCCTGATCATTGGTAATATGATATTTACATAAAGTAAAATATATTTCAAATTTTATATTCAATTAAATATCATTTGACAAATTAAATTTTTAGAAAATATTTTAACTAGTTTTGATGGCACATTCAAGATAAATATTTATGATAAAACTATCCTATTAGGCATACTTCACTGTAATAAATATTTGTCATATTTTTACTTTCAAGAAATTACATATATTATTTTTAATTATTAATTTTGTATCATGTCAAATAAGTTCGAATGAAGGGAATATTCAAATTTGTATTGGTTATATATCAAGTACGTAATCAATAACATGATATTTAGAAATCTAAGATTCATAAACTTCGGTTATATATCAAAAATAATATTGGATACAATAATATATATTATATTGTAATATATCATAATATTAAAAAGTCAAATTATACATAATCTATAAGGTAAAAGATCACCAAATACATTAAAAATCAAAACGTCTGGTAAAAAAAAAGTATATAGTAAAAGTATCACCAAATTTATTAAAAATTAAAACCCTTGGTAATAAAAGACGTATAATAACTAGTTTAACTTTTTTCTCCCTTTTTAAAAATATTTTTTCAATTGGAGATTTCGAAATTGAGGCTACATCATTCTTCACATTCTTCTAAGGCAATTTCTTCAAGTTTAATGGATTGTTCTGTTGTTTGAATTTATTTTAATAAAAATCATCACCATCTGAATCAAATTCACGAATATATCAACTTTAGCTTGATGGGTATTTTGGTTTCAATGAAGGTCTTCAATTTTAGAAATATCTTTAGTTTGAAAAAGATTTTAATTTTGAGAAACTAATTGGGCAAGATCAACACTAAAATATGAGTGAAAATAATTATGCATCAAGCTTTAAGATGAAAAATAGTGATTTGAGGCAAAAATTTTCTCAAAATTGGTGTATTGAAAGTCAACAATGGAGGACGAAATTTTTTTCCTACTTTTATGAAAATTCGAAGTTAACAAGAAAAATAAGAGGAAGACAATTATAAAAATAAGAATTTTTAGAGAATATAATAAAATAAATTATGTGATTAGATAATTTTTCATATTCATACTTTGTTTATATCAATTCGTATCAAATTATCATAATCTAATTAGTTGAAATGAAATATATTGCATTTAATCATTATTTAATATTAAAAATTATATATATAAATTCATGTTTTATATAGTACTGAATATGATGTAACGATCCCGATAACAACTGCCAACAATTTCATTTTCTTCTTTTTCGCTACTGCCAAGCTCAGCTATCCTTTTTCTTCTTTCAGTTTTTCCTCATATATATTTTCCGACGATCTAGGGTTTTGAATTCTTCAATAATCATGGCCGGTTGGCAGCAGTATCTACAGTCGGTAATCTTCGGTCTCGTTTTCTCTTTCCTTCTCGCCAAGCTCTTCTCTATTATATTCGCTTTCCGTGATGAAAATCTCCGGATTACACGCGCCGATTCCTACGAGGCTGAACCGAAAAAGTCATCGGAGGCTGCTGCTGCTGTGGTTTCAGAGGAGACGGACCCGTTAATTCAGAGGAACGACGGCGGTTTGAAAGGGAGTCCGGTGACTGGTGGTGAAGACAGCGATGATGATTGGGAAGGTGTAGAAAGTACCGAGTTGGATGAGGCGTTTAGTGCCGCGACAGCGTTTGTGGCTGCTACGGCAGCTGATCGGTCGCATAAGGTATCAAATGAGGTGCAACTGCAACTCTATGGGCTTTATAAGATTGCGACTGAGGGACCTTGCACTGCTCCACAACCATCGGCTCTTAAAATGTCTGCTCGTGCCAAATGGTAATGCTCTCCAAAATCTGCCTCTAATTGTTTAGCTTTTCATTTGCTTTATGACATGTATAGTTTGGGACATTTTGTTACTGAATCTGATACTCTGCTTTGGAGGCAGAAGCAAGCGTTTTTGGATCGATGTAAGATATCATGTTACATGTCCTTGTTAGCACAAGGAAGGAAAAGTAACTCAAGTAGTGAATTTCATGATACATGTGACTAGTAAATTAAGTAGTTTGAGTTTAGTTAGAAATCGAATTATACCTTGATAGGAGTACTAAGCCTAGCTGGTGCTTAATTACCCATGCTAGAGGATACACTTTGCAGTGGCTTAAGTAACTTAAAATATCGTGAATCATATTGTGTGAAGACTTAATAGGATAAGAAATAATAGGCTATTGTTTCCTTACTGGAATGTTGAACGATAGCAAGCTTATGAAATTCAGTCACAAAAATTTGCTGCTAGTTTTGATAAACAATAGGGGATGATAATAACGGATGAGGTAAGTGGAAGTTCCCAAGGACTTCTCTGTAACCTTGCTTGGAAAAACAAATTGTTCTCATTTCTAGGTTGTTTCGAATAAAGTTGCTTGTGGCATCTTCATGACGTGATTCTGGTTTAGTTATTGTCTAGAAAGAGAAATCCTCCAAGGTATGAGAAAGATAATTTTTCAGATCTCAATGAGGCGATCTGGCTTAAGAAAGAGCTTTTTTCTTAAACATACTGGCAGTAGCTTTTCATATAGCTCATCACTTCAATGAGTATTTTACTATTTTATATGTTCTTAACTTATGTGGAGGTGTGGATCTCCCTCTCTCCCTTCTCCTTGAAATCCTGTTTGAAATATAACATATATTAGATTTGTAGCGTTTCACAAAACTTTGACAGTGAAAAGAGTCAGGTCACAGAGAAAAATCCTTTTAACTTGTATTCCAAGTTTTTCTGTATGGATCAAATGTTTTCTAGGTTATTAGTAGTATATTTGGTTGGTCTCTCTTGTCTGGCTGATGCTAAGATTTGCTTTGATCATCTATTAGGCAAGCATGGCAGAAATTGGGTGCCATGCCTCCTGAAGAAGCCATGGAAAAGTATCTTGATATCGTGACTGAGTTATATCCTTCCTGGCTTGATGGATCTGCAAATGTAAGACATGCATCTTTGTTATTAATAGCAATCATTCATGTCTTTGTTTTTCTGTTCTAAATAAATTTTTCTAATTTTTTCCTTCTCCCTGATGTCCTCTTATTTCTGTTTGTCCTCCTCAATGTGCTCAAAAAGAAAAAGAAGGGTGAAGAAAGTAGCGGCACACATAATGCAGATTCTAAAGGGCCAATGGGGCCAGTTTTCAGTACCTTCATTAGTGAGGAGGAATCTGAAAATGAGTTGTAAGGTTCTTTAACTTGTTTGAACTCAAATTCTTGCAGTCTTTTTCTGTTTTAAATGTGGCTTGTGTAACAAATTTAAATGTGCCCTTCTCGGGAAGTCATGTGCTCCCTCCGTCCTGAAAAATTATCCTAATTTTCTATTTGAAGCCACCCCAATAAGTGTTGCACTTTCTTTAAAGGAATGCCTTAATACGTTTTATATAACTCAACTTTTTTGGACCCTGTTTTACTATTTAAATACATTAAATTCAAATTTTCTCCTAATCAACTCATCTTTTTCTAGTAAGCGTATGGAGTACTATCAAACTGGTAAAGGAGAAAAGAACGAAATTAGAACTAAATGGTTTATAAATATGCCATGGTTCTATTTCTTTTCTTGCTCCATATGTTGGTCCAAGATCCATCAAAGGCTCATAATCCAAGGACCCTTTTTATATCCTACTTCTCCCCATCTATGATTGAATTTTCTACCGAAAATTACTAGTATAATATACCCTTGTGGTCGGGTCTTTCCCCGGGACCTGCGCATAACGGGAATTATAACCCTGAAGACCTTTCGTTTGAAGTACACCGGGCTGCCCAGAATTACTACCATCGAAGGAAAATCTCCAGCTTTGTTTGAATCAGTCAAACTTTATTGTGAGTTATAACCCTGAAGACCTTTCATTAATTGGCTTGATACTTTTGACTTTAACTAAGTCATTGTTCTTTTGGACTTCTGTAAAATGGTTACTGGGTTCGGTGCAGTTCTGATAATTGTTGTCGCCTTTTCTTCTATTCGAGGACGGTCTTCGCAACAAACTGCTATGTAGTCTATAACTACTTTGTCTTGGCATCAAAAAGCAGAAACATTTTTTGGAGTTTCACTCTGGTATTCTTGTTTGTTTTATGGAGTTTATTTGTTCTTAATTTATTTTTCTTGCACTAGGAGGCAAATGGTGTTACAAAGTAACAGCATTTAATCAATGTCTTTACAAGTTCTCATTCTTATTTAACTACTTTTTTGTTATTTATCTGGGAAATAACTTTTGAACAAGCTGTATTTTGTTAGTGAGTTTCAAGTTGTGTAACTTTCTCTGTTTATTTTGTCTTTTATATATATATGTGTGTGACTATTTTGTAATATTTATAATACTTAAGGAAGAACAGATCTGATAAATCACATGCTCGCTATTTCATTTGCAGAAAATTGGATGAGATACATACCTTTGCACGAGAAGGGGACGAAGAGAACTTACTTAAGTGCATTGAGAGTGGCGTTCCTGTGAATGTGACAGGTTGGTTCTCAATGTGATACGGAAGTTCTTTTGAAGTCTAGTTATATTGTTTTAATGTTGATTATTTTGATTCACCATTAGATGCATGCATTGCTTATGGTATTTAATTAATGACCGAGTCTGAGGATGGATCTATCTTCTTTGAAAGAAGATGATTCTCTTGCATTATTACCAACAAAAAAAAAGTTAATACGGTGGAAAAGTGAGAAAATGTTTAGGGTGGGCATGACTCCAGATCCCAGAGCTTGAATGATGTCTACCAGGAATTTGTAGTGCAGATTTTGCTATCTTTCCGTTTTTTTTTTATGTTCGTCCTGATTAAAATTTGTTTCTTGAAATGATTCCAGACAGTGAGGGTCGTGCCCCCTTGCACTGGGCTGTAGATCGTGGTCATCTCGGCATCACTAAATTGCTTTTAAACAGGAATGCAGATGTAAATGCCAAGGTACATATAATTTTCAAGATAGCTGAGGTGCATATGATTTTGCATTACCGGACCTCACATCTTGTTTGGTTCTTTGATTTGTTATATATATGCTCTGTGGGGCTTGTATTTTGTTGCATGATTTGTTTCATTTGAAATCTTATGAGTCATAACCTTACTTGATGTAGCTGTAATTTTCTTGTATATTCATCCACTTCTCTTTATCTTTCTTATCCTAACTCCTTTAAATATGGTGTTTTTGGTCATTTGTCATTATATTGGAACTAAAAGAGAGACAAAGAACAACATATATGCAAGATTTGCAGAGAGATAAAAGAAGACTAATGTGCTGAATGCTTTACTAAACCTAGTGAGTTTAAAATTGCATTATTGACCATGTAATCATAGAGCAAGATGATGAGGCCAATACTGTGCCAAAATAGATGATGGTTTTAATGAAAACCATAACATCAAGCAACTCAAGTTTGGCCTATGTTTTATAGGAAACTTAACGGAGAAAAAACGCAATGGCGCATAAGAATCTTTAATTTTACATGAAAAAACTAATGCCATTCAAAATGCAAGTGCAGTATAAGAAAGAGTCATGTTCTACCTGAAACTCTAATATCACTTGAAACTTAATTAAAATGGGTATACATGATGCTATTCATGGCTAGTGGAATTGTCATAGAGAGCTAAATCAAAGGTTGTCTTCATCCAAAGTTTATTTCCCGAATGTTCTGTACCTTGGGGAAATACTAGACCAGAGCTTATGAGGCTGCAAGTTCTTTAGTTGAAGGTTAGCATTTGTAGAACTTGGCTACAAGCGTTGAAGCTCTGGTTTCTTCAATTTGTTTCCACTGTGTGTGTTCTTGTTCCTGCTTGTGATACTCTGAATTACAAATTCTTGTTATTTTGATCATTGAAGGACCTTGAGGGTCAGACGGCACTGCATTATGCTGCTCTTTGTGAAAGGGAAGATATTGCTGAGTTTCTTGTAAAGCACGGTGCTGACGTAGATATCAAGGATAATGAAGGTGACTGCCCTCGTGATGTCTGTGATTTGCACTGGCCTTGGTTGCAGCAGGCCACTGCCCACAACTAACGTACAGCTTATTTTGCCCCTTTTTTCCTTCCTCCTGTACTGATCGGATCATGTTGCTGCTGTACATGCTTATGTAGACACCTATTTATGTCTTTCCATGAAGGGATTCTCTTCTAAATTGTAGTGTAGTAAAGCATGCTATCTTTTGTAGCTCCTGTGCTGTTACTTATAAATGGAGCATGGAGCAATAAGATTGCCACTTCAAGAAAGGATTCACAGGACTTAAAAGTGATTGATCGTTTTGCTTTTAAGGATACTACATTGATTGCTTACCCTTAATGTCAGGGTAACATTGTTTCTAATTGGAAATTGGGAAGTTAAAACATTATCAATTACATTATCTGGTTGTGTTCTAAATTATTTGTTAGACATGTTAAATATCTCATGATCACGACTTACAGCGCTCTGCCAATTCATTATGTGCAACAACAAATAGTGAAATTTCACAAGTGGAGTTTGAGGAGGGTAAAATGTATGCAGATCTTACTACTACTTTATAGGTATAGAGAGGCTGTTTTTGGAGAACTCTCATCTAAAAGAATCGAGCCCCACAAGTAGAAGGTACTGGATGTGGAAAAAAAAGGGAAAAAAGGAACAGAAGGGAAAAAAAAACGACTAATAATAAAAAGCAAATAATAGTATGTAATATGATAAAAGTAAACAAATATAAGAGTAATAATGACAACATAGGATATAGAGACACAACTACTCCTATTAATTTATAATATCACAAAGTCATACATCGACCTAGTAGCCTACTAATCTTCTATCCAATACACGACCTCCACTCTTTTTTTATCTAAGATTATGTCCTCAGTGAGATGAAATTTTACCATATATTGTCTGATCACCCCCCCCCCCCCCCCCCCCAAATACTTCTTTGGTCTACCTCTACCCCTCCGTGTACCTCTAAATCCAACCTCTCGCACCTCCTAATAGGAGCATCAATTTTCTTTCTTTGTACATGTTCAAACCATTGCAGTCTCGCCTCCTTCATCTTATCAACCACAGGGATCACCTTTAACTTCTCCCGAATGGTCTCATTCCTAATCCTATCACTTCTGGTATATCCACACATCCATCTAATATCTCAGATGGTCTCAAATGATCGAATATCTAATGTGAAGTGCGGTTCCAAATTTCTGTCACTAAGACATCCTCAGATGTTTTGACTTAAACCACTCGATTTTGAAGTATTGGCTTCTATAGCTACTTGGTTGGGTGGTTAAAAGATGACTCTCGTGAGTTTTTTTAATATATTTTTTTTGGGTAGGGGAAGGGAAATGGTAAGGGGAATCACAATGTGAGGAATCGAATCCTCACTAACAAGGTGAAAATTTAGATAGTCAATCAACCGAGCTACTAAGATTCCCCGACTTCTGCGAGTCCATTAAAATTGAGCATGGATTTTTTTAGAAAAGACCAAGATTTTTGAAACTTTGGGTCTTGAACTTTCAATCCCTAAGGATTCCGTGATCAATGTTGAGCTAGGTTATTTAGTTAGAAGGCCTGCTCTTTCTTAGTTGTAGAATAAATTAAGAAATTAAGTTTATTTTAGAGAGAGTTTTAATAGACTGAAAAGCAAGCAATTAGAATCACATAAATTAGGAGGAGATTTTTTAAAAGTTTGTCCCCTGATGGCAAAGTAACGAAGGATTCAACTCTGACTAATACAAAGCTAGAAAGCACACAAGCTTTACTCCTGTGCTGAGCAATAGCTTAGGAGTTATGTTATCGGCTTATTTTGCAACCAAGTAAAAGCACGAAGAAAATAGATTTATTGGCCATTTACAATTTGAATTGAAAAAATATGACATTTTCAACTTTCTTAAGATATAAAAATGAGAAGTTTATATTCAAATGCATGACATGTATTGATATGGGATAAGCACCCCATATTAAGTTGGTAGCCTTTATAGTTGGAACTCAATGTTTGAAAGTGATAAGAATAAATTTGATCTCTGAATAAAATCACGTCTCTACACAGGTGTACGGAAAAAATGAACAAGAGGAAAGAGATCAAAGCGACACATATACGTCCTTAACTCACGGTTTCTTCCTAGTTGCTCTATGCTCCACCCTTCATACGGTGAAAACATTCGAAAATACAACAAAAGAGTATCTATGTCTATTTAGGAACAACAGAAAACTATAAACCTAGAAATTCCCTTACAGCTCGTCATGTGAATCATCGTCCTCATTGGAATCCTCGCTGGCACCTCCTGGTGCTCCACCAGACCTCTGATACACGGCCGTGATAATTGGGTTGCACACTGCCTCAACTTCTTTCAGCTTCTCGTCGTAATCTTCTTTCTCGGCACTCTGGTTGTCATCCAACCATTCAAGTGCTTCCTTTGTTGCGGTTTCAATCTTCTCCTTTTCGTCAGACTCTAACTTGTCTGCAAGTTTGTCCTTGTCATTGATTTGGTTCCTCATGTTGTATACGTATGTCTCCAGGCTGTTTCGGGCATCAACTCTCTCTTTAACCTTCTTGTCCTCCTCCGCGAACTCCTCAGCCTCCTTGACCATACGTTCAATTTCTTCTTGACTCAAACGGCCCTTGTCATTGGTGATGGTAATCTTTTCTGACTTTCCAGAGGCTTTATCCTCAGCTTTCACGTTCAGGATACCATTGGCATCAACCTCGAAAGTAACTTCAATTTGAGGTGTTCCTCTGTTGAAAAGAGCAAAAGGAAAAATTATTAGTCACGCAGGCCAATGCAACTCCTAAAGCTCTTTGCTATCGAAACTAGTTTGATAAGTACCTTGGAGCTGGGGGTATTCCTGTTAAATCGAATTTCCCAAGCAGTCTACAGTCCTTCACCATACTGCGTTCACCTTCGAAGACCTGGAGGTGAGAATTTCAGGTCAGAAGAGTCATAAACTACTTAAGTTTAGCACGACAGAGTCAGCAAATTAGAAAAATAGTCTTGAAAGTATTATATACCGAAATTGTGACTGTTGTCTGCTGGTCCTGGTAAGTGGTGAAGACTTGAGACTTCTTAGTAGGAATGACTGTGTTTCTTGGGATCAACTTTGTCATCACTCCTCCAACAGTTTCAATACCAAGAGTCAATGGAGCAACATCCAATAGAAGAATATCTGGTCAAAATTCAGAAGAAAATGTTAAGTTTGCCTTGGAAAATTTTCCGGTATCAAATGAAAAAGATAAAAGTCTGGAAGAAGCATTACCTTTGGTTTCATCACCTCCTTCTCCACTCAAGATTCCTCCTTGTACAGCTGCACCATAAGCAACTGCTTCATCAGGGTTGACACCCTTGCTAGGCTCCTTGCCATCAAAGTAATCTTTCAAAAGCTGTTGAACTTTTGGAATCCTGGTACTTCCACCAACCAAGACAATCTCATCAATCTGGTTCTTTGCCAGACCAGCATCCTCCAAAGCCTTCTTCACAGGAGTCATTGTCTTCCTGAACAAATCATTGTTCAGCTCCTCAAAACGAGCCCGAGTAAGTGGTTCAGAGAAATCCACACCGTCGAAAAGAGACTCAATCTCCACCCTGACTTGATGCTGACTGCTCAGGGCTCTCTTGGAACGCTCAGATTCTCTCCTGAGCTTCCCCAAAGCCTTGTTATCCTTGCTAATGTCCTTGCCATGCTTCTTCTTTATCAATTTAATGAAATACTCCATAATTCTCTGATCAAAATCCTCTCCTGCGAGACACAACAGACACCTTGTGAACAAGACTGATGGTGAGATGAAAGTTGTCAACTTTTTTAGACTTTAAAATTCATTATTACCTCCTAGATGAGTGTCTCCATTTGTGGCAAGAACCTCAAAAACACCATTGTCGATAGTAAGGATACTAACATCAAATGTGCCACCACCAAGGTCAAAGACAAGGATGTTCTTTTCACCACCTTTCTTATCTAATCCATAGGCAATGGCAGCTGCAGTTGGTTCATTAATGATTCTTGCCACGTTCAAACCAGCAATGATCCCTGCATCCTTAGTGGCCTGCCTCTGGGCATCGTTGAAGTATGCTGCATATTCAAAAGAGATGAACATACATGCTCAACAATTGTATGACACCAGAGATTGGAAGTAGATATTATCAATCTGAAACGGGAAATGTTTGATGATACCTGGAACAGTAACAACTGCATCTTTGATTGTCTTTCCAAGGTAAGCTTCCGCTGTTTCTTTCATCTTGGTCAGTATCATAGCACTGATTTCCTCAGGACTGAAGACCTTGAGGTCCCCATCTTTGATCTTAACTTGGATATATGGTTTCCCATCCTTGTTAACAATCTTATAGGGTACAAGTTTCATGTCCCTTTGTACTTCTTTGTCCTCAAACCTATCACAGAGATAAGTTGTCATTATCATAATTATATAAGATAGACTTCCACATAACAAAATAAAGCACAACGCCTTACTTTCTCCCGATAAGTCTTTTGACGTCAAAGATGGTCCTCTCTGGATTAACAGCTGCTTGATTTTTAGCTGCTTCACCAATCAGCCTCTCACCATCAGTGAAGGCTACCCATGAAGGGGTGATACGATTACCTTGGTCATTAGCTATGATCTCTACATGTCCATTCTTGTAAACCCCAACACAAGAATAAGTTGTTCCAAGATCTATACCAATAACTGTTCCTAACTTAGCAGCTTCTTCTTTAGCTGTAGAAAATGCAAACAAGCTCCCTGTTGACAAATGCAACAAACCAATTAGTGCATTGTATATTACTTAGTCTATCTATAATAGTACTTGTCGAAGTGACAAAATTATCTGGGAAAGGAAAAAATTTGCAGAGATTAAAGAACTTCATGGACATTGTCGGGACCAATTTGGATATACAATTATAACTTGTATAACTAGTTCAGTAAATGTTATTCTTCACGCAGTTGTTTCATCCTCTATTCTTTCTTTATCTAGGATCGGAATAGCTAGTTTTAAAGCTTTTGTAGGCATTAAAATGTAGCTAACTAGAGAACTCAGAATGATCAAATATCACGTATTGACTCAGGATGTATTATTAATTAAGAGGAGAAAAAGAATAATCAAATTAGTTCAAACAAAATTACTCAGGTTGCCCCTTTTATTTACACAAGAAAAATTTCTAAACGAACAACCCTATGCCAATGATCATAGTTGCCACAGAAGTGGATAATAACCAAAAATCAAAATCAAAACCCTCAAATCTGGATGGTTTTATCGAAACACATGACCAAGCTGGCAGCAGATCTGAGAACTGATACAGTCAAAACAAAACAAATTACAGCTAGCCATTGATCTATAAAACACATCGACTTTACAGTTAACTCGTTAATTTTACTCATTGCATAATCTCTCAAAAACAAAAAAATACCTATTATACATAACAATTCTTTTGAAAAACTAAGTGGAAGATCTATGAACTGATACGCATACACAGGCACATCAAAACTAACTACGACTAACACGTCGAAAAATAACACACGTCAAATTTGCAGTTAATAATTATTGTTGTGTCACTCGATTCAATTCTACTCATTGCATAATCCTCTCGAAAAAGGCAGATCTAAGAGCTGATACATATATACATAGACATGACAAATTAACTACAGCTAACACATCGAGAAGTAACACAAATCGACTTTACAGTTGATCATTGTTTATTCGTTCTGTCACTCGATTCAATTCTACTCAAGCATTCATATCATACACATCAATTATTTGAAAACTAAGTAGCAGATCTGAAAACTGATACATACACATAAGACATGTTAAAACTAACACACCGAAAAACATTCATTTCATACACATCAGTGCTTACCGACAAGGACAATTGCGAAAACGATCGATGATGCGCGCTTCTTCAACGCACCAGCCATAGCTCGTAGATCCAATCTTATAACGTCTTCTTCGTTACTCTTTTCCGATGACAAATACGGTAGTAATTGATTTTCCGATCAACAATTGAAACCTGCGTCTGCTATATATAGCTATATAGCTACGAGTCTCCTTCTCTGCAAACTTCCTTCTAATGGAACTAGAAAACTTAGAAGGTCGGTCTTCATTTTTGAATTTAGACCAACGGTGTCACGGATGATGACGTGGACCAATCAGATATAAGGGAAGTGGATCTATTAGCAAATGAGATGATGCCATGTCATCTTGCGCGTATTTGGAGCTGATTGTTTCTGTGTATGTCACGTTTAATGACGTGGACCAATGAGAATTGGGATACACAAGGTAGGAGCCAATCAGTTTCGTTTTAAGAGGTGGATTAATCTGGACCGTTTAGACTCAATAAATCGAAGGGGTGATGAACGGTGATAAGGTGAAGTGTATTGGTTGACCATTAACCGCTTCACACCTAAAGATTCCACGTAATCTGGAGGTCGCTAGAAGGTTCGTGACACTTTTTACTTCATTAAACTTTTTTTCTTTTCTTTTTGTCCATAGATATATTCCATAAAATTTATTAAATTGAAGGCTAATTTTTTATTAAAATATAAAGTAGTTTAGAACACTATTAAAAAAAAGGGATAACTATGGAGTAAACAAATTTCAATATTTTTCTCGTGAACACATCAATTTATTATAATAATCAAATATGATATTTATTTAGAATTCAAGTCAATATATTGGCGCATCATAATCACAATAAATTCGTATTGATTATGTCGAAACTTTGACTCAATGTATTATTTCCTCATCTCCCATGTATGTATGTTACAATATTTCTTCCCTTTCGGATTATTTTGTATTGTTCATTGTTATCTTATTCTTTCAATTTCATGGTTACATATAATTTTGAAGGCATCCAACAATATATTGAATCTTATATGTGTTATGATGTTTGTCTCTAATTCCATTTCGAAGGCAATACGTTGCATTAACTTATGATGAAGACATTATAGCTAGCTAGCTTTCAAGATATTGAGATACACTATATATGTTCTTTATCTAAGAGATCCTACTAATTATTGAAACCTCATTGTAAACTTAAAGCTCTTTATCAACAAATTATAATAATAGGTTTCGACTGATCAAGCGAGAATAGCTAAGTACGATTGTGCTCCTTGTTGGTCGTAGTATAGCCTTTGCACTTGGCAACGTGTCGATGTTTTTGCATGTCTAAAGATCTGTGAGTACAAATATGTTACTCCCTTGATTATTCTCTCATAGGATAGATTTCTCCATGATTCGAGGGCGTTAGTGGTGTATTTCTCGAATCGTTGGGTCATATTTTGATCTCTGAGATATTTTAGATTTTGATCTCTTTAGGTGATATTTGATATGCCTTTTCAAGAGAATATAATACCCTTTATATAGGCAGACATGAATTAGGGTTTAAGGTTGAATAACCTCCAAGAAATCTTAACTGAAATAAGACTCATTTTGTAGTGTTCTACAAAATTTCAACATCTACAAATGTCCCTTGCTTCAAGGCTCGGAGTGTAGACTTGATGAAACTTCAAAACGAGACTTGAAGTACTCTTTCTTTCACCGTTGCGGTTTCGTAGCTTCATATTTGCAGATTTGATTTATGATAGAAGAGATGAAGAGCAGATTTAGTCCCATTGGGCGTACCAATTTGTTTACAACAAATTTTAAAGTGATGAAAAATAAATTACAATCACAAATAAAATATGAAGAAAAGTAATTTTATTCATAAGCAATGTGAGTACAAATCTGTTACTCCCTTGATTCTTCTCTCACAAGATAGATTTCTCCATGATTCGACGGTCGTTAGTGGGCCCATTTTTTGATCTCTGAGATATTTGAGATTTTGATCTCTTTAGGTGATATTTGAGATGTTTTTTCAAGGGAATATAACATCTTTATATAGGCATGAATTAGGGTTTAGGGTTGAGTAGCCTCCAAGGAACCCTAATTGAAATAGGACTCATCTTATAGAGTTCTACAAAATTTCAATGTTTATAATATCATTACTTTTTAAAATAAGATGTAAATTTCTATAGTGACAAATTTTAGTGAGCAAAAAGTAATTAATTATATCATTTCGTTGAAAAGGTAGCTTTATAAGGAAGATTATTTTAGAGAAGCACAAAGAAACTAGTCCATTTCAATATGAAAGTGAAGGTTCATAGAAAATTTTGGATTCAACATAAGTGATTGATCCAACAAACTTATTTATTTTTTGTTGCATTCTTCAAAGTTTTTAACTGATGAGTGTGGAGACTATCTGTATAAGATAAAAACGTGCAATATACATTGTCAAATTATTCGAAGATACATGAAAAATCGGTTGTGTTGTAGTAAAATTCTTAAGGCATGACAGATATGATATACCCCAAAGGAATAAGACTGGATCAATAAATAGCACTCGAAAGGGAAAGCAAACGAACAATAACAAATGTTACAAATCTATTCGGAGACAACATGAATTGTTATTCTCTTATAATTCAATGTCAATTAAAAGAAAATGATTCTCCATTATCAAAATCCTAATATTCATCCCTATTAAAGGTACAACACCCAATTTTGAGTTTAATAATTTTCACATGTCTATTGAGCACGAGATCAACGTTCTTTTTTCATTTTTCTATTAAGTCTTATATTGTTCTTTACACTCGAAACTCCTTCAAAATCACCTTCATCAAGGACAACTCTGCAATCAGACTAAGACGACTTTGTTTATTGTTATTGTTAACTATTCAATATGTGATATTTTGCGCTCTCTCTTTTCCTCTCTCTCACTATGTGTGCGCACGCATGTGTGCGTATGTGTGTGTGCGCGCGTGTGAGATGTTTACTTTGTTTTATTTTAGAGAAGACATAAAGTCACTATTGAAGTTTTCCCAAAATTTCAAAAAGACACATTAACTTTACAAGTGCTATTACCCTACAAAAGTATTAAGTATCTTTGTAAATATATCATTTTGATCCATTTTTTTCCTATGTTTATTTTCACGCAAGAGAAATACGTAGATGGTTATACTCAGCTTCAAAAGGCCAATTAAATAAAGTCACGTGCTATGTCTTCCACTATTAATTCATCATCTTCTCCAAACATACACAGATGATCGTTTACACTTCAAAAAGGGAGTATCTTTTTTGAATGAGATCAGATGAAAAAAGGTAAGAATTTTCAGTCCAAAATATTATTCTTTAGTCGTTCAAGATATAGTTTCTTCCTAATTTCTTTTAAATTTTAAAAATCGAATATTTTTTGTAATTAAAAAGTTATTATGTCAAATACAATCTTGAATCATATTTGCAATAATGAGAATGATCTAATGTTACATGTGAAAATGTGGTGTAAACTTAGAAACTTACTTTCAATTCAAACTTCATGGTCAATGGAAGAAGCCTTGACATTTTTTGCAAGTAGTGTAGAAAGTAACGAATGGGTAATGGAGAAGAAGAGCACATATTGTAACTGCTTAATAGTCGTATTGTTTTTTCTATTCTTATACATTATCAAGAATGTAAAGAATGGAAGATGTAGTTGTGTGCAATTGAAATTTCTCTAGTTGTTCTATTCTATATCTTCAGTTTAATTCTTGTTTTATTACTTTATTTAGCTGTGATAGTTATGACTTTACAAGATTGAAATGTATTTTGTTATGTAAGGCTTATCTTATAATCATTGAGAAGATTCAAAGTAGGATTGTGCTCCTTGTTGGTGGCAGTATAGTATTTGTTCTTGGCAAAGTAGTGGTGTTTTTGCATACCTAAATATCAAAGGTAAATTCAAAATTTTAAGATGACAAATGTATGATTACTTTTTACAATAAGATATAAATTTCTATAGTGACAAATTTTAGTGAGCAAAAGTTAATTACTTAAATCATTACAAAATAATATCATCAATACACATATTTTGATAACTAGTTTTGTATATATACTTTCCACTTATATATCGTTTTAATTTAAAAAATTATATAT
>JAABOM020000075.1:17315860-17342886 GCA_011800125.2 Solanum clarkiae
CACGTATTTTGATAACTAGTTTTGTATATATACCTTCCACTTATATATCGTTTTAATTTAAAAAATTATATATAAATAAAATTTGCTATCAAATATATATAATATTCATGTAAATAAAATTAACTAATTATTATTAGTTTGATGCAACAATTTAATATATTGTGAACTAACAAGGATGAGAAAAATCAATTCAATTACTTATAATGTAAATATGTCAATAGTTTAGTTGAATAATCAGAAGCTAAATAATTAACTGATTGAAAATTAATGTAAGAAAAGACTCATAAATATAAAAAAATAGTTTAACATCTACAACGTGATAAAACTGAATTTTTTTCTTTTTAAATTTGTTATGTTATATATTTTTCTTAACAAAATATTTAATAGTCAAAATTTTAATTAATTTTAAAATCTTAAATATTAGAAAACTAATATTTTTCCTTTTCTTTCCATCATAACCTAGACAACAATTTGTTATGTTACATATTTTTCTTAACAAAATATTTAATAGTCAAAATTTTAATTAATTTTAAAGTCTTAAATATTAGAAAACTAATATTTTTCCTTTTCTTTCCGTCATAACCTAGAAACAATTTATACAGAGTAGTCTTAAATCAAAAGTGAATTCTAAATATGAAGAAATTCTAGTTGAAAAGTGAATCTTGAAACTAAATAAATAAAAAATAACATAATAAATTAAGAAAAATAGTAAAAAGGCGATTTTATCTGAAGAATAGTTTTTAAATGAACGGAAAAAAGTTCAAACAACATTTCTAAGGACCTTCATGCTTTTAAAATAGTATAGATATAGATAAAAAAAGATAACTTTACAAGGAAGACTACTTTAGAGAAGCGCAAAGAAATGAACATGTGTACACACGAAAATAAAGATTCATAGAGAAATTTGAACTCTAAGCATAAGCGACCAATCCAACAAAACTTGTTCTTTTTTTTTTCTTTTGTATTCTTCAAAGTTTTTTGATTGATAAGTAGAGGGACTATCTGTATAAGAAAAAAACAGGCAAGACGCGTGATCAAGTTATCTAAAGACACATGAAAGATCGATTATGTTGAAGTAAAACTCTTAAGGTGATAGATACATCACACTCCAAAAGGAATAAAACTGGGTCAATAGATAGCACACGAAGGGAAAGCAAACGCACAATGGGAACTATTATATATTCATCCATAGATAACATGAGTTGTTATTATCGTATAATTCAATTTTAATTACAAGGAAATGATTCTCGATTATCAAAATCTTAATATTCACCCCTATAGAAGGAACTTGATCTTTATATAAAGGACACCTAGTTTTGAGTTTAACAATTTTCATATGCGCTATTAAGCATGACATCAGGGCGGAGCCACGCTTGGACGAGGAGTCTCAAGTGACAACTATTCGTCGAAAAATTACACTGTATATATAGGTTAAAATTTGATTTAAAAAATATTTATACAAGTACTGACACCTTTTTACACAAGTTAAATAAATATTTAATGTAGCGGTTAAGAGGTTGTAAAAATTGCTTGAGGTCATGTATTCTATCCTTGTTAGCAACATATATATTTTTATTTGACACCCCTTATTATAAATCTTGGCTCCATCATTAATGAGATCAACACTCTTATTTCATTTTTCTTCAAGTCTTGTCTTGTTCTTCACGCTGGAAGCTCCTTCAGGATTGCCTTCATCAAGGACAACTCTAAAATCAGGCTAATACAACTTTATTTATTGTTATTCTTAACTATTTGCATATATATATTAATCCATGTATGTATACGTTTACTTTGATTTATTTTATTATTCACTCAGTCAATTCAATTTGTATGTCGTTTATACCACACTATAATTTTACTATACATATTTTAGGCCAAACAAAAAACTAGTTCAAGTAAGAATCATGCGTTAGAACCCCAACATATAAAAATAAGAATTCTGTTCTAATACTATATTATAAATAATTATAGATTGAACCCAAACCAATTAGAAAAAATAATGTAACTAGGCAAACATATGATATGTATTTATATGATATAATTATACTTTTGAAAAAAATTATAATTTATAGTTATAGTTAGGATTTTGTTGTTATTTTCTCTCTCTCTCATCTCTTCTCTCTCCTCTCTCTCCAATTTCTTGCCAGATGTGTAATTATATATGTATACTAGCTCCATATATACAATAATTTGACAAATATACATAATCAGTTCGACATATATACATATACAATTTACTTTTCTTCCCTCTCTCACACGCCTCTCTCCTCTTTATCTCGACCTCGCTCGCGTCTCTCCTCCCTTTCCCAGTTTCACTTGCCAGATATACAAACACATATGTATATTAGTTACACATATACAGTTATTTGTCAGGACAAATATACATATATAATTCACCTCTCTCCTCCCTCTCTCGATTTCGCTTGCCTCTCTCCTCCCCTCCAGGTCACATAACCGAGGTTATATCATGTAATTATATAAAATATAACTATTTTCAAGCCTAGGCTATTTATGATAATTATCGATACAACATGTAGATCTTTATTATTCAAATGAAATCAAGGACTTGCAAGAACTTCATTTCAACCTTGAGATGACTATAGATATGCCGTCTTGCTTGTTGTCTATTTTGGGCACGTATATAGAAGAATGCTCTCTAAACCATCCCAAAACACAGGGAGAAAAAAGAGAGAAGACAATAATAGAAATGTAGTTTATTTGGTCCCAAGTTGGCAATCTGACATTTTGGTATATGTATCCAATAATTTCATGTGCTTAAGCAAATGTTGCCAGTAAGGCAACTTCCCAAAAGGGCCTCAAATTCAAAGTTAAAATTGGTGGTATGTAAAATCATGTAGGACATCATCATTTTAGTATTGCTAGTCTAAACATAATTAATTAATTTTTCAATATTACTAATTTTAAGGTTAGTAATATACTATTATTGGATGCTATTTTCATAGTCATTGAGTAGTCAGTTAATTTTTGCATAATATTTGATATCTATTTTTTTTTTAAAAAAATTATTTATGTATATAATTAAGAGGAATTTTTATAAATAGCCTAAGTTTGAAATTTAATATAGTCAAATAATTATATTTTACATAATTACACGGCATAACCTTCGCTATGTGATCTGGAGGGGAAGAGAGAGACGAATTGTATATGTATATTTGTCAAATTATATATATATATCTATCAAATAATTGTATATGTATGACTAATATACATATGTATTTATATATCTGACAAGTGAGATTGAGAGAAGCGAGCAAGAGAGGGTAGAGAGTGGAGAGTAGAAAGAGACTAATTGTATATGTATATCTGTTGAATTGATTATGTATATTTATCAAAATAATTATATATATATAACTGGTATACACATTAATCGTATATTTGATAAGAAATTACAGAGAGAGAAGAAGAGAAAAAATAGTAATAAAACTCTATCTATAATTATAAATAATAATTTTTTTAAATTATAATTATATGATATAAATATATATATATATATCATATATTTGTTTGATTATGTTATTTTTCCTCGTAACACAGGCCTACAGAGGAAAAAAAAAAAAGTTTGATCTCAACTAGATTGGCTGGTTATAGTAAGAGCCGTTCGCAAACCCAATAAATCGAAGTAAAAATAATATAATATATAATTTAATATAATAATAATAATAATAATAATAATAATAATAATAATAATTGAGCAGATATTAGATTTTGCATAATTGAATTCCAGCTTTTACATCCGCGTTTGCTTTATACTTCTCTCTCTTCATCTCCCCTGTCACTCTCTCTCTCTTCACTTTCTGTTTTTTCTCTCCCTGTTAGGGTTTCAGGGGGCGCCGCTTTTGCTCTGTTCGATCTTCACAAGTTTCAGGTAATTCATCAATTTTTTTGTTTATTTTTCCAATATTATCTGATTTGATTTTAGATTAGGGCCCTATTGACTGAATTTGCTGCTTGATCTATTTTTGTAATATCGCGCTTCAATGAATGTTTAATGTTTGAACTGCGATCTATGTGTTTCTGCTTCAATTTAATATTTTTTGATCCCCTTGTAACTGTTAATTTTCTTCCTATTTTGTTTTGTGCCTAAATCTAGTTAGATTGGTGGTCTGAGCAATTTCAATTCATTGAGAATTTTTACTTTTGATGATGATTTACTGATTGCTGATTCATTGAGTTTTAAAGCTCATTTATTTTTTTCGGGGGTGAAGTTGTAGTAACTGTATTGATGTAGTGGGAAATGCGGGTATACAGGTAATTTGGTTCTGAGGGTTCTATGATGGTTTTTATTTGTTTTTGGCAATTTTTAGTGAGTTTTCGTTGTCTCCAGTTGATAGTTGAAGAGCCTGGTTTTGTGTTTTATTATCACTCTTTAACAAACCAAAGGAAAAAATGTTTTCTTTTGCATTGGCAATAGGCATTTCATGAGTTTTTCTTACTGGATCGGTAATTATGTTGGTTCATTACCGTTTTATTTTAGTTATGTATTGGCTGGTACATACTTATCATAAACAACCTCCTAGCCAGTGTAAAAAGTATTGCCTGGTAAATCATGTTATGTATAAATCCAATCTGTAGATCTTTTCTATATATTGTTTACTTATTCTAGATTTTGATTTGGTTAAAGTTTTTCTTTTTTAATGCTTAACTTGATTCTATTGGTTGGCTCCATTGAACTTCTCGTTGTGGTTAGATTGCATTTCTTTCCCGTTTAAGTAAAACTTCTCTAACATGGTCTTCCATCCGGCAGTTACTACGCTTATTCCTGTTTTTCTTGCTCTTGATGAAATTTATCTACTTCCGTTCTGCCTAATGTCTTTTAAGTAGCATTACTTCAGGTGCCTTCAGTTGGATGATCCTTGGGATCTAACTTGGATCTGATCATGTTTTTGCAGATATAATATGGCAATGGAAGTCACCCAGATCCTTCTTAATGCCCAGGCAGTTGATTCAACAGTGCGGACACATGCTGAGGAAACGTTAAAACAGTTTCAGGAGCAAAATCTTCCTGGTTTCTTGTTGTCTCTATCTGGAGAGCTTGCTAATGATGAGAAGCCAGTTGACAGTCGTAAGTTGGCTGGTTTAGTACTTAAAAATGCCTTGGACGCAAAGGAACAGCATAGGAAATTTGAGCTCGTGCAAAGGTGGCTATCACTTGATATGGCTGTGAAGGCCCAGATAAAGACATGTTTATTACAGACGCTTTCTTCGCCTGTGTCTGATGCTCATTCAACTGCATCACAAGTCATTGCTAAGGTTGCTGGCATTGAACTGCCTCAGAAGCAGTGGCCTGAATTGATTGGCTCACTCCTTTCAAATATTCACCAGGTCCCTGCTCATGTCAAGCAGGCTACTTTAGAGACACTGGGTTATTTATGTGAAGAAGTTTCTCCTGAAGTTGTGGACCAGGATCAAGTAAATAAAATCCTTACAGCTGTAGTTCAGGGTATGAATGCTGAAGAAGGGAACAATGATGTGAGGCTTGCTGCTACCCGAGCATTATATAATGCTCTTAGTTTTGCTCAAGCAAACTTTAACAATGACATGGAGCGTGACTTTATTATGAGAGTTGTGTGTGAGGCCACTCAATCTCCAGAAATCAAAATTCGACAAGCTGCTTTTGAATGTTTAGTCTCCATTTCATCAACATACTATGAGAAATTGGCTCCATACATCCAAGATATCTTTAACATTACAGCAAAGGCTGTTAAAGAGGATGTAGAGCCTGTTGCTCTTCAAGCTATTGAATTTTGGAGCTCAATCTGTGACGAGGAAATTGATATTTTAGAAGAATATGGGGGTGATTTCACTGCAGATTCTGATGTTCCTTGCTATTATTTCATCAAGCAGGCTCTCCCTGCTCTTGTGCCTATGCTATTGGAGACACTTCTTAAGCAAGAAGAAGATCAGGACCAGGATGAAGGTGCTTGGAATCTTGCAATGGCTGGAGGCACTTGCCTTGGTCTGGTGGCCCGGACTGTAGGGGATGAGATTGTTCCACTTGTTATGCCATTCATCCAAGAGAACATCTCGAAGCCTGATTGGAGACAAAGAGAAGCTGCAACATATGCTTTCGGTTCCATTTTGGAAGGTCCTTCTCCTGACAAGTTGACACCTCTTGTTAATGTTGCTTTGAACTTCATGCTTTCTGCGCTGACAAAGGATCCTAATAGCCATGTGAAGGATACAACTGCATGGACCCTGGGAAGGATATTTGAGTTTCTTCATGGTTCTACAGTGGAGACACCCATTGTTACTCCTGCAAATTGCCAGCTGATAATCACAGTTCTACTTCAGGCGATGAAGGATGCTCCAAATGTTGCTGAAAAAGCCTGTGGAGCTCTCTATTTCCTTGCTCAAGGCTATGAGGATATGGGTGCATCATCTCCCTTGACACCTTTTTTCCAGGAAATCGTGCAATCACTTCTAACAGTTACCCACAGAGAAGATGCTGGTGAGTCGCGACTTAGGGCTGCTGCATATGAGACATTGAATGAAGTAGTTAGGTGCTCAACGGATGAAACAGCTCCAATGGTTTTGCAGCTTGCTCCTATCATTATGACAGAGCTGCACCAGACTCTCGAAGGTCAGAAGCTCTCATCTGACGAGAGAGAGAAGCAGAGTGAATTGCAAGGTCTTCTGTGTGGTTGCTTACAGGTCATTATTCAGAAATTAGGGGCTTCAGAGCCAACAAAATTTGTTTTCATGCAGTATGCAGATCAGATGATGAACCTTTTTCTCAGGGTTTTTGCATGTAGAAATGCTACAGTGCATGAGGAAGCTATGCTTGCCATTGGAGCCCTAGCCTATGCAACTGGTCCTGACTTTGCCAAGTACATGCCTGAATTTTACAAGTACCTGGAAATGGGCCTTCAGAATTTTGAGGAGTACCAAGTGTGTGCTGTTACAGTTGGTGTTGTGGGTGATGTATGTAGAGCTTTGGAAGATAAGATCCTACCTTACTGTGATGGTATAATGACACAGCTTCTTAAAGACCTGTCTAGCAACCAGCTGCATCGATCTGTAAAGCCTCCAATATTTTCATGTCTTGGTGACATAGCTTTGGCAATAGGAGAGAATTTTGAAAAGTACTTGATGTATGCCATGCCAATGCTTCAGAGTGCTGCCGAGTTGTCTGCCCACACATCTGGCGCAGATGATGAGATGATAGAGTACACAAATCTTCTGAGGAATGGAATCTTGGAGGCTTATTCAGGGATATTTCAGGGCTTCAAGAATTCCCCTAAAACTCAGCTTCTGATCCCATATGCACCTCATATCCTGCAATTCCTGGATAGCATTTACATGGAGAAAGACATGTAAGTGTTGCACGACTCCATCTGCATTGTACATTTTCTCTATTTTATAATGGGATCTTTGTTCTGATTTCCTGGATCTATCTTTGTTTTCTTTGGAATTGTAGGGATGATGTGGTGATGAAAACAGCTATTGGGGTTCTAGGAGATCTAGCAGATACTCTGGGCAGTAATGCTGGTTCGTTGATTCAACAATCATTATCAAGCAAAGAGTTCCTGAATGAATGCTTGTCGTCAGATGACCATTTGATTAAGGAATCTGCAGAGTGGGCAAAGTTGGCCATCACTCGTGCCATTTCAGTTTGAGATTGTGGCCACTTTGGTACATACTTTTTTTTTTCTAGTAAGTCCATGCATGCATATGGTCGTGTCCAGTTGGGGTCCAGGATTGCATTCACGAGTCTTGTCAATGATGTTATCTGACAATAGAGAAATCTACAGTCTTGTTGTCATTAACTCATGTGCCAGCACCATGGTCGAGGTTTTGTTTTGCCATGGGGGGATTACTACTCAAGAGTTGAAAGAGTTGTATTCAGCATGTGATTTTGCTGGTGATGTGTATTGGGTTGAAAAGGGTCTGCTGTAACTTACTAAACGAACAAGTCATGCTGCTGGTTTGTTCGGTTTTCTGTGGGTCTGTCTGCTACAAAGAGGTGCCCCAAGTCATCCCTGTGCTGCCGTCTTCTCCAAAGGCTTTGAGGGTCAGATGTATAAGGTCAAAAGTTTTGGTAGTCATGATACTTAAAGCCAAAGCCTCTTTGATTGTCTCATCTATTTTTTACTTTTGGGTCTGTCCTTCATCATCGGTCAAAGCAGCTGCATTTTCTTTCTTTTAAATTGCATAAATCCCGTTCATTTTCTTTTGCATATACTGGTCATGGGGTAACCCACTTTTTCCTTTTAAATTTTTATTTAGGGCATTGTGTCTGCATCTTCATGTTTCTCTTTCTGGGTTGTTTTCGGGCAGTAGGTATTTTTGCACGTTAGTAGCAGATTGTGCATCCATGAAAGCATGTAAGCTTCCTTTTTCATGCTGCTGTTACAATACAGAGTTTTTTCCCCTAAGGATCATGCTCGTGATCGTAATATTATAATATATTTGCCTGCTCTTCAGAGGGCATGATGTGGAAAATGATACGAACGTAAGCAATGGGAATTGAATATCTTTTTTTTAAAAAAAACAGATTCCCATGTTGCTGTATCTGCTATAATTGAAGATATCATACTATTTGCTTTACTTCAATATCATTTCTAAATTTCGCATAAACAAATGCAAATGGAGAAAAATTTGTTAACTATTCTAACTATTGACTGATTAATTGGAATGAAAAAAGCACTTGAGTAGTCCTTAACAGCTTGTTTTGATGGTTGTTTTACGTGGTATGTGGTAGCAAGAGAGCCACATTTGTTCGGATTGTTTTATTAATGGGGAAACTTCATATATATATATACAAAAAAAAATTGACTAATTTGTAATAGATATAGCTAATGTTTTCTTAACATAAAAAATAGCCTCAAATTAGTGAAACTATATGATTATTTAATATAGTTTTTCAAAAGTTATAGAAAGTAAATGAATTATATATTAAATATACTTTATGATACACAAATATACGTTGACTATATATTCTTATACTGTGAAGGCTAGTCTTTTTGTAATAATTTTAAGTCGATGTAATTATCCCAATTAAAATAGAGAGTTAGTTATAAGTATTGAAAGTTGTCTCACTTAGTCTTTCATACTACTAATGGTAGAATTACTTCAAGAGTTTCTCTTATAATTCCATTGTTGTTACTATTTACTATTTCTAGCATTTCAGTTATCATATTACTTTGTGATTTTTTGGTAACTGAAGATGTTTTATTAACAAGTGAGAAATAGGGCTCAAATAAACAAAAAAGAAGAGAGAGTGGACATAGTCCCAGTGCAAGTGTGCACCTTCACTCCTTTGCTTCCTATCTAACTCTGGCTAGATAACCAAATTTAAAAGAGATTTTACGTTTTCCTATCAGAAAAAGATAAAGCAATTATGATAGTATTCTGTCTTTTTTTAAAACCATAAAATTCAAATATGATGATGAAAAATCATGACAAGTAGAGAAAATACAAGACATAAAGCAACTCTAAAAAGTAAAATACTACACTTTTCATTTCATCATTTTAATTTTTGTACTAAGAAACTATTTGTAAGGTAAGTCCATACAAATGTAAATGGAAAAAAAGAGGAACAGCTACTGCCATATTCAGCAGTGTCTTAGTGCTCTTAACTGCTTTATTATCTATAGACTATACTGCATACACTAACCCCCAACCCCAATTTGTCCATCACGCTGAAAAATAATTATTCTGTCATTTACAATACCTTATAGCAAAGTTTGCAAAGGAACTACTCTCGATGAAAACTGTACATCTACTCGGTATGACATGGTGGAAGTCATCAGTTTGAGCTTGATTATCCCTAAGCTCAGTATGAGTTTTTCTAGTTGGATTTGCTCCTCCGCCATCGTTCAATGAGAATGAATAAATGATTGTCGGATAATGAGAAAAGAATATATGTCTTTCTGCTAAACAGGATAACGCAAGTTTTAACTTGATCCCGAGCTAATGTACACTTCATATTATTTTTAAAGTGCTCGCTATAAAAAAATGTTGCTGCCATGTGACTAGGAGGTCATGGGTTCAACATTGGAAACAGCCTCTGATAGAAATGTAAGGTAAGGCTGCGTATAATAGACCCTTGTGATCGGACCCTTCCCTGGACCCTGTGCATAGCAAAAGTTTTAGTGCACCGGACTTGCCCTTTGCCCTTTTTCGCTTAAAAAAATGCTATACGTACGATATATGTAATAAGAAATTTGAACGAAGCGAGTGCCAAATAACACTGGTAGAAACTAAAAACAAAGAGTTTCTGCCACTGGCATTATGTCTTCAAAGTATAGAACAAGACATACCTAGTTTCTTTCGTTGTATACTTTTTACTATGATTGTTTAATGTGATTATTATTAATACTAATTTGTTGTGGTTAATTGGTAATCCATCATTAATCAGTAGTACTAATGTTGTTTTAGGTTTCCCCCGGCAACCTAAGAACCATAGTGGAGAACAGACTTTGTCTTCTAATAATTGTACTCAAAATTCTCCCAATTAAAGTTACACCATCATTACCAACATTTCATTAATTTAACCCTTGTCTTAATGAATGATTAACAGACTTAAGTCAAAAAAATTAATTTAATTTAAATACTCCCTCTGGTTCTCTGTGTGGTCTACCTTTTTGGGTAGTGCCCTCCACTTCCACATTATGGATTTTTATCAAATTTCAACCCTCTAACAAAAGGGACTCACATTCATTTCACTTGTAGGCCAATGTCCATTTCTTGTCTCCCCCACCTCACTCCATCTTTTTTAAAAAAATAACTTCTTTTATCTCGGAAGGGCAACCTTTGAGTAACTGCTAAAGTTGTTATCATGTGATCAGGAGATCATCGGTTCATATAAGGTAAGATTGCGTACAATAAACCCTTGAGGTCGGGCCCTTTTCAAACTGTGCAGATAGCTGGAACTTTAATAGACCGAACTTGCCCTTTTCCAAAAGGAATGACATATCAAGTTTTCTCTCAATGAAATGACTTATAGTCACAAAATATTTATGATTTATTTTAGTTAATAGATTTTCATTATTTTATTTTTAAAATTTTATATCAGATCAAACTATGTAATTTTAATTTATTTTTTTATTTTTTCAAAAGTGACGAAAGCCGAAATATGAGGGCACTAAGAGATTTATTTTAATTTGATATTTGGTACCACGGAAAAGTCAATTTTGGGAAAAGTTGTCTTTGAGGAAAGTGTTCTCTTTGGCCATTGAGGAAAGCAAAAAATTAATATTAAAAAAATCAAACAAGATTGATGATGCTGTTAAAAGAAGTTGATTTTTCCCTTATGTCTAGCTACATGGAAAATTATAATGCGTAAATAGGATGGTTTTCCCCCCCTCCATGTATCATATCTAATTTTTGAACACATAAGTTGTACGTATATTTTATGTGATTTTTATTACTAGCTAAACGTATAATATGTAATTATATTATACCATTATAATTTGATAAAATTATAATTTATAGTTGTAATGAATTGATAGATATGAAACCCTCCCCATTCTTTGAATTTTATCAATCAGATTAAAATATTTTTTTCTCTCCTCCCTTCCTCTCTCTCGCCTCTTTCAGCTCTCTCTTTGTAATTTCTTGCCAGATTTACAATTACATATGTATATCAATTGCAGATGTACAATTATTTTCACGGATATACACAGTCAATTTGATAGTTATACATATACAATTCGACTCTCTCCTCTCTGTGTCCTCCCTCGCTTGCGTCTCTCCTCTCTCTCTCAATCTCGCTCGCGACTCTCCTTGCTCGTCTAATCTCGCTTGCCAGTTATACAAATACATATGTATATTAGTTATACATATACAATTATTTGACAGATATACACATAAAATCTCACAAATGTACATATACAATTCACTTCTCTTCACTCTCTGCCCTCTTTTGTTCACCTCTCTCCTACCTTCTAGGTCACATAGCCGAAGTTATGCCCTGTAATTATATAAAATATAGTTATTTGACCATATTAAGTTTTAAACCTAGGCTATTTATGAAAATTTCCCTTATTAAAATGACAAATTCCATGAAAGCATCCATGTGATGAGTAAATTTTCATAAATGTTACAAATGATTAATTTGAGCCTAAACAAAAATATAAATTAAAGTAGTCTAATAGAAAGAAAACACACACACAAAAAAAAAAAATAAAGAAGAAAAATGCAACGTACATATCCTTTAAAACTTTAATCATGACAATATAGATAGAAAAGAAATATAGAATCAATACATAATTTTTCGAGTTCTTGTTGATTCCTTCTTCCATATGGCCTTCTTCATGAAGTCAAACTAAAGTACGGATTAAATAATATACTAGTGAATAAGTGCTTCATTATTTCACTACAAAATAAAAAGTTGAATGTTGAGTAGGGATCACATGAAACAAAAAAAAAAAAGATGAATTTATATAGATAAAAATGAAAAAATATTAAAAGATATTTTAAAATGTTAAACTAAATGTTTGGAGGTTATGAATATGAATAATATGATAGTACTTATAGATATGAAGAATAACAATTGCATGCGTAATTAAATATGAAGTATAAAGGTAAATATTTTTTTTAAAAATAATATAATTGAATATGAAAGAGATTCAACAACAATAATGAAAAAAAGATTGGCATGATTCCAATATAATAAGGGTCTATTGGTGCAAATTAGCTAAATAATGTGATTGATAAGTGGTGAGGTGACTTAGATGCAATACATCCATTGAAGCTAGTCAACTCCTTCCACACAAAACTTACTTTATGCATGTTTGAATTCTTGACATAGCATTCTTGCATTTATTGAATTCTCTAATTAAAATTTTTGACGGGACGAATTTTTAACGTGTTCGGAGAGCCTGTTGATAATTTAGGGCCTGTAGATATTAGTACAACGTCTCTTATTCATAGATCTGCGCCCGCCCAGTTTTGCCGAGGGAGCAACCCCATTTTTCACCTTGAATTGGTCAAAATATGCGGACTTTCTTACTTTTCGTGGAGGATTAGATCCAGTAACTGAGGGTCTGTGGCTGAATGATATTGCCCATCACCATTTAGCTATTAAGGGGAGGTATGTTGGTTCACATGCTCTATAATTTTCTCCCTAAATCATGTATATCAATATTATATATCTTTACACACGCGTGTGTATATATATGTATTTGCACCTAAGTTCACAGAATACTCTTGTATGGTGTAACAGTTATTGGATGCATCTGAGAATTCAATTCTAAAAAGTTGAACTTTAGATACGTCCCTTATTGGAATATTTTCTTTTTTTCTATGTGAATGTTTGAGATAAGTGATGAGTCCTTTCCATATAAAAGAAATGATGAATAGTGATATGAGGGGACATTGGGAAAAGCATTATGTGAAGATGGCATTGGATTGATACACAGCATGAGCTATTGGGGTACACACCCATTATACATTGACTTCTCATAAAGGTGATGTAAACAGAAAGAGCAGAAAAATGTTTGCTCAACTTTAGCCATGCAATACAAAGCCCAAAGGTGTCCACATGCATAATACCTACACTTGTCTCTTTTTTTCTTTTTTCGAGATATTGTAGAGGTCTAATGAAAAATAAAAACAGACAACATTTTTTACCACACTATGTGCACATTCACTTTAGGGCCTATATATTTTAGGAATTTTTTTGTCCTATCAATAGAAATTCCAACACTTGTTAATTTTATTCTGTATATATAATATCACATTGGCCGATTCCACTTTGGTTGGAATTCATGAGACATAATTATTGTTGGTGATTAGAGCAATCAATATGGGTTATGCTCGTTGGGCCGGCCTGGCCTAACCCAACCCAACCCATGATTTAGCAGGTTGGATTATGATTTTCGGAATCCATTTAAAATTATAATTTAATTTAAAATTTTTATTAAAAATATAAGAAGAAAAATGTGAGGGCTCGGCAAGGCCCACAGCCCGCGTATAAATGGGCTTTTTTCTTGCCCATAAAAAAGGGGTCGGCTCGGCCTGACCTGTCAAATTTCAAAACCTGAAAGGACTAGCCCGAATGGGGTGGATCGACCCTTATTGACAGCTCTATTGATGATGATAGCTAGTGAACAATATTTCATCAAATACTTGCTACTTTCCAATAACATGATCCTCAAGTAATTGAATAACATAGTATTTTCAATTTCTACTGAGATTTGAACTATAATTTTCATCCACTCCATTGATAACTATATTAGGTGCACTATTATATTGTTGGCTCCTCTATATATATATATATATGTTGATGTAACATGTTAGATATGTAGTAAATTAGGTTTCATATTAGTGCAACTTTGACTTATTGTTTGTGGCATATAAATGTTGCAACTCATCATTATCATTGTATACCCCTAATGGGTGGGATGCACCATTACCCTCCCCCCCCACCCTCCACCCTCCCCTCCAATCTCACAATAAAAAGCCCTTCATTTCTCCCCTCCAAGTCCCCTTAATTCTCAACTTGATCAATTCTATTCTTCTAATAACTAACTCTACTTATAGTAGAAATTGAATAAGCACATGGCCATGAAACCTACTTCCAAAGCTTTTGTTCTGTTTGTTTTATTTCTCCTCTTGGTGTCAACAGGTAATTTATACTTATATTTAACATTATTAGAAATGAAGATTTTTCCCAACGTAACATGATTTTCTCACTCATTTCTCACCTAATCAGCTCATTGAACAAATGCATAGTCGGGAATAGATTTTCACTGAAAAAGTGGAAAAAATCCTAATTTTATTATATGAAACATTTGTTTGTTTCCTCTTCATATCGATTCAGTCAAAATGTTAGTGAGAATAGCCACTGAACATTTTCTAGTGAGAAAATAGCGATTTTTAAGTAGCCTAAGTTGCTCTATTTATTTTCTTTTTGCTAAAAATGATAATAATCACCATTTCCTAGTATATTACTTAAAATGTGTATGATATAATTCATTAATGTTGTTTTCCATATTTGCATTATTTAGGTACTACTGTTGAAGGCATTTTGGTCAATGGAGTAAACCGTATTCACAAATTTCAAAAGGTAATAAGAGTTTGCCTCATTTAGATTAATTAGTAGAGGTAGTCTGTCTTTATATATTGTATTATTATTGTGCGTCATGTATTTTTTATTTTTATTGTATTTACAAATTATCATTTGCTTTCCATTCTAGTAGTTTGGTTTCATATCTAGTATTTTTTTGCTTTTGAGGATAATATTCTCGAGATGAGGGTCTTTTGGAAACAATTTCTCTATCTCCATGAGGTAGTGATAAGGTCTACGTACATTTTATCCTCCCCAGACCCCACTTGTGAAATTTCATTGGGTATGTTGTTGTTGGTGTTATTTAGGTACTATGAAAGTCATTTTTCAAAAAAAATATTTTATAATATGAAGAATTAGTCATTTTGAACTGTTTGGTTACTAGGAAAACTTTTTTTACATGTATAAATAAAAAGAGGTGGAAATTGGTATTATTACTTGCTTTAACCAACATTTAGACATTACCATCAATTTTAATTACTCAAAAGTTTCATCAAGCTAAGACACTCTAAGATTTGCTAATATTTACAACTTTTATTTCTCACAGCTTTTTTTTTTCCTTTCATTGTAATGTACATCATTTTACTAATTAAAATTAAATTTTTGTTGCAAAATTTGATGAGAAGATGAGAGAAATACCAAGAAAGTTGATGGTGGTGGATGCAATGTTAGATTATGACTATGCAGGACCTAATCCAAGGCATGATCCTAGAAAGAGAGGTGGCAATCACCCTTGAAGACTATATTAGTGTATGCAACTTTGCATACCGCGTCAGCAAAACCAATAGTTTTGGCTCAAACTCTATATATTTGTATTAAAAAATTACGTAATATGTATAATAACTTGTCAAGAATCCAGTAAACTGTTTTTTCTAGAATCCAAAAATACAGTATCCTTGCTCTGCGCATCTATCGAGTGTAGGGAGATTTTGTCTACAGTATTGTTGCCTTAGGGCATATAATAAGAATTGCAAGAGTCCATTGAGATGTTGCTTGAGTTTTAACTTGTGCCTCTCTGTAATGTAAGCTAGATAGTAAATGTTATTACTATGTTGTTTGAGTTTTGAAAAAGTGAAATAAAGAAGTTGGTTAGAATTGTTTGTACATCTTTTACATTTTTGAGCAACGATAAAATTATTTTTATATCATGGTACACATGTTTACTTGAGAAGAAAACTTTTTCGTAATATGATGATGAATTGAATAAGGTAATGCTAGGTAATTTTTGATAAACGCAACACTAAACTAATCATATAAATATGTAATCGTATAGACAAAATTGAAAATACCAATGGACTTTCGCCTCTATAACTCTAATGCTGGAGTGCAGTTATGTAGCATCAAGGGGTTCAATTGATGCTCTTATTGGGAAATTATCATGTATAAATAAGGTATAGACACTTTTTTCTTTTGTTAGATATAAAATATTGTCAGGGGTGTATGTAAGATTTATAATAAACAATGTCATATGTCAATATTTTAAAATGTAAATAATGAAATGAGAATATCATCATTATAATAACAAGAGGTATCATTTTTTCCATACAAATATATCTAGTTAAAAAAATGATATCACGTGACATTGCGTGAGCAAGGTATACCTGCCTCTGATTATAGTAGAAAAAAAAGGGTTCAAAAATTAAAAAAAATCAACTAAATGATATCCTGTGACACTGCGTGAACAAGGTATATCCGCCCCTGATTATAGTAGCAAAAAAAGGGTTCAAAAATTTTAAAAATTGGACTAAATGATATCCTATGACATTGTGTCAGCAAGGTATATCCGCCCCTGATTATAGTAGCAAAAAAATGGTTCAAAAATTAAAAAAAAAAAAAAGGACTAAATGATATCATGTGACACTGTTGAGCAAGGTATATCCACCCTTGATAATAGTAGCAAAAAAGGGTTCAAAATTTTTAAAAATTCGACTAAATAATATCCCGAGACATTCTACGTGAGCAAGGTATATCTACCCTGATTATAATAGCAAAAAAAGGGTTCAAAAATTTAAAAAAAAACGACTAACTGATATCCTGTGATACTGCGTGAGCAAGGTATATCTGCCCCTGATTATAGTAGCAAAAAAGGTTCAAAACGTCTTCACCCAAACTTAATGGGGCCTTACTTATTCGGGAGGGAGAATGGAGCCTCGAAAAACAACTGTTCTAGTGACGTAGGCCCATCCGGTCGAGAGAAGAGACTTGAGATTAGCCACTAAAATTAAAAAAATTCAATTAAATGATATCCTATGACACTGCGTGAGCAAGGTATATCTACCCCTGATTATAGTAGCAAAAAAGGTTCAAAACATCTTCACCCAAACTTAACGAGGCCTTACTTATTCGGGAGGGAGAGTAGAGCCTCGAAAAACAACTGTTCTAGTGACATAGGCCCATCCGGTCGAGAGAAGAGACTTGAGATTAACTACTAAAACTAAAAAAATTCAATTAAATGATATCCTGTGACATTGCATGAGGCAAGGTATATCCACTCCCGATTATAGTAACAAAAAAAAGGGTTCAAAAATCATTTTAGGTTAAAGTTCTCATCACAGAACCTAGTCAGTTCACTATTCATTCCACACTCAACAGTTAAATTTGGAATTTTCCATATTTTTAGAATATACTATCTAGAATGCTCCAATAACTTAAATTACCTTGACTAACAAATGCACAAGGTATAATTGAAGCTTTATGTTCCTTTCAAACAAAAATACTATATACAACTAGCAAATACTACTATCAAACTTCTAAGGGGAAATCATGGTTGATAGCCATATTCCAATTGACACAAAACTTATTGTGACTAAAGCTTGTCCCAGTTCAAACACAACATTCTGTTTCTGCACAGGTAAATTCCTCCAGTCTGTCCTCCTGTCAATATGTCAAAACAAATATAAAGTAAATATATAATATAGTGCTAAATTATTAGAGAAAAAAAAGCATAATAATAGCAAAATCTTTTGGATATGTAGACCACATTAACACAAAAATGACCTTTCTTAATGGTGTGTGTAATCACATCACTTGATGTCTTCATCAAAAACTTTTTTGTGTTCCTCCTGTGACATATATTGACTTTCTTCTAGTTGATAATGATGATCAAAAGAAATTTCACCGCTAAATACTCCCTCTGTTCACTTTTACTTGTCTCTGTTTCGCTTTTCGAGGTCAACTTGACTAAATTTAAAAGCTACACTGAAGTAGCTAAATTTAATATTTGAAATCTAAAATTTAGATGGTTGAAAACTATGTGAAAAATGCTATAAGTTGCAATCTTTCTCATATTAATATGATTTAAAAAATACATCTTAAAATGTTGGTTAATATTCATGTAGTTTGACCTCGATAAATGAAATAGTGACAAGTAAAAGTGAACGGAAGGAGTAAGTGTGACCATCAAGGGGCTCAGCTGATCCCTTTGCACCGGAAAATTGCGCTATATGTCTACAAGGTCAAAATTATTTTTCATCTATTTGTAGTAGATGCTGGATTCCATCGACTTTTTCGTGTTTCTACTACTTCTTTATACTTTGAATCCCTTTACTGAAAACCTTAGTCTCACCCCACCTTTACACAGGACACAAAGAACTATCTTAGCCTTAGAAGAAAATAATGTGACTTTTTCCATTAGCAAATTTCAGAAACTATTAATTTCATTCTCAAGTCATCTGCCAACACCTTAAGTTTCTCAAATTATCAGTAAAATTACATTGGTTGCAAAAGTCAAGTTCATACCCTAAATCAGCAATGACAATGCTAACATTATCTTGTGTTCGTCGGCCCTGAAATGCAAAATCAAAACAGTAATCATTTATACTTGTGTGTGCATTTGGATATCGTTAAGTACAGAATGTAGAGAATTTTCTTACCAAGGCCGTCCATGCAAGAGCTTCACAGGCTATCTGTTGGGAGAAAAAGGAGGAGACAGGCAGGTTATATATGTGTGCCACAAGCCCACAATATAGCACCAAAGCTAGTTAGGCAGATAGTATTTCTTACCTGAACATTGCCATGCTCTCGGAGCTGGTTCCTAACGAAATCTACTACTTCATCACTGAAAAAATAAGAGAAAAAGTCTAATGAGATTATGATCTTTGCTAGATTCAATTGGATGTAGCATTTAGTAATCTTTTCTCTCAGACCTTTTCATGTAATCCCATAATCCATCAGATGCTAATAGTACAAACTCAGCATCTGATCCAAGTGTCACCTGGTAAATATCTGGAGTTGCTGTAACCAAGTCTCCCCTGAACTGAATCCTAGCAAAGCAAACGAAAAAAAGAAAAGCTTTTACTTGCAAGAAATCATAATGATGTACTCTACGGTTTACTTAGTCGAGTTCTCTAATTCAAAACTACCAAGGCAAATACACTTTAACAGTTAAAATCTTGAACAGGAGAAAAGACAGCTTGTACTTCTCGGTGATGCATGAGCTAGTGCAGCCTAGGATTTACAGCTAAAGCAAGAAATGGAAATTACCGAGAAATAAACTTTTCAGACCATCTGCCTTCTTCGACCCCTTTCTCCAGCATCCTAATAAGCAATGATCAGAATGAGAGCATTATTTTATTTTTCCAGGGCAACCAAGAAATTGAAATGATTAGAGCATATGCTTCCTATCAGTTTAACAGAAAATCAAACGGAACGTACTCTTTCTTCTTTGTCTTAAATCTCATATCACCAAAAGCACGGGATACTGAAATATCATTACAAATTCTTCCATTGACAATCTGCAGACATAATATACATCCAATGTCAAACACCACAAGCTGACTAATGTTCATCCTGAAAGCAACAGTACTGGACTCGTAACTTTCTCCTGCTCATATACTCTTTTTGTTTCAACTTTCCACGTGTCATGTTAACACCAAGATAGATATTTTGGTATACTCTACGTATCTTTAGTACAGGACCACATAATCCAACAATCTTCCTTATTTTCTCAAACTGCATGTCAAGTCAAAACCAGACAAACAAACTGAGACGGAGAGAGTACTATTTTGGCAAGCCATTTACTTGTTGCATTTGTAGATATTGAGTTTTTGACCAGTATTTCAAGAAAGAATATTGAATAGAAGTAGATGAATAAAACTATCGACTATTATTGGGGACGCTGGGAGGGGTCAAGTGTAGGAAAACACACCCATCCACCTGCTTCATTGATTCTTCTGATTTCTTGGAGAGAGGCCTTGTTGTTCCCATAGGGCCTATGTGGATTGGTTAATGTCTCTCCTTTTCCGGATCGTGACAACACCTGCATTAACATTCATGGAGTCCGATGGTTAAGGAAACACCTGTCCATCTCGAAGAACATATCAACAATAAGCATACGAATGGTTATTTACCACAGAAGAATCTCCAACATGTGCGATGATCAGTGTATCATTCCCAACAAATAGAGCTGTAGCTGTTGCACCAGATTCATCTTCTTTCCCGTTACTCTCAAGCCTTTGTCAAAAAGAAACAACATCTAAACCTCCATACAGAATACAATATGAAACCACATGGATTTTATTTTATTTTTTTCATTTACATGCTGCAGTAGCTTACTCGTTCAAGAGTTTCCTATCCGTGTTTTCAAAAGCTTCTTTTAGTGCCTTCCTGATTGCATTTAGGTCCTTTCTGTTCAATAGCAGCCCACCTTGTAATGCTGTAACACATTCTTTATACAGTTCTTCCCTGTTAATAGTACATACATTATCCAACTACGCAGAACTTCCAACGTAAATCTTTCTTTAAGAAACAAAGCACATAGAACCTACATAAATCTCTTTACCAAGTAAAAGACACTCTAAAGCAAAAGGAGACTACATAATTTATGTTGAATCATATAATCATTTCATATAAAAGCTTAAGCTGTTAAATAAAGTCATTTTCATTTCTTAAGCATATCTTTAACACACATCTCATGTGCGAGTCTGATTCTGCAACAAACTAAGCTCTGTATTGATCACAAAAGAAACTTACTAGCAGACCAAAGAACAAAAGGAAAATAGAAAAGGTTGATTCTAGACTGCTATTACACGATAGCTAATGAAAAGAAAATAACATAGCTCTTAGCATAACCCTAATGGAATAGTACATCTCCTACATCTCGGCATCTTTAATTTGTAATTTGACAGTATAGCAATTGGGTCCTCCATCGTGGCTAGATTCATAATAAGATTCTTTCCTTTAGGCCAAGCATGCGAAATTATTTTTCTAATAATGGGCAGCTGTGAGAGTCTCGGACCTCAATCCATCTGCTTTGATACTATATTGAATTGTGTGATCATCTCATTTAAAAAGGCTTAAAGCTTAAAACTTTTAGACGAAAGAAAGCATATCTATTATGGCAACACCTAACATTTGCTAATGTTCATAGGTAGTACATGATTACAGGTTGGTTCTCCCGATATTTTTGACAATGGGTGTAAGTCCGCATTAATGGGATTTTGGGCGTGACAAAAGGTTAAAACTTTTAGACGAGACCGTCACACAATTTCAACAGCTCAGCAAAATGGGCCAACTACATATGCGAAAATTATTGGTTTTTGACATACCTAAGGAACTTGACAGAGGAGAATCCAGCATGGCCATCAAAAACAGCAGCATAAGTGAAGCCATCAAGATCATCCGATTGAACGATGACAGCGTCATCTTCCATCTCTTCACGTGGGCCTTGGACCATAGTTGAACCCCATCTGATGCCAGAAACACTGGTTAAAGGAACCGGTGCATCGATAGCAATTGCAGAGCAGCATCTTCCTCTGCCTTCTCTACCTCCACCTCCTCCTACAGGCTTCTGTACTATGTTTTTTTTAGCAGTAATTTTGTAACTACAAATTTTGTTAAAGAAAACTTTTTGCAAGTGTGGACTAGATAAGGCCATTGATGAAATATGAGTCTTGGTTCTCACCAGACTGATTTCCCCCCAGTCAGCACGACTGAGCAGAAAATTGTTTGGTTAGGATTAACCAAGGATAAGAAGACTTGATGGCGGAATCCATTGCTGATTGTTAACCAATTATTGACCACTAGTTGGGTGTTTTTGTTGATTCTGGGCCAGACAATTTGGGCTGAAGAAAAGCCCGTGGAACTTTCAGAAGCTTTTATGCATCAAGTAGTGGTCCTACGTTTGAGTAATTGTGCCGCGACATTATTTAAAGTTAAGTAATTAAAGAACTGGCACATTTGTTTTATGTAATCTGAGCAGAATGAAATGTTTGTAGTAAGATACTGTACTACTTATTGTGATAAATAATTACAGCATAATACATAAATATAATCTTTGATTTGAATCCAGTGCATAAGAAGACACTTTAACTATACAAAACTTGAACAAATAGACAAATTTATCCTACATGGCACCTATATGACAAATTTGTGTCTACTTAGTATACTATGCGTATTATGCCACGTAGGACATGTGTGTCCACTTGTTCAATCTTATACAAGTTTAAGTGACTACTAGTGCACATTTAAAGTTGGAGGACATAAATGCTAACTAAAGCCAAGTTAAAAGGACATATTTATATATTTATGCCAATAATTAAGCACTAATTAAATACATAGAGAGACCCTCTTCTACCTTATAAAAAGAGTTTTTTTTGAAGTGCTATGATTTTTTAACCTCTCATATTTTGGCATTAAACCGCCCAGATGAGAGCGTATATAAAATAAGTGCTATACGAATACGGAAAGTATCACTAACTAATGATCTACAGTAGTTCGTCTTTCAAATATACAGGGCCCGGCTTGAAAGGGTCAGATTCCAGGTATGCTTCTGGGCGGTAAACTCCAGCATCATTCATACGATTACTAAGCACATGAAGGATAGCCTTCTTTGCACCATATTCATCTCGGTTGTTCTCAACATACTGTTTGGCCTCTGCTGCAATCTCATTAACAAAATCAAACCGGTTGTCCTCGTTCAGTAATAATCTATGGATGTCCATAGTCAGTAGTTTGCCCCCGTCCCTTATCTTCCTCACTTGCTCCTCAAGGAATGGAATCCTTTCCATTTTGGCATCTAATGTCTCGTCCTTTTTTGTCTGAAACCAAAATTAGAATAAGTAAATACATTATCAAGCCCAACAAGCAGGCTATAAATATAATGGATAACAAAGTTTTCAGCATGATTCAAAACAAACATTAATGATAAAGACTAGATTCTTTTCTCGCCCTTGCAACATCATATCTGGGAGAGAAACAAAGAAAGGTTAGAAGGTTTTAAATCCCAATCTATAAAGGTGGCTGAGTTTTACAATTGACAAGTCAACCTTGAAGTATTTTTTCCAACAGAATAATCAGTATACCCCTCTCCGTAAGTATGCAATCTGGTCACAATCGTTTTAACAATTACCAAGGAATAATACTGTTGTGATGATCTTATGGGGGCTAAGAAGAAGTTGCATAAAACACTTGCACATAAAAGATTAGAGATGTTGGAGCAGATTCCATCATTACAAAGATTGAAGTCCACCAACTAAGAACGCACATAAAGATAAAGCCCTGAGTGACAGCCCATCGAGAGTAACTGACTGGGAAAACAGCTCATACTAATTGGAAGGTATAGACACATAACGAATTCCATGATCATATTCTACTTTGAATTACTGAGAGTTCATCTATTACTTAAAGAAAATTGAAAAGCTATGACTTCCAGGTTATCTTGAGTTCCATAATTTTGATTATACTGATAAAAGGGGTTAGGTATGGTTGAAGTCAAAAGTACTTATCTGTATTTAACTTCATACATGTAATAGCGAGCTGTTAGCTATTAGAGTTAGTTTCATGATTAGTAATAGCTCAGTGTTATTAATACAAAGCTTACATACACAAGTATGTTACTCAGGTTCTCAAAAATAGAAAATATCTAATAAGACCCAGCTGTTCACCTTCAAAGCATGCCTTCAAGGTAAAATAGACTCTATTCCTAGTCAGAGCATAGATTAACAAATGTTAGTGGATCGACTCGAGATGATTCACTATACGAAGTGAGAAAAAACAAGAGATGATGGCTAATTTGCGGAGGGAAAGAAACTATAACAAACGCAGAAGTTGCGCAAAAGGGAAAACTTTAATAAAGCCAAAAAGAGTTATGTCTTTGTCTTAAGAATCTAACTTTGACAAATACAGGTAAAATGCTTGGGGACGTTTGGTTTCACATATTAAAACTTGTTAGGTTCACATATTGGTTATGCAGGGATTATAATTCAAGAATTCTTTATGATGTGATTAATGATGAAAGAATTGTTACGTGGTGATTGTTAGTAATGAAAAGATTGTTCTAAATGAATTACTTGGTCAAAAGGGCCATTTATCTTTAAATAGTTTAATCCCTACATTGCTAATACATGTGTTATTATTTACATTCTATCAAGTATAAAATAATATCAAATTGACGCATAACTGAACAAAGGTATTATTTAGTACTGCCAAACAAATGTTACATTACTATGCTGCGATTATTTTTTCGTATATGGCTGACTATACTCTATATTATCTGATGCAAGATTAACGGTAAGATCAATAGTTCCTATACCATCAACCAAACGACCTCTTAAAATATCATTATTCCATGAATAAGCAAGAAATAACAAATAAAACTGGAATGGTATAAAGAAAATTAGTATGGCTATGGGCCAGGATGATATGCACAAATCAAGAAATAACAAATAGAATCTTCAACTATGGGGAATATGCTAGCTTTCACTCTTTACAAAGGGGCCTCGTATGAAAACCAAAGCTAAAATGCGAGACAGAACCATCCACCAAGGAATGATTTCTACTAAATTTAGATTAATGCTCAAAAATGATTTACAGATGATAAAACATTTTGCCTTGGCAGCAACCACAAAACCAGCATATCTGAGTATGGATGTGATCAACTATAAAAAGAACTCAGTCAGAACTTAGCCGCATGCATACAAAGACCCTGTTAGATCAAATGCCTTAACCTTGCCATCCTGAGCAACACATACTCGGGATGTAGTGTTCAGCCTAAATCATTTGGACATACAACTCACTAAAGATAACAATAGAGTCTTCGGACTTGGTAGTATTATCTACTTGCAGGGTCCAAACAAGATTAGCACATAAATGCAATACGGTGAAACCATCATATCCCTACCTTCGGTTTCTAGTGGGTCAGGTTTTGCATTAGCATCAGGAGAGCAGTGATGTACTGACACAAAATGTGATCCCCTGATGTGGGAGATCTAATAGGTTTCAGTATCTATCACTTTGCCTACAGAGGTTTGTAGTTAATGAATACATAAAGCCCAAGCAAAAAGGAAAGATGACTAGCTTGATATGCCAAATAAAGTGGGTGAAAGAATCAGACTCAGATAAAATGTGGATATGATCTCTCTTCTAAAGACGATACAATCAAGCTCAAGTAACAATTCTAAGAATTTAAAAACTAAGAAACTTCTCATGCAAATCAACACCCCAAAATGAAAAAAAAAATACAAGTCCAAAATTTAAAATGAAAACAAGAAGCAAAAATGAAGAAAAGTAACATCAGCCCATAATAATAATCAAGGATGGTCTAATATGTCTGCCACAAATGTGTTTTTCACTAGAGTTATGCCAAATACACTAATGGTGTAAAACACATTTATGTAATTTAATCACTTAAAAATCAACTACAAACAACTGTATATGCCTATGACTCTATGGTAAGCACGACTTGATGTAAGTAACCAGCAAAAATCAGTACAAAATAGCTTAGATCCTTTCAACTATATCCTATACAAGGCAAGCACAACACTATCGAAACGAGCCTACTCTAATATCTTATTCCAGAAATCTCAATGGTGCTCAGGGAAAAATAAAATTAGAAAATAAATAATGAAACCAGCAGGAAAAAGGCACGAATTAGAATTCCTTAGCTTACCAATTTTCTTCGCCTATATATTCGCCTTTGTCCACGGCCTTCATTTTTAGAATTGGAAGCACTCTGTACATCAAACCAAACTAAAAGTTACAAACACTTGTGCCAAAAAATTTACAAAATGAAAGAATAGCTACGGCAACGAAGAACTGTTCACCTGCGACCGAATGGAGAAGTTCACGCGTTTTGTATTTTGAACCGCTGCAATTCTCTGCATTGAAGAAAAATTATCATCTTACAGATGCACAAATTAAGAACGAAGCCGCTGTAAAACGACGGCGACTCAAATTAGAAACCGGCGAAGATCCTGGCGAATACAAAACAGAGTAAAAATAGTAGGAGGAGCTTACAGGGAAAGTTTGTAGAGTTGAAAGACTACTGAAAGTCAGGATTGATGCTGCCATTGTTTTCCGCCCTTCGATTGATCGAGCTCTTCTCCCTCTGATGAAAGGGGATAACGCAAATGATATCCTTCCTGTTGTTCTTTCAACTTTGCAAAGTTAATTTATTGGCAGTTCAACCCCTGATGTTTGAAAAATGTTCCTCATGCGCCTTGTCTATTTACAAAGTGAACATTTGTTTCTTCATTTTCAATATTTTGGGATTCATTTAGTATTCGATTTTTTTATATCTGGTATATTTTATTTTGAGATCTAATATTCTTTTAGGTGAGGACCTTTTGAAAACAGTATTTCTATTTCTATAAAGTAATGATAAGGTTTGTATATATTTTATCAATTTTATTTATGAAACTTCACTGGATATGTTATTATTGTTGTTGGATTCGTTTAGTCATGAGAATTATTTAAGTTTTAGAAATGTTCCATGATACTAATTTGATGGAAAAACTATCATGTTATTAGTTTTTTAAAGATGATTTCAGTTATCTTTTCATAGCAATTTTAAGGTTGTTATCTTTGACTTCATCATATTTTTTTTTTGGGTATTATTAATTTATTATAAATAGTTATAGTTGTGTTATATATTGTATAATTTGTTTTTTTAATCTTATTATTAAAATGTTTTTTTATTACAATTAACATAATTTTGACTTTTGATAATAATGACAAAACTTTATTTGTTGCATTTAATAATACTCCCTAATTGCTT
>JAABOM020000075.1:17345086-17389687 GCA_011800125.2 Solanum clarkiae
TCCATCATAAATATATAAGATTTTATTTTGGACCTTAAACAATTAGAAAAATAAATTATAAATGAAAGTAAGTATAAATTAATCTCATTGGGCCGTCACGCGAACCATATTACTTGATCAAATTTTCATATTAAAAATTTTAAAAATAATAAACATACAATAAAATTTTAATTAATAAAACAAATAAATAATATCATACAATACAACTATTAACACTAATTTGAATAAAATATTAAAATACAATATTTTCAATACTATACCTATGAGAAAAATTAATAGTGTTTCCAGCTACGCTAATTACTCAATATAGTTAGTTCTCCTACCAAACAGAGAGTATTAAGTATGACTGGCAAGTCTAACGAGGAAGGAAGCTTCCGTCTTTTCCTTAAACTAAAGAGAGCCGATAAAAAGTAGCACTCTTCCAAAAACGACGACGTCAAAGCGGTGAGCGTGAGTTACACGGCGACCACCACCGTCTGGGGCCCCCTCCGCCAAAAATACCTTCAATCAAACCCATAAGGAATGAGGAATCCACCATTATAAAAAGCTGCGCGCAGAGAAGTGAGAAAAAGCAGAAAGGAAAATGAATAGCACTACTAAAAAATGATGAACAGATTGATGAAGAAGAAGAAGCGTGGTTATGGCATTTTTCATCATCAGTAGTAGTTAAGCTGATTCTAGGGTTTTGTTTTGTTTTGAACTTGCTGTGATTGTGTTTGAGAATTCTGAAGAAACCCTAACGATTGCAGCTCGGTGGAGTATTCAGTATTCACTAGTCTAATTGATTAATTTTGTTTCCGGGATTTTCTGAGAATCCCCAAAAGAAATGGACAGATCAAGATCTAAGAGATACTATTACGACCAGGATTATGATTCCGAGAACTTATCCAGGACTAAACAGAGGTACAACCCACATGGTAATCACCATTATGCACCGACCCATCACCGCCGTCCTCTTTCCGGTGGAGGAGGTCGGAAAATGCAGGACCCTTCACTCATGGTTACTACAACTTACCGGATTTTATGCCACGACGTTAAGGCGGGTGGTGTTATAGGGAAATCTGGGAGTATTATTAAGTCGATTAGGCAGCACACTGGGGCATGGGTGAATGTACATGAACTGATTCCAGGAGATGATGAACGAATCATCGAGATTTCCGACACTCGGAGGCGGGACCCTGATGGTAGAATGCCGGCGTTTTCGCCAGCTCAGGAGGCATTGCTGATGATACATGAGAGGATTTTGGATAGTGATGGTGGTGGAGGAGGTGGAGGAGGGTACAATGGTGGGATTGATGCGGATGAGGAGTTTAGGATGAGAGGTATCAGTGGGAATAATCGTGCGGTGACAAGGTTGGTGGTGACTAGGATGCATGTGGGATGCTTGCTAGGGAAAGGTGGGAAAATTATTGAGCAAATGAGGATGGAGACTAAGACCCATATTAGAATTTTGCCCAGAGATCACAGTTTGCCTCGTTGCGTTTCAATGTCAGAGGAGATTGTTCAGGTTTTCATCTTATTCCCTTGTTCAGGTTAATTTGAATTGGACTTCAAGCCAGCAAGAACCATGACTTTATACCCTGACCTTATACATCCTTGTTGGTAAAGTGACCCAGAACCATTTCATTAATTGAAGTACATATATGGTTACTGAAACAACACTTGTTCACTTAACAACGATACTGATGATACCTTAGCTCAGATCAGATTCAACAATGAGAAAGATCTGACTTAAAGTGGCTTAACTAATGAATGCCTAATGATACTTTAAGGAATGCCTAATGTTTTAGGCCCTGATTTTTGAGCACTTACATATATTTCCTGAGTTCTGTTAATATTGGGCCAAGGTTGTGATTACTTTTGTTTTTTAAAAAAAAAAGAGGGTAGAGGAAGAGGAAGAGGAAATGAGAGAGGAGATTACGATGTGGGGAATTGAACCCTTGCCAACAAGGTGAAAGTTTAGGTAAACAACCAGATTCCCCATGGAGTTTGTAATTACATTTAACAACAAAAGTTGTTTTCTGCTACATGATGAGTAGTGTATCTACAAATAGCAATAACTACTACTACACTTCAATTCCAATCAAATTGGTCTTGGTTATGTGAATCCTCATTGTCCATGTCATCTCATTTAAGCTTGTTTAAGTCAATATTGCTTAGTTTTGCATCTCCCTGCTCTATGTTCTGTTACTTTGTCAAGAAGTGTGATAACATTTCATTACCCTCTTCTTGTAAAAAGTTATTGTCTTTTACATGGTAGATATGGACCTTAATTCCTGGAGAGCTTAATTATTTGTGTTTCATTTTTTTTAAAAAAAATCTGTAATTTAGATGGTAATGTTGCCCTAAGTTGCTCGGACTCATGTGTGGATGTCCGATACGGATGTGGATCTTGAGGTCGGATTGAAAATAGAGTTATATGTCTAGATTATGAGATATTATGTGGTAAACTTTCAAGGTATTGGAGGAGAAAATAGAGAATCCTAGGAAGAGCATAAGGAGAATAATTGACATAGAAATTTCTATATACAAGGTACTCTTTCTTTTCTAAGAAGATATGGTGCTTCCTTCTTTATAAAAGGTGATGATGGCATAGGGATAGCAACAAGCTGATGATAGAATCATCATGAGTGCATATCAGTAATATCACACATTGACACACATATTCAATTCTGAAATAGACAAACTATCAGGATGCCTGATTTATCTCTTCCTTTCTCCTGTATCATATGGGCTTTGACGTGTGAAAATGCCTTGTATGGGTGTTTCAAGTGAAGTATTTGATGTCCAGTATTTTACCAATTGGTTGGAGGTCAATATGTATGTCAAAATGAGCTTTCATTTTAATGATTCAGCTGAGAGCTTCATAAGGTGTCATTTAAATTTGAATCATCATTAACAAATTTCACTTTAAAAGCAATTAGAGCAAATTAACTGTTGATTTCCATGACGAACTTATATGTCCTGGTGATCATGCAGATACTGAAACTCTTGGGCCATTCTTTTAAGCATAATACTTTCTGTTTTGATGGGACATTTCTATCTTGGACCATATTCCGCTCAACTTTCCTTCTGAAACCATCAAAACATTTGCATATTGGAATATATATAGTTTTTCCTCTTGAAGACTTGAAATCCATGTGCTGATTTTGAAAAAATTCAAGGAAACATAGAAATTGATACATCTATGCAGTTCATTGACTTCATTTGAGTGGCTAAAAAGGATATTGTACTTTCGATTATTTCGTTTTCCTTATAGTTGCTCTGATATATTGCTGTCGTTGAGGTAATTCTCAGACAATGCTCTTTAAGTTTTTCTTCTGATGTATTATAGAGGAGATTTCTAACTAAGAATGTTAAAATACTGCTGCTATTGATTTAGAAGCCAATTTTCTTGGGTCTGATGATTCCTGAGTTCTTCAGAATCATACAAATCATGATATTTAGGTGTAAGGTTTTTGGACTTGCTTGTGGAAAATGTATTAATGTGGTGGATTGCATTGGATAATCACTGCCTGCTTGAAATGCAGTCATAAGTAGCTCAGCATTATGTTATTTATAAGACTTTTCTGCTTGCAGGTTGTTGGGGAAATAAATGCTGTGAAAAAGGCTGTAGAAATTATTTCCTCACGCTTGCGGGAGAGCCAGCATCGTGATCGGGGTCACTTTCCTGGTCGGCCACATTCTCCTGAGCGGTTCGTCCCTCCTGATGACGAATTTATCCCCCACATGAACAGTACAACTCGCAGGATGTCTGAAAATGGGTCTACTTTTGGATCAAGGCTGCCTGTTGGAATGAGCAGTGGTCGAAGCAACAACTATTCCTCATCCTCATCTGGATATGCCATTGAATCTGGAATTGCTCCCGGCAATGATAATGGGCACATGTATGTTGAAGATCTGGTGTTCCGAATTTTGTGTCCAGTTAACAAGGTTGATACTGTTGCTGGGGAATCAGATGGAATTATAGAGTTGCTTCAGAGTGAGATTGGTGTGGATGTGAAGATTTTGAATCCAGTTGCCAACTCAGACGAACAGGTCATAATCATTTCGTCTGATGAGGTACTCCCTCTACTCTTTCTCCTTCAGGTCTTAGTATTGCCGTTTTTACTATGAAAGTGTCATTTTGCAGTTTGCTGTTTGCTAGAATAGGATTAGCTTTGTTCTTTTTGCTTAGAAGTTTCTGAAAGATATCTGATTTACATTTGTCTTTTAGGGTCCAGATGATGAGCTGTTTCCTGCTCAGGAAGCTCTTTTGCATATTCAAACCCGCATTGTTGATCTTGTTCCGGAGAAGGATAATGTTATTACAACTCGTTTAGTTGTGCAAACAGATGAAGTTGAATGTTTGGGAGGAAGAGACAGAATATTATCTGACATGCAGAAAATAACTGGTGCTACTGTCAAGATTCTACCAAAGGAAGAACTTCCACCATGTGTGTCAAGGACTGATGAAGTTATACAGGTTTGTCGATTTTCTTTTAAGCTTCTAATATGATACCGATGTAGCTAATTTGATTTTCATGTTCTTTAGTTGATATGTGTATCCGAGGTGGTGCATATTTGGGCAGTGCATTCCTTTTGCTAGATACGCAAGCGTGCAATAAAGGAATTTTGTATCTGAAATTTATCAGCTGCTACTAATTTTCCTAAATATCTTGGTCTTAGTATAAATTCCTGCTAGAGTGTTTAAGAGAAATTCAAATTATTGGTTAGAGTAATACTGGACTCCAGTTGTTGGATAATGTTTTTTCTGGACATGCTATGTAATTCTGCAAATCTCCAGATTGTTGGAGAGATCAAAGCAGCTAGAGAAGCTCTAGTTGAAGTGACATCGAGGCTTCGCAGTTATACTTATCGGGAGTTCTTTCAAAAGGATATTCCCTCACCAGCAATACCTGCCTCAAGCCCTGCTAGGAGTACTATTGGAGCAGACAAAAATTCTTTCAATAACACATATCCATCTCAACAAAACTACAGTGTGAATGATGTTCCAACTTCAATCTATCAAAATGCACAAGCCAAACCAGTCACACAGCCAGTAAAAGTGAGTTAATTTCTTTTCTTGCTTGTTTCAGGATAAATCTATATTTTCTAATCTCCAGCCTTTACTGTTACATCCTAATGAGCTGGAATTAGCATGCCAAATAGCCGTAGTTGTCTCAGAGAAATCTCAGAGAAATTTCAAGTTAGCAGGATAGCCTTGATCAATATTCCCTAAAAAGGTGTTTATTTTGTAGGAAACTGGGGCATCTGCCAGTGAAGTAGCCAAGCAAAATGAAAGTGAGCATCGTGAAGATACTCCAAGCGGATTAAATAGGTGACAGTTCTCTATTTTTTCTTAAACCATGCTAGTTTTCTGTCTTTGGACCTAACTTTCTCTTTTCAGAATGCATGTAACATTGGTCACTAGAAGTATCTTGGAAGTTGTCATACCTCCACATGCAGCGCCCAAACTGATTACAAAATCAAGAAATAAGCTTGCTCAGATTAGTGAGGTCAGTTTGGCTTATTCAACACACCTACTTTGTTTCAGAATCACATTTGGCTAAAGCAAGTATCACAGTTATATTATTTTTATACCTGACAGTTGTCAGGAGCAAATGTTAAATTGGTTGAGGATAGACCTGAGGTAACGGAGAAGATCATTCAAATATCAGGCACTCCGGAGCAAGCAGAGAGAGCTCAAAGCCTGCTTCAAGGATTTATTTTAAGCAGTAAGTATCTTTATTCTCCGTATTATGTTGCTGTAGTAAGTATCTTTGTTCTCTGTTCAGCTCGACTCTGAAATTGGGAGTTAGAGAAAAAAAAAAGTGCACGCTAGTACAGATAATCTAATTCTTTGCTTTATTATTCAGCCCTAGAAGATGGTCCCTGAAGCCCTGTGACAAGTTTGTGTGGCAAGCAATACTCCAAGCCTGGAGGTGCCTTGCATTTTTTCCTTTGTAGGCCAACTTCCCTGAAATTGTCCTTTAGATTCGGGTATCCTAAGCCATCGTGAGGCACTGACAAGTAAGAATGTACAATATAAAAAGTTGATGCATATGTTATGTGTAATGGTTAATGCCTCAAATTGTTGTGTTGTATTTTGGAGTGTACTATCAACAGTCCTGCACTGTACAGGAAAATGTAGTAAAGCCGCTTTGTGCAAATTCGGCTGGTGCTTATTTTTTCTCTTTGTTCCTCTTTTCTCTTTATATTGTATGTTTACGTTGCGCAGTAAAAAGCATCCTTTACCTTGACAGCTTCACACTTACCAAACTTGTTCTGTGGGGAGTGGTTGTTTTTGTCAGAATTGCAACACTGTGGTTCCTCCCTATCTGATCCATCTTTCTGATCCGCCCCACGGAAGAATTTCTGCATCTACTATACCAGTCTCTGTAAGGACGAAGAAGACATTTAGTTTCAGCGTATAAAATAACAGTGTCATGTTTGAGTTGATGGATTGTGCGTTACATGGAAGGTAGCAGCCCAAAGGAAAAATGTGTTCGGTATTTGATGTGAGTTCATCCTTCAGTGAAAAAACATGTTTTTCGTGACTTTTATGACCTACCGAATGTTTTCGTCCAGTGGAGGCTACAAATATTATCAGATATGAAGGCGAACATTGATATAAGTGGTAAAGTTGCACAAATTCAAATTCTGGAAACAATCTCGTATGTGTGCAATAGATACTTGTGGTTCGACTCTTCTTTGGTTTAGTAAAGGCTGCGTGAGCCAAGCAAATTGGACAGATTTTATCTGATATGAAGGGGAACATTGATTTAACAGATTTTATCTGATATGAAGGGGAACATTGATATAACTAGTAAAGTTGCACAAATTTGAGTTATGAAAACACTCTTATGTGTAGAAATTTGTGGGTTGACTCTTCTTTGGACACTCTTTGGGATGAAAAGAAGTTCTTTGTTCTTTTGAGGTGAACAATAAAGGCACATGAAGGTATTGTCTCTTACAATCGATTAGATGGAGAGAACCGTGACGCTTTATCTTATGAATATCTAAAGGTGAAGATTGTCTAGCAAAGATTATATTTCTATGTTTCAAGTCTAATTTGGTGATAGATTGCGTCACAATTATTTCATTTCTTATGTACTAGAGTTAGGTGGAAGAACTGTAAGAGAAGAATGAAAATCCATGCTCTAACTCGACTTATTTATCTTAAACATACTTGATCTTGATTCTCCGGTTGATGATGTGTATCGAACTTCAATCAGTCTCATTTGTTCATAAACAATCTTTTGATGGACTAGCTTTCCCTTCATTCTGAGGCGAGTTCAAAATTAGATTTTTCTCATTCTTTATGCATCTGTTAACGATCTTGAAGAAGATTTTACTTCAAAGAATACTGATAGGTTTTCATCGGCGAGGGGTTCATCCACTTTCATGAATTCCATAGGCTCAAGAGATTGCACTATAAAAGTGTCTAGCCACGAGAGCTTAGTGCATCAATTTTTTTAATTTTTTTTTTAAATGACATGTCTCTCTATCGTTCCTCTTCCAAAGCATATTAGGATGCAAAAGTAGTAGTACAATTTATTTATTTAACAAATATTGCTAATTGAACGGCAGGCTATTATGTGAAATATAGTACTAATGAAGTTTAGACTGTCATCATATAAAAACTAAGATTATGTAAGAGATTTAAGAATTATTTAGTGGACGCATTAAAGGGAGATTACTAGTTTTTATCAACATAATTTTCGTTCTTCTTTTATGTGAAACCAAGTAGATGATATCTCTATTAAATATTTCTTATAAAAGTAAAATAAAAAGCTTCGAATAAAATATTTGAAATGCTGATTATTTGATTTTGAACACATTTGAAAAACTATTTATTGCTTTTTAAATTTCTCTTATAATTTTGCTCCAACAAAATAGATTTAGCAGAGAAATGAGATGATATATGATGTTTTCTATAGTAATTTAGTGATGCCATTGTTATATGTTGAGTGTATATGGTGTGTAGGTCGTTATATATCATGTGTATCACTATACATACAATGATATACACATGAAATATAACTAACATGTATCTTATACACTATATGTCACATGTATGTACTACCGTGCATACAATGACGTATATACAATAGAAAAGTGATGTATAATAACAATTATATATATATATATATATATATATATGTATGTATGTATGTATGTATATTATCTTATATAATAACACAGAAATGTGCCCCTTAATTTTGTTTCATCTAACATTTATGCTCTCCATCTTTGGACATGCACAAGTAAACTTATATAAAGTTGAACAAGTAGACGTCCTGCGTGACAATACACGTCCTACACCTATAACACATGTATCTAGAAGATGTGTTCGATTTCAGTTAGGAGTCTTGGAGGTTATTCTACTTTAAACCCTAACTTGTATCTACATGAAGGATATTATTATATACTCCCCCTAAAAAGACATGTCAAATATTCCGCAAGTTCATGAAATATGATTCTTCCTGGGTTGACGAATTGTAAATTTATTGGTAATATGTCTACGCTGCTTCAACCACAAAGATTAATGATTAAATAAAATTCAATGAGATCTATATTATTCTGGTTCGAGAAATATCTCAGTATAATTCTTGGATTATGAAAAAATATTAAGAGAGAGAAGAATCAATAGAACAAATAAATTTATATTCACATTGTTTATTAATAAAATTATATTTCTTCATATTTTATTTGTGATTATAAATTATTTTTCATCATTTACACATGCATAGTTATACAAACATTTCTTTAGCAATTTTGAGCTTTTAGATTATTATTTTTTTAAATTTGTGAAATTTCCAATTCTTAGTTTTTGTAATTTTTTTTCAAAACTAGTTTTTGTATTTCAAGTTTATTTATTTATTTATTTATTTATTGTGTACTCATTTTTTGTTTTGATTTTTTTAATCTTTAACAATTGATAAGTTGATCTCTAAATTAATGATCAAAGAAATATTAATATTAGATGAGTTCCTATTTATAATTTAATTATTTTATATTTTACAATATCATAAGTTAATTTAATTGCTTTTTCTGAATTTACTCCTGCAAACATTAGATGCTTTTTAAAAGAACTATTCAAATAAAAAAAGAAAATTATTTAAAATATCTAGGAATGAAATAAGTAATATTTTACTAAAATTATAAAATGTGCCAAAATAATTCAAATTAAATAGATGAAAAATCTTCCATCTTAATTATGATTAAAATTTTACTTTAATTAATTGATTAATTTTCATCATTCATATTTAATGATGATATATATCTTATAATATTTAATAAATAATATTTTTTTGAGAAAAGACACAAAGTCACCATTGAAGTTGTCTCACTTTTTCACAAAGACACTAAATTTTGCTAGCGTCTTATTACTCCACACAAGTATTTAATATCTTTGTATATATGTCATTTTGACATATTTTCTCATCTGTGATTTTGAACACAAAATCACACACACTTTTGCGTATGAAGAAGCTTATTTCCTTTCCAAAACAATTAAAAAGTGACACATCGCATTCCTATTTCTCACATACAATAGACCATCTTCCCCAAATCAAAATAGCTATTGGAGAATTTTTTTTTAAAAAAAGTACAGTAGATGAAATCAACACAAACTAAAATTAATACTCGAAAAAACTCAAAGAGAAAAATGGTGAAGGAGATAGACTATTAGTAATCATTTTTTCCGGCGAAAAAATATTTTTCGGCAACAAAAATGACATCTTTTCTCTATTTTCATGTTCTATTTCACTACTCTTTTTATCCATAGTATTATTGATGTGAATTTAGAATAATGAGAAATAGATTCTTCCTTAACCCTATTATTACCATTTTTTCTGACGAAAAATATTTTTCGACAATAAAAAAAGATATTTTTCTTTTATCTCCATAATTTATTTCACTATCATTTTTATACATTTAAAATCACATAGCAATACAACATTGCTACATTTGTTTGTATAAGTGACAATAACAACACTTCCAAATAAAAAGCATCAAAATCTGCAAGTTGACTCGTAGTTTAAACAGTTGTATTAGCTGCATTGGTATTCCTTAATCATAGATTTACACGCTTCTAAGCAGGCATCACTTTCTTTCTCAATGATTTGGGGAGCAAGGGGATGATTTTTTTTTCTTTTATAAAAAGTTAGTCCTTTTTTTAAAAAAAATTATGATATTTTAACACGTGACAATTAATAATTAGTGCATGATATCACTCTTTTTTTTTTAAAAAAAAAAAGTGGGACTAATCAAAACATGGGTCAAAATGATGTATTTACAAAAAACTAAATAGATTTGTGAGCTCCAAAGTTAAAATGTCTTTTTGAAATTTTGAGACAATATCAATAATAAATTTATATTTTTTTTTTATTTTTTTGAAGTACATCCAAAAAAAAAGTAATAGGACTAATACTATCTCTGTCTAATAGTAATTATTTAATATTAACTTAATATAAAAGTTAAAAAGTAATAAAATAATTTTACTTAATTAACTTTTTGAATATAATAAATACCAAAATGATAAGGCTACATTAGAAAGTTAAAAGTATAAAATTATATTTTTATTTTATAATGTAAATTAGTTACTCCATATTTTACCAAACAGAGTGGCATATTTGTGGATAATCTCTTTGCTTCTCTCCGTCGCCCTCGTTTTCTCCTCTGCAAATGTCTACTTCTCTGCTCCGGCCTACTCCGTCGCCGTCGTTTTCTCCTCTGCAAATGTCTACTTCTCGGCTCCGGCCTACTCCGTCGCTACTCACCAGCTCCGGCAGGTAACCTAAAACCTTCCTCCATGTTTACTTTCTCTAAATTCATAGATTTTTGAGCTTGTTTGTTAATTCAATGAGTGGTCTGTTTTGTTGGTTGCATATTCCAGGATGAATCTTGTACGTTCAAATACTCATTTAGCCATACTGTCCGTCTCCTTTTATCACCGTCCCTCTCAAAGTTGTAATTGTAAGCTTTGCTTTCCCATCGGTGGCGCAAGGGGTAGTGTTGTCTTGGCTACCTCATCCAAATCATACGATAACAAAGGAATTGATTCAACTCTCGCTTCTCAAAGGTATGGAAATCCTTACGTTAAACAGTTAAAACTTTGATTGTTACAATTGCAGCCCAACTCCAGCATTTTGTGCTTGTTCAATAAGTGAATACATTAAGAATTACTTAATTGTTAGTAATTGTAATCCATCAACAGAAATAGTACTATTTTGACATAATTGTATTTAGGTTGTTACCAACAGATAATTTATGAAAAACCAACTAAATGTATTGGCCTCATCACCCATTAATGTACATAGGGCAAGTCTTGATTGTTGTTAGAAGTTATAAATAAATTGCTAGATTTAATTTTATTAGATGGAAGAGAATATTCAGAATTAAAAAGTAAAAAGTTTTGATGAGGAAAGAGGGAAACTAAAAACATGAAGCCAGACCTTTTATTTTTTGATGAAAGGCTCCTACAAAACTCACTTCATATTATTCTCAAGTGGAGGATATGTCAATTATGGACTTCCATTGAGTTTCACATCTTCTAAGTCTTAGTATTTAGAATTATGATGAGGGCTTTTAAGGAGTTAAGAGTTAGAAATACTTAAGGAATTTTTAGGGTGAATACAGATAATCAAGTTTTTTGCGCACATCATTGACACAAAAACTATTAGGCGAGCTAGGGGTGTTTGGTGTTGGGCAAACCAAGCTCATGCCTAGATAATTGTGGACATGTCTTATGAGGCAACTCAGGAAAGCACCTCATTACTTTTGACTCGTGCCAATTTAGGGTGATGCAAATTCCAGAAACGCCTTTTATTACACTAGTTGTACAAGGTCTGGTACTTTGTGTTGAGATGACAATCCAGTTGCATATAATGTTTGGCAATTTTATCAATAGAGCATACAACTGCTTTGATATTCTTCTTTTCATTCTGGATTTCAAGAGGATAATATAATTTATTCTATTTGACTCATGGTAAACATTAAGTATGAGAAAGTAGAAAATATAATGTCAGGGACGGACTACCAAAGTTCTGAAAGCTGAAGCATTTTTGTTAAGTAATGAAACATCTGTTATTATGGTACTAAACTCATTCTGGAAGATCCGATTGATGTATCACCTTTAACCACCTATCTGACATCAAATTAGCTCCATCATGTTTCTGCAAAAATTCACTTGTGAAGTGGTGTAGTGATTTCCTTCAGATGGAGGATAATCTACCAGCATTATCTGAGTTTGATGCTGCTTGCTAAATTCGTTACTTGGTGGAATATATTATTAGTCCTTACACATAGTCTATCTCTTCATTTGAAACAAATCCCAATGATTTCTAAACATTTCAATAGATTCAGTGTATATGGATATAGGAGACTTGCGTAGTATATCCATTGAGAACTACAATGTCAGCATGTGCTTTCCAGGTACACAGATTTAACGGAAAATGCTCTTAGAAGCCTGAATATTCTTGAGGAGCAGCTGAGGGACTTATTTAATGAAGTCCATGCCATGATAAGAATAGGGAAGGAAAATGAGGCCAGAGATCTGCTTCTAGCAAATTTTGAAGCTGTCAAAGAACAGATGGATGCAGGTAACAAGGGTATAGAAGAAGCTGCTATTCTTGATGTAACAGCCTTGGGGTACATGGCCCTTGGAGACATAAGGACTGTCAAACCCCTGTTGAATGTGGTAATCTTTCCCTTGCCATGTATGCTAATTTCTGATTCTAGTCTTTCTGTATCATCAAACCATGAAAGGATCAAGTGACCTTTCAAAGGCGCAGATATAAGCTGCAAATAATAATTAGGAGAAGCAGAGCATGGAGACATGATTTCAGAATCTTCCTTGGAAGTTTCAACTCCAATTGTCTCCATGAAGAACAAATCATTTATTGACATAAGAACTTTCCCTTTTCAAGCAACAATATAATTCTATTGTTTTAGAATTCATACTTGACCTCATTTTAGTCACCTTTTTCTGTATGTTGGGTGGGTGGCATGATGTACTGGCAGTTGAGCGAGATTGTTGATGACTTGAAAGATGAGGAGCCCCTTCTGGACTCAATACTCACACATATGGGTAATATGTATGAAAAGTTAGAAAATTTTGACATGTCCATTTGTCTGTATGGAAGAGCTGTCAAAATTGTTGAGAGACTATACGGTAAGTCAAATTATTTTTTTCACTTTATAGTTGTTGCTTATTGTATGTCTGGATATATTTGTGTGAGATGGTGCTGTTGCTTATGTTCTTAAAATAGAATTCTATCTCATCTACTATGGTTTTCGATATGACTGTTTAGAAATAAATGATTCAGTTTGGTAAAATCTGTAAATTGGTAACTTTCTTAACTGTTATCAAGCTACTGTTTCTTTTTCTATATGGCTTAAAGCAGTTTGGTGACACTTATTTTACATTACAGGAAATACCAGTACTTTTATCATCACTCCATTGTTAGGCATGGCAAAAGTCCTGAGTTCTAATGGAAAGACCAAAAAAGCAATAGAAACATATCATCGCGTGGTTAAAATTCTTGAATCTAGCAGGGGTGAAGAAAGTGAGGAACTGGTAGTGCCTTTATTTGGCATGGGCAATCTTCTTCTGAAGGAAGGGAGAGTGACTGATGCAGAAAATGCTTTTAATAGGTGATCACTGTTCCTACAAGTCACATGTATGTTGGTTCATGACCATTTCATTTCTTTAGTGACCAATACTAACTTGTTCTCCCTTTTATTTTCATATGATATAGAATTTTGACCACATACATGAAGTTGTATGGAGAAAATGATGGCAGAGTTGGACTCTCTATGAGTTATCTTGCACGTGTGAAATGTGCAAAAGGTGAATTAATAATTTTCCTACTTGGGGGGATCAATTTTCTTTTACTTTGTTGTTCCTGGTGTCACCTAATCTTCTCCTTATCTACGGTCTCTGTTACTCAAGTAAAGAAGCAAGCAATGAAAAGGCCAACAGTGAAGTAACAGTGTCACCTCATATTCTTGTGTTCAGAGATTCCAGTTGCTTGTAAATTTCAGCTTGCTGCAAGTGCTATATATAATGAACTGGTTTTCATTCCAAAAGTAGGAGGCTTACAAATTGTGATGCTCTCTATGCTAAAACAACAACATACCCAGTAAAATCCCACAAGTGGGGTCTGGGAGGGCAGAATGTACGCAGACCTTACCACTACCATAGAAGTAGAGAGGTTGTTTCCTGGGAACCCTCATCTTAAAACCCGTAAGCAAGAAAGAACTAGATATGACAAAAAGGGAAGGGAAGGGAACAGAAAGAGCGACTAATAATGAATAACACATGACAGTATGTAACTAAGATCAAACTAACACATAATACGACAAATAATGCGAACACATGATAAAAAACACGTCCTCCACTTAACCCTACTATACCCCAAGGCCATGCATCCACCTAACCCTATCATTAGCCTGTTACTTTAATTCGCGACCTCCACTTTTTTCTATCTAAGGTCATGTCCTCAGTGAGATCAAGTTCCGTCATATCATGTCTAATCACCTCCCCCAGTACTTCTTGCAAAAGGGGTTTTCATATCCAAGGTGCTTTGCAGGAGATGTGAATGAAGCCATTGATCTGTATAAAGAGGCTCTTCGCAGGCTGAAGGTTTCTGATTATATAGCCATAGATGATCCAATAATGGAGAAGATGAGAGTGGACTTGGCTGAATTACTCCATGCAGTTGGAAGGTGAGGATCATGTTTTAGTTAAACATAGTTAGTTACATAAATATCCTTGACCTTAACGAAAACTTCTTTTCTCTCATTCCTTGACTTTTGCTTCAAAAGCACATAATGTCCTGCAATTATTAAAATTATGGAATCACCCATTTGTTAAATTGTTTGATAAATGCTTTTCATCACACCAGTTTATTCTTTAACTTTAACGAGTAATAAATTTTGGGTTTTTTAAAATAAAATCTAACTTACCATCTATATTTTAATGTAATCATTTTTTATTGTTTTAGTAAAGTTGTTTCCTATTTACAACTCCGCATCATTTCCTTGAAAACTAAAATCAAATAAAAAAATTTATCCTTTACTTTCCGTTTTGACTTGTTTCGATAAGTTACTTCCCCTTATGACTTAAGTTAGACTAACATAATGCGCTCGAGAATTCTTAGCTACTTCCGTTAAGAAGATATGAAGCATGTAAGTAAAATAAATAGGACTTTTTCATAATGTAAAACTTATATGAAATAAATTAAGGGTTTGGCTGAGTGTTTGTGAGGAGGGGGGGGGGGACTTTTATATTAAAAGGGTTTTTCGGTCCTTTACATTATTTTTTTGATTAATCAAGTAGAACATTTCTTATGGTAAAATGTACTTTTTCCAAACTCTTTTTTAAAGAAGAAATACGTGTATATTTTGATACATTACAACTGGATTCTGAAAAGATTTCTATACACACATTTCAGTTTTTATAGAATAATATAAAGTAGGTCTAAATTGGTCTTAAGAATTAAACTATGCAAACCTTAAGCTTTTCTGTAGGGCTTTGTTCTTTTGAGTAGTGCTCTAACACTCGTTTATCTTCAGAGGTGAAGAAGGCCGTATGCTACTGGAGGAGTGCTTATTGATAACTGAGAAGTTCAAGGGAGAAGGGCATCCCAGTTCAGTCTCTCATCTAGTGAATCTAGCCACTTCCTATTCACAGTCTAAACTTTTTGCAGAGGCTGAGCGCTTGCTGAGGATGAGTTTGCAGATTATGTTAAAGAATGTTTCACCTGATGATCAATCCATTACTTTCCCAATGCTGCATCTTGCAGTTACACTCTACAATCTAAACCGTAATGAGGAAGCTGAAAAATATGCATTAGAGGTTCTGCGAATCCGCGAGAGGGCATTTGGAAAAGATTCTCTACCAGTTGGTGAGCTTGTCCTTTTCCTTGTTGCTTTATGCTAACTACTAAGCAGTATGCTTTGATCTATTGGTGGAAAATGTTTGCCGTCAATATGTATGCAAGCTGTTTCACCATTCATATACTGTCTGCTTACCCTCTTTATTTGTGTTTGAGAAAGTAGTAGCTGGTTTAGTATTTCCAGGTTATTTTCTTTCATTTCTCCCTTTTTGGCTAAAGAGTTTCTATATGCAGGGGAGGCTCTTGATTGTTTGGTTTCCATTCAGACCCAGCTAGGAAAGGATGATGATGAATTGCTGGAGTTGCTCAAGAGGGTACTGAAAATTCAAGAGAAAGCTTTTGGTACTGACAGTGAGGAAGTCATGGAAACACTTAAAAAAGTTGTATATTACCTGGAGAAGATGGGGAGGAAACATGAGAGACTCCCTCTGCAAAGAAGATTATCAAAGCTCCGAACTAAATATAATCAAATGGTTCAATTTTAAAGACCCTACAAGGCCAGATGTTTGATGCGTAATTGCTTTCATGCTATTAATGGTGTTAGATTATTGTGGTTGTGCTGCAAGATAAGCTTATCTTTCTATTGGGAGTTTGCATGCCTCAATCGGAAAAGAGACACTGGAGTATGGCACAATATTGGGCTTCTTGCTTCTATGGTGGACAAGGTAAGCAGACAAACTAACAAAAATAAAGTTGCAGGAAGATGAAATAAGTTGTTCTTAGCTATATCTATCCAAGAGTGTAAAAGTGATTTTTCAGAGAATATTCAGAACCAGATATGAAAGTTTAGGGGACAGAGTTGTCGACAAATACTACCAGAAGGTATCATATAGGTTCTTGATGCATCTTCTGAAGTGTTAAGAGTATTCTTTGCCAGAGATTCTCGAGTCCTAACTAGCATCATAATATCAATAGTTCCATGGTTAAACGGTTGCTGAGTACCTGCAGTGGTGTCCTACTTTACTTTCATTAGTTCACCTCTTTGTAAATCTTACCTTATCAAAAGAAATAATTAGTTCGCCTCTTTATTCCAATGTTTTTTTTTCTTTTCCTCAACTTTCTTGCTGCACCTTTTTGAGTTTGTTCATTCATCTTCTTCAAGTGTTGAGACCTTGCTTACCATCTACTAATTCTGCTACCCCTTTGCTTCTAATAGGTATGGAAATGCATTCAAGATGTCGACCCATATGGGCTGGTGTCCACATTCCTACTACAATCTGATTGACTGCGATGTACAATGTGGTTTGAGGACTGGACAATGATAGCAAGTCTGATCATCTTTTGGCAATGAAAAATGTCACTGCTGACTCCTTTCGATTCCCTTTACATGAGATGGTGCCATTTGTATACTTGGTTGAAATTATATTGGTGGTGCATAAATAATCTTCTTAGACTACAGCTGCAAGTCTGCAAGGTAAATGGTTGGTCTGAAAGCTGAAGAAGCCCTTGCTCTTTCGAGGTGGAGTGCAATGCTCCATAGACAGGCTCCAGCTGCAAGTATGCAACATAACTGGCTAACCTGAAAGGTTGAAGATAAGGCGAATTTAGCCCTATTTTCTGGGTAACGGGAACCCGTGGTCATCCGACTAAATTCGGTATACTACTTGTATAGTTGTTAAAGAATATATTAAATACTAGCTAAAGGAACTAATGCTCAAAATGATAGTTGGTTCACTGGTTCGTGGGCTCTTTGTTAGCATGAAGGTTGGGGGTTAATTCCAACCAACCACATCATTTTTTCCCTTTTTTAAAAATGAAGTAATAGTGCACCCGTATTCTTGAATTTCTAGGTTCGTCTGTGGCGTGAAGAAGCATATGTTCTTTCTTTTCAATGTGAATGTTGTAAGAATAGCAAAAAGACATCATTTAACCTACACTTGTGATTTCTAGTGGCAAACACATACATTTTGCACTAACCAATCTCCAGATTCTTGAAAAGATTACAGTTCTTTTGGAACACTAACTTCCTTCTAAATCATATCATATTTAAATGATAATTATCCAATTTACCAAAAAGCCTAATTAAGAACTTTCAAAGCTTAGGGGTAGAAAAATCTTAATGCAGATTGCAGAGAATAGTCTGCACTCTGCGGTAGGGGGACCAATAAGGAAGTTTCTTTTTTGTGGGGTTTTTTTTTCCCCACTTTTTGTCTTGTTTAGTACTCCCTTCATCTTATTTTGTGAGACACTATTTGACTTGACGTGATGTTTAAAAATCTTTTTTTTAAGAAATTTGTGGTCTAAAATCATTCATATATATTTGTGTAATTTATTCATTAAGAGTAAGGAAGGAATTTTAAAATTAAATTGTTTTCAATTCCAGTAAGGTGATATTTTTTTCTGGGACGGACTAAAAAAGAAAGTGTTAGACTGTATTTCTAATGATTTGACAAACTGAGATCTGGTATGAAACCTGGTCCCATGTTGGAATTATATTTGCATGGCTGAAAGTGATAGCCACAAAAAGTACATTGCCAACAACTATTTTGGTGAGTACTCAGTGTGGCAGGCCTCTTGGCCAATAGAATTGCTCCAACATACTGTGCTTATCCTATATTATGTCTCATATGCATTGACACAATTAAGACTTTTTCCATTCATCACTTTCATAATCATATAAGCAAAAACTCTCAAGAAATTCTGATGAAGAAACAATAATGGAGCTCAAGATTGTCATTGCTATTTTGTGTTGTTTTTTCTCGTATTTCTTTGATGTTATCTTGTGAATCTAGTACTAATCAATAAAGGAACTAGATGCTCTTTACCATTATTTTTGGTATTCTCTTGGGTAGAGCTTCTTAGGAGTGTCAACTAGAGAGAGTTGGTGTGTGGGTGCAGTAGAGTTGTGTCTATTTATTTGAAGTCTATACCAATTCGAGGTGATTAGGTTAGTTAGGCAATAAATGTGTTGCTTAGTGATTGAAGATTTCAGGTATCATTGTAAAGGAGAAGGAATTAAGAGGTTAATCCTTGAAATTGCAATAGTTTGTAATCGTTATTGTTCATTGATGTTAGTGGAATTTTGCTGAAATCCTTATGTTTTTTTCACCTTTAAGCAAGGGAAGTTTCATGTTAAATACCCATGATGTTCTATTCTTACATTGTTATCGTGTCGAGAGACCTGATCCCTAGCTATAATGGACACACGCAGACCATCAGAGAGGATGCCGCATAAAATGGAACGAGGTGAATACATATTTTAGAGATTAATTAATTCAAATTTGTATTCCGTAAGATATATTAACAAAAAAAATAAAGTTGGATGTTGGGATATTGAACAAACTTTGGGATATAATGCATTTACTAAGAGTCTAAAAACCGATGTGCTGGAGCCTGGAGGAGTTGGTGTTCTATTAATACTAGAGACTAGAATTATGCCCTACTCTATGCATGCATGTACATATTTTTAAAAGATTTTTAAATTTTAATTAAAAAGAATAGGATGTGTTATCTATATTAACATTGTGAACATATTTTTACATAATTTTAATTCATCATGACATATTAGTTTTTTTATATATCAAATTATGAATTAATACTTATAATTGTATTTGTCATTACATTGTAAATAATAAGATTGGGAAGATATCTTTTTTACTATCAATACATAAACCCTAAATTTGAAAAGTTAATATGAAAGGCCAAAGGAGTCATGTGAAAGAATCAAGTTTACTTACTCCAAGGAACTGAGGTTTTATTGCATTGTATTTTGTCTTATCAGTTTCAAAATTTGGGTGTGAAAATATCCTATCACGAATAATTCAAGTGCAGTATAAGTCTTAATTAGTCGAAGAGATATTTATAGTTAAAAAGAAATCATGAGATTATAGTGGACACGTTTCAAGTTTGTTTTGCCAATTGATGAAATCATCGTTTTCATCTTTGCTTGTCTTTTATTGACTTGACATAGAGATTAAGAAACATATAGAGATAATTTTATTGAATCAATCTTTGAATATAATAAATATAATATCTTATAAAATATAACATAAAAATAATAATAATTAATGATAAGAATTTTATAAAGTAGACAAATATTATTAAACATGTATATTTAGTACAGTAAACATAATAACTATAAGGAGCAGCAATAACTTTCGATGGAATGAGTTCTGAAAAACAAAAAGAGAAGGCACAAGCATAAATGGATAAACATCAGCAGATATAATTGGAATTATATCTAATCTGCGTTTATTAATTGGTATAGTTAATAGTGACACTGAATTTAATAAAATCTCTTTTACGAAGTTGAATATAAAAATTGGATATTTTAGAATCAAGAATATTGTATTTCTTTCCTCTGAAGCATCTCCATGATTGTCCAAACAGGTACTTTCATCTTCACTTATTTCTTCTAACTGTCCATCATACTCTGTTTCCACTTACCTTTTTTGACTGTTCGTAGAATTTAAAAACTGTTTGTATTCTCTTTTTTCTCCCTGATCCATACAAGACTGACAGTTATTTATGCATAACTAGATAAAGGGTGTTTGGGAATTCTTGATTTTAGCTTATATTGACTCTATGACTGGAAAAAAAATTGAATCTTTCTTGGTTGGGGTGTGATGGAAAAGGGTTTTTACAGGTGGGGTTTCTTTATTAGTGATTATATATGATGATTGGGAGGTGTAGTTGTAGAGTAAAGATGATTATATGTGTGATGATTTGAAGTTAATTAGTTGATTGTAGATGTATGATTCCTTTTAAGATTTAACTGATATGTTTACTAGAAAATCTAAAAGGGTTGAGAAATGGAGCAAATCATAGTTTGTTATGCGTTGACTGGGGAATAAAGCTGTGTGGAGTCCTTTGTCTTGTCGTTTAGCTTGCTTTTTATGTTATATCCTTAGCTGGTTATTGCTTTGTATCTCTATATCTGTGAGGTAGTGGTAAGGTTAGAGTACATTTTACCGTCTCAGACCCTTCTTATGAGATTTCACTGTGTGTTTTATTGTTGTTGTTTTTGTGAGTTTGATTTCAAGTCTAGAGGGGATTTGGAGAGCTCCCCCTCAGTGAGGACGTGATCCCAGATGGGAAGGTTTGGAGGTCAAAGATTAGGGTAGAAGGTTAGTAAATAGCTGAGTGTTATTGCACTCTGTGTGGGAGTGGTAGGGGCTATTTAATAGTCGCATAGTCTCTTATTCTGTAATTTGTATGATTAATTGTTACTTCATTTGCTTTGTATTTTGCTGTGATATTTTTGTGATACCTTGTTTCAATGACCTTTCTTTTGAGCTGAGAGTCTAGTAGAAACAACCTCTTTACCTCACAAAGGTAGGGGTTTGGTATCGCGCCTAACCTCCCTATATGTCACTTCTAGGAAGTTGCTAAAACTTTCAGCTGATAAGTCAAAGGTTCTTCTGATGCTTAATTCAGATTTTGGTTTATAACCAAGCCATATTCGATAACTTCTTAATGTATTCCAACTTGTTTCTTCTCGATGCTTGGTTTTAACCCAGATTCCTCTTGTTGCTGATTGTTTATTCAGAATAACAAGGAAAGGATCATAAGATAAAAAGCTGCAAAGAAGGGGGCCATATGAGGGTGAACTGCCAACTGTTCTTCATAGAAATTAAGAGATAGCTACAACATTCTCTCTGTTCCTGATGTATTCAGCAAAATTAAGGCCCGACCACAATTCTGGAAATGCAAAAAGAGGGTCGCAGGATCTGTTAGGCGGCAAGGATTTTGAACTTAATGAATGTGAGAAAGATAATTTACATGAACCTTTAAGTATACTAGAGTCGGAGCTCAAAGTTTTGAGCGCGGAGAGTGTTCATGTTCTGAAATTATGCGGTGGAAACCAATTGATCGAGGAGTTCTATTCTCAAACATATTGTGGTGATGTTGCAAAGTTAAACCACCACCTCAAAGGCTACAATCCCTCTGCATATAATTACAAAGATAGCCAATTGCACATGCTCGGAGATGTTGTAGGCGATGGTTCGCAGGGAACAGCAGCAAATATGGATTCTGAAGGATTTATGGAATTTGATTATTACATCGACCCAGATCCTGGACAAACTAAGAAGGCTTGTTCTGAGCTGGATTCTGAATGGATTGGAGTTGAGAAGGCTGAACCATGGTGGCGCACAGCTGATAAGGAATTAGCTGCCTCAGGTTCTCCCAAGTCATCTGGATGTATTGCGTATTCTGATCATTCATGGCGTCAGTGTTTGGGACGTGAGTCAGATAATTGTTCTAACCAGGTTAGTATATCAGAAAAGGAATCTCTGGTTACTCCCGACTGTTGTTCAGGACGACATCCTTCACAAAGCCAACAGAAGATATTGTGTGTTGGCAAAGGATGCTTAACACGTCGTTCAGGACAGTCAGCAAGGTATTTATCCAACTATAGCTAGCTACTATCATATCTGGTTGAAGTGCTAGCTACTAGCTTTCTCCACCACACTGTTCTTTTTTAACATATTCTCGTTTGCAAATTTTGTATGACCTGGGAGGACTTCTTCCGAGGTTGAAGAAAAAATGTTTGAAGAAGTTATTGCGCGAGTTATAATTATTGAATGATGTGAAAAAGGCATTATCATGTCACGTCAAATTCAAAATAATTTGAAGTAGCACTTCCATTTACTAATACGGCTTTTTTGAATAGTGACTGTCTTTTCATTTTGAGCAGAGAAATAATAGTTTAAGGATGGAGGGGGGTATACGATAGAGTAAACTTAGTTCATCAATCTTGTAAAAAGATGCAGGACATGAAAAAGACGTGGAAGCAAGTTCTCTCTGCCGTATGGAGGAGAGAAAAGGAAAAATCTTTTTCTTCTTTTTTAAATATGGATTTTCGGAGTTTAAGGATATTCAGGTAGTAAATTAGAACTGGAATGTGGATTAATAACTTAAAGGTTTCCCAATGCCCACAATTCGTTGAAATTTCATTGACACGACTGCAGGTGAGTCTAATCCTTAACTCTTTTTCTCCTAGAAGTCTTCTCTCAGTCCAATTGATTTTCTTATCTTTTATGTTTCCTGTACTTGCTAGTTGTTCTTTCTGCTCGCATCAAGTTTTATGTTATTGAGGACCTAAAATTATCAATTTCCTTGTCTTTTTCTCATGTCTGTACAAAAGAAAGGGATAAAAAGAACGACCGTCCTTTAATTTCCACCCACTTTGGTAAGCTGGTTGGCGCTTACTGTTGGCAAGTGCGGTGGAACAATCAATAATAACTCCCAGAGAGTGACATTATGTATCTCTTACAGTTAGTCGGTCTTTTTCTATCAAGCACCGAACATTGCAGAATCTCCTCATTTCAAGTAAATGAATAAAGCATGTCCTGGGACCATGAAGTTCTTCATAGTTCTGAAGTTTTCTGTAATATCGTGAAACTCCATCAATGATTGCATAACATTCTAACACATTTATGACATCTTTTTTCTTAAACATGTTCACAAATTTAAGCATTTCAATTAAAATCATAACACCAACTCTACCATTTGAACGGTTGAAAATGTACATAGTCCTGCCTGAAGCAACAATATTTGCCAGGAACTCCAAAATGTGTTGTGGTTGACCTAGCTTCCTTGTTTCATTCTCTAATTATTAAAAACACTTGCTAATGTGTATCGTTCTAATTCCAGCGGCAATGAGAATTTAAGTATTGCCAACGTCCTCTCAGCAGAAACTGAACCAGGATCAAGGGATCTCAGCAAAACACAGCTGTTAGAAGCACTATGCCACTCTCAAACCCGTGCAAGAGAGGCTGAACAATTGGCACAGCAAGCCTACAACGAGAAGGAGCACGTGATCAAGCTGTTCTTCAAACAGGCTTCTCAACTCTTTGCCTACCGGCAGTGGCTTCAAATTTTGCAGCTTGAAGCTCTGGTTCTCCAGCTCAGGAATAAAGATGAGCAAGATTCCATCAACTATTCGACTTCCTTCCCCGTTATCCCAATCAAAGGCAGGAAACTGAAGAAGTTTAGATATAATAAGCCTATTAAGAGGAAGCCAGGAAAGGGAAAATGCAAGGTAAACAAGTCTGCTGTAGCTTTTGCTTTGGGTTTGGGTCTTGCTGGTGCTGGTTTGCTGCTCGGTTGGACCATGGGATGGTTATTTCCTGCGCGCTAAATCATCTCTGGTTCGCTTAGTTCACATATGTATGTTCCACGTGTTTTTCTATCAGATTGCGTCGAAGATATTTTATTTTAGCTAGTAGGTAAGGTGTGCGTATATTTTATCCTCCCAAAGCCCACTTGTGGTATTTCACTGGGTATGTTGTTATTGTAGTAGTCAGTGCATTCTGTAAATATAGTTGGGCTAAGATCTTGTAATGTATGTTGTATGTGCTTTACATATCAGAATGGTTTGGAGATTACTGTAGTTCTGTTAATATGTTTGGTGGCTTTGCTGCATGCACCAACTCCGTGCAGATGATTAAAGTTTGTGAAGCTTTTATATGTATACTAGTCACAAGAGTTTGTGCCGACACAGGCCCAACGCATGTTTTTTTTTTTTTTTGGTATTTGGTATTTTTTACTTTTTGGACTGATATATTTGAGTTGAGGGTTTTCCGGAAACAACCTCTCTATCTCTATGAGGTAGTGGTAAAGTTGGAGTACATTTTACCCTCCTCAGACCTCACTTGTGGAATTTTAGTAGCTATGTTGTTGTTGTGATTTATGTGACACCGGTAGATATTTTTTATATATATTTTAAGTTATTAATTATTACGACTTATAATATCATTTTATGTCATTTTAAAATACTATACGTTACTTATTTTGTTCCAATTTATGTTACACATATAAGATTTTGAAAGTCTTTAATTTTATTTATTTTAATATTGAAGTAGTTGAAAAATATTTTATTCGGAGTAATATTATAAAATCAAGTAACGAAGTAAGCACGTCAATCGGTAGTTATTTTGAAGAAAAAAATTAATTTATTAGGGATTTATAATTAAAATAACTAAAAAATAATTAAGAAAAATGATATACTAAAATCAAAGAATTGAAGTAAGTACGTTAATCGAGAGTAAGCATACAATTCTAGCCATTCATTCAATTTCTTCTGGCCATTTATATGTCAGTAATAATTCTTTTTGTTTAAATTTGGATGATACAATTGTATTTGGCATAGAAAGATAAAGATAAAAAAAACTGAGTGGATAAAGATTGTTATTTGTCGAGATGCAATCGTGTGTTTTGCTGAATCAGCTATTAACATCAAAACAGTGTCAAATTTCCTCGGCCACATGTTCCACAATTTTGCTGGAACAAATATGTCCAGTAAACTTTAAATATCTCAGAAATTTCCTTTATTGTTTTTTATAACAAATAAAAAAGGGGGATAGGGAAAAAAATAAAAGAGGAAATTAACGGCGGGAAACCAATATGTTTTTGTAGTCTTGTTAAAAAAGGATAATTAAGAAATAAGAAAACGTTAAATCTGTGTTCCACGTGAAGAAAAAAAGGTGAAAAAAGAAATTGTTAAGTTAAGAATTCCTCAAGCATTTAAACGCGAAAAAAAATTGTCAAAAATTAACAATTAGTACGTTGAAAAGGAAATGTCCACCATGATTAAATTACTGTTCAACTACTGCTAATTAATCCTTATCAAAAATTGCAAAACAATACAGATTCTTCTTTGTGTTTTGTACTTTTGTTTTATTTCGTAACTGTGGAGGTACAAATGATATTAGATATTTTATAGAGTAATATATTGAATATTTATATTTAAGAAAAATTTAGATTTTCTAGAGTATTAAATATTTTAAAAAGATATTCATGGTAAATAATAGAAAAATTTAAATTTTTGTTTGATAATTAGTACATAAAGTTATCTAGATTTTTTTTTTTTTGAGATATACCTAGAATGATATCTAGAATCATCCTGACACCACTATAAGTAGGGATTACGTTAGACATTTATAATAAAGTCTTCTTCCATGACAAAGTTCTCATTTTCAAAATCTTCATTCTCATATGTAGCTTTCTTTTCTTTAGTTAAATCATTCGATCTTAATTAACAATTTTGGACTAGAAAAAAATTTTTTCAGTTATACTTTTTTTCTACTATATTTCTCTAACACTTGTCTCTTCTTTTATATTGTTTTACTTCGATTAATTTCTCTTTTAACATGATAATCTATTATATATAATTTTTATATCTCATAAAAATAAAATTTACATATATTTTATCATCTTGTCTCCGGCATGCACGACTGTTTCTTCTACAATTTCCTACAAGGTCAAATCGATTGGTTTGACCTTTGACTTTTTCCCACGCTTAGCTGCTCAAAGCCGACCGTCCTCACTAACCTTTTCCATCCAACCATCCCTTATCTGCCACGTATACATTCGGCCTCACTTAATTATTTAATTTATTTGACATGATATTTTTTTAAAAAAATTAAAAAATATAATCTAAAATAGCTCTTTTGTATAAATGAGATTTATCTTTAGTAAAAACAATATTTAAACAAGAACAACATATCAGTGGAAGCTCTCACAAGTTGAGTATGGTTAAGTAAAATATACGTAGAATTTATTATTATTTTATAGTGATAGAAAAATTATTTTCAAAAAATTTTTATTTCAAAACTATTAAATCCTAAAAGTAAAAGATACTAAAAAAAGGAATGATTAAAGCGAAAAGTAAGTGATAATATTTAAAATTATATTATTCTTATAAAAAAAAAAGGACATTCTTTAGAACGAAATAAAGGAAAAAATTATTACGTAGCATAGAATAAAAAATAATTAGAAGCAATTTAATTTTTTTTTTAAAAAAAAAACCCGAGTAGCCTACTGATCGAGTTTTATTTAAGGAAGTCCACATTATATGAAAAAATAAATATAAAAAATCCTCTTGTTCACATTTTAATTCTTCATTCTTGAATTTGTTGTTTCTCCCATTCTTCTTTATCCTGAAAAAACTCTGTAAAGACCTGATTTTTATTTTTGAAAAAGCCAAACATGCCTTTCTGTGAGGTGGGTAAATACCAGAAAGGTGTGGATGCAACTAGCAACAACAATGGAACCAAGATTTTTTATAGAACTTATGGTCAAGGCCCGGTCAAAGTTCTCTTGATTATTGGTATTCTTCGATTTCCTTGACATTTTTCGATGTTTTTCCTATTTGGGTTTTACATTGTACAATTTTCTTTAATTTCTGGGTGATTAAATTTTGGTTTTTGTTTGTTTCTTGAATCATTTTAAGGATTGGCTGGGACGCATAGTTCATGGGAACCACAGATCAAGGCGCTCGCCGGGACGATTACTCCGAATGATTCTGAATCGCCGGCCGGTGATCGGAGCTCCGGTGATGGTGGGGGCGTGGAGGTCTGTGCTTTTGATAATCGTGGAATGGGTTTAAGCTCTGTGCCCACAAAAAAGTCGGAATATACGTGAGTCCCATTTACCAAAATTCTGATAGTGAAGGAATAAAGTAGGAAAAAGCAAAACTTTTCTGATTATTGTAGAATATTTACAGCTAATAGGAGCAAATTCAAGATAAAATTCAGTTCTTGGTGGGGCTCCAATTAGACATATGAGAAGGCCTTCAATTGTTTTTCTATTTCTTAGCTAACAATTTAAGTAAAGTAGTTAGCATGTTAAATTGATGGTGCAGGACTAGCATCATGGCAAAAGATGCAATTGCTATAATGGATCACTTGGGGTGGAAAAAAGCGCACATCTTTGGTCATTCCATGGGTGAGATTCTGCTTCTGTTCTTTCGGTTGGCATTATTGATGATGACTTTGTACATCTTTAGTAAATTGGATTTTGAGATGGATATTTTCAACCATAAAATGTGCCTTGTATAGTATTCCAGTTAAACTTCTGAATAGTAGTTTAATGCATTTCGAATTTTTAGAAAAACTGGTCATTGCAGTTCGGCTTTGCTCAATGGCTAGTTAGCAACTTGAATAAAATGTGGAACAACATTTTTGAGTATCAAGGTCATTCTGTTGCTGGGAAGACACTTATTTGATAACATTTATGCTTGGACTTTTTTCCAATCATTCAGGAGCTATGATAGCTTGCAAATTGGCTGCAATTGTGCCTGAGAGAGTTTTATCTTTGGCTTTACTGAATGTCACAGGAGGAGGCTATGAATGTATACCCAGGGTAAGATCCTCTCTTCAACTATTGGTCTTTGGACACATTGTTCAAAGATTTAGTGAATGCTTGAGATATATCTGAAAGTTGAATGACCATTTTGGTTTTTCCTTGTATTGCATACCCTTCCAGGAAAGATATATAAAAATCAGCTTACTGAAAATAAAAGATATTCTGTTAGTTGAGACTACTTGAGGCCATTCTAGCATTTTCAAGTTTTACTACATTGCATCAATGGTCATGTTATGAAAGCAGCAAGGTGGAATTTGCACACTGCAAACTCCCTGGGATTTGGTATGATGGTAAGAGTGTATCGTGTAGATTAGGTGCACTTATGGAGTTGAACTTAGTAGCAGACAAAAGTTTAATACAAGTGGAAAAGGGTAGAGGAGTGGGCACGTCATCCGTTGAGCTTCAAACAGTGTGCTCTTTCCCTGGAGATTTCTCGGTTATCAGAAGGGGCAAAATATGGCACACTGCAAACTAATCAGGGAAACATATGTCAAACCAAAACATTTTCTTCCTTGGCTGCTACAATTAGATTGATTCCCCTCTGTTTGATCGAAGAACCTCTACTAGGCAGCTCACTTTAGAATGCAAACATTATATTCCTGATCAGGGAGATGACATAAATTATATCTGACTGGTTGTCCTTTCCTCTTAGCTTATCCATTTCCTCTCTTCATTGTTCAATTGCTCTGGTTTCAATCACAGCAACATAGTAATGATAAAGCATAAGTCCTAGCCTTTCTGTCATTTGTGGGTCTTACACAGAGAAGTGGTAACCTTGCCTATTGTTCTTGAGCAAAACACTGAAAAGAATTTTCTTTCTCCCTGTGGGAATACATTTGGAGGCTCTGCTGCTTGTTTATACACTAGAAGTTGTATTTAGGTTGAAATTCTGGTGTAGGGTGCATTGTTGCTTGAGCTTGCTTATCCTTGTCAGGCTTGAGTTCCTAACTTCTAAGCAATTTAATCGTTATTTAATTTTTTTGGGGGGGAGGGTATTTGTTTATTCCTGATATGAGAAATGTGATCAAATTGTGAACACTTCGTTCATAGTATTTGAAAATGGAAATTCCATCACATCTCTATCCTGTCCTGAAGTCCTGCTTTCACTAGGCAAAGCAGAGTCTTACCCAATAATTGACCTTCACTAGCATGGACTGTGAGACACAGTTTACATTCTTAAATAACAATTACAAATTAGCTGCAAGTGGATGATGTTACTGGCGACTGTCCCATGATTTACTGCCTGGATGATACCTATGTCACAGGCTTCACGGCATATAGTTATTTGTTGCTTATAAGATGATATCAATTACATAGTTATCCAAATAAGAATAAGGTGTGGTATGTAATTATTAAGAATATACACATCAGCACATATAGCATTGAGGCATGTTGGCATTTTGTCCCATTCCAGTAGGAAATATCACAAAGATGTAGCTTTCTGTACAACATCTTGTCCAATTGTGTGTGTGTAAAACAAAGAGAAATTCCAGTTTGTGTATGAGAAAGGAGGGAATACAATTTTGTTCTTCTGGCAATAATGCATTATGAGTTGCATCTGCATCTATTTCACTTGATACCCATGCAGTTGGATTAATTTGAATGAGATAAGGAGCGCCAAGTTTGTATACTCAGATTGTCTTATGGGATAAACACATATCAGTATATCACAACTATAGCTTGTACTTGTAGATTAGGTAACCCACTCTTCTTTGCTCTGCATAGGCCAAGAGATACCTAGCATTTTTCTCGAAGGGTGAGGAGAGACCCCTCCCAGTGAAATGCTAGAGGCCATTCAGTATCTTCAATAGCTGGTACAACCATTTGATTGGAGTAGTTCCCAATTCCATAATGTTTTATATTTGGTAGCATAGGCCACTCAAATGTTTGATCTGAAAAATAACATGTTTGCGTAGTTAAAAGGGAAAAAGGACAAGTATATCCCTGAACTATGACAAATGGTATGCATATACCCGTCGTTATACTTTAAAGTTGTATATACCCTTACCCTCAATCTTTTGGCACATGTATACCCTTAAAACTAACGGCCGGACACATGGCTTCATCTCAAAAATATACCTGATTTTTTATTTAAGTTTTTACTCAAAATTAAAAGAACCCATCCATCCTCCATAAAATTACCCACCCATGACCCTATTATAACCCAAACCATATTTTTGGATGAACCAAAATCAGTCCTTTCAATATCACAACCATCCCCGTTGCCAGCTTTCTCCCCATTTCTGACATAGTCTATATAGAAGCTCTGGAAGAGCAGTCAATGTTAGTCTTCTGAAGGGGGAAAAAAAAAGATAAAGGAAAACAAAATTATCCATTACATGTCGAAACTATAGACAAATGATAGCAAATACATCAATTTCATAGACCAGATTGAATCTCTTATGCAAAAGAAAGTAAAATTCAGGTGACCTAGAAGACCCATTTGAGGTTTATCTTTTTTTTTCTGGCAAGAAATCTTAAAATCAAAATTGTTTGATCCAACTCAAAAGAATTGCAAAAGTCTCAATACAATCTCATTGCTTAACCAAATATATGGGGAACAATGCTTTCACTTTGATTGTTATCCTATCTAGGACGTCCATTGTTTCCGAGGAGAGAACCGTCTTCATTTTTCATTTTCTTCTCTCTGTCGGTGGCTTTTCTGTAAAAGAATGCAAAAACCATAGACCCTAGAGGACGTTTCAATTATAATTGGGTTAGTGTTTAAATTTTTGAGATGAAGTCATGTGTCCGGCGGTTAATTTTTAAGGGTATACACATACTAAAAGATTGATGATAAGGATATATACAACCTTAAAGTATAACGGAGGATATATACATACCATTTGTGATAGTTCGAGGGTATATTTGTCCTTTTACCATAGTTAAAATGTACTATCTGGAAATACAAATCTGTTCTTAACAACGCCTGAGCACTGAATATTGTCAGAAATTCATCTATTGATACAGTTGAAGGAAATTAGGTATTTTAGAGATAAATAATACCGATACAAGGGATGGGAGGTAACATTATGCATGTGATTAAACAATATTGTTCTGTCTGAGAAGTACAGAAGGAACTTCCAAAGAGTTAAGGATGGGTATGTTGTATAAGAAGACGAAACAGTACTTAACCAAAGGAGTGAGAGGGTGAAAAAATGCGTTGAATAGTTCTTATGGAAAAATGAATCAAGAAAACAAGTACCTTAGTTTGGTGGGTCTCTATAAAAGGTTGAGTACTTAACCCGTTGAAGAATCTGAAAATTGCAAGTCAACCAAATTTGAAATTGGAGAAGGGACAATGATTACGAGAGATAATGATTATTGTGGTCGTTATTCTTAGTTTAGCTATGGTGTAGCCTAAGCATTTATACGAGTCAACTGTACCCCAATTGATGATATAGGATCAAATAAAAATTCAGGTTAAAGTGGCCATGAATGTCAAGTCATTTGAATTTCTGTAATTGATAGTTTGGAACTGAGACATAATTGATTCATGGTTTCGTAAAAATGCTTTCCCATTATCGATAAAATTATACTACTTTACTTGATCAGGGAAAAAAATCAACTGGCAACATCATATCAGATGCACAAAATCTTTTGAACAGATACAGGCTCATTATGAATATGATCCTGTAATTTTTATTATTGCAAACTGTATCAAAAAATGCTAGCCTAATTAATGTTTGTACCTCAAACACAATGCTTCCTCTGTCTGTTTCTCATTATATACTTGTACGGAATGAAGAGTTCTTTTTTGTTGATTCTTGTGCTCATATGGTCTTTTTGCCTGCAGCTCGATCGTCAAACTCTATCAATTGCTGTGCGTTTTTTGAAGGCAAAAACACCTGAACAGAGGGCTGCTGTTGATTTAGACACCCATTATTCAAAGGTTGATTGATTATTCATTTAACTTCCCTAGTTTCTTCCCTACTGCAAAGTTGCATATACAAGACATGTATTGGTGTAGAATATAAAATGTAAACTAGATGGCTATAACTTATGTATGCATTATTTTTCGTACAAAAGCAAATCAGTTGGTTTATCATCACTAGATATAAATTATAATCTTTCTCAAAAATAAAAAAGATCAAATATTTATCACAACTAGAGAGTGATATATGACTAACATATACGTATTTTGAGCTTTGCAGGAATACCTCGAGGAATATGTGGGAACTACGACTCGAAGAGCAGTATTATATCAAGTGAGTAACCTAGATGTTTCTTAGGCCCTGTTTTATTTTATTTTTTTTCCAGCTACTGGAAAGTAATCTACAAGAAATAGAACTTAAGGTGCTTACGAGGTCTTTCTCCCTCTTATTTTTGGGGTGCTCCAGGAATACGTGAAAGGCATAACAGCATCCGGGATGCAGTCAAACTGTGGATTTGACGGACAGATAAATGCTTGTTGGACTCATAAGATATCACGGGCTGATCTTGAATCTATCTGCTCTGCTGGATTCCTAATATCTGTAATTCATGGGAGGTAGGGGCATTATCCACTAGATCCTGTTTCATATTGCCAGATACACATTATTTACATATAAATCAACACTTTCTTCTGTGTAGGCATGATGTCATTGCTCAGTTAAGCCATGCAAAGAAGCTTGCGAAGAAGTTATATCCTTATGCTAGAATGGTAGAGCTTCCCGGAGGACATCTTGTTAGTCATGAAAGGACAGAGGAGGTATGTATTTATATCGTTATTATGCAAATACAGATTTATTCAGTAATAAAAAACTTTCATGCTGCTTATTTACCAAATAAAAAGAAGGTATGTACTAAGATGGAGGTCAAGAACCTGGGGAGGGGTTACTCAACTAAGAACTATAGATCTGCAGCTTTGTAGCGATTCTAAGGATCATTTGGCTTATTCCAAAATCTACTTTTGGTGGTCACAAATAGGGCAAATCAAAACTATGCGATAGTTACAGATAGGAAATTCAAAATGCATATGTTATGAAATTCTCAAAGTTTTAGTACTCCTTGTGGCTTCAATTGATTTGAGTATGAAAAAATTCTGTAAACACTAGCATCCTTTCAAAATACACTAGATTTTATAATCTGCCAACTTTTATAAATTGTTCAGGTATCTGACTATTTTTTATTATTTTTGTTGTGAATTTGGTTTTATTAGCAAGTGAGGGTAGTTTACACAATGAGACTATATCTAAAAGTCCTTTTATTTTTAATATTTGTTTTAAGCTTTGTGTTTGGAGCTAGTTTTTGTAGTATTCGTGGAAAACAAAAATGAATATCGCAACACAATATAATTTATAGGCTCTTGAATAAGTCAAAGGATGACATGACCAAATGAAAGCATTATGTAGGACTTATGTATTTATGAGGTAATTATCAGTATGACCTTGTAAATATGTTTGCTGACCTGGTTTTGTTACAGCTCTAAGTGTATCATAAAATTTTTGTTATGTCCAATCTCTTTGCATTTGTGTGCTGATTCTTAATGTAAGAAGTATATGACACTTTTTAAAAATTCTAGGTCAATGACGCACTTGTTGAGTTGATCAAGGCATCCACAAGTAAGATTAGCCCATATGACTGGACAAATTTGCCCAAGAAAAGTTCTGGTAAGTATTAATATCTGGTTTTTCTATTCCTGTTCTTCTTAGAAAGCGGCAGCATGAAATTTAGACTATTTGGAGGAACAAGAGATAGAGGAATAATAACACATAAAACTTCCATGAATCACTAATTCGTGTTATGTTTCTTATGTTTATTGGTTAAGGTGCATCTTTCTAATAGTTGATTGTCTGTCAGGATGGAACATAACTCCACTTACAAGAAAAAGTTCTCCAGAAGGTAGTAGATCGTCTGCCATGTCGGACATTGTAGGAAGGCTGCAGATGTTCTTGGTGTTCCTTTTTGGTTTGTTTATGTTGGCATTTGAGTTCATGCGAAGAGGTGTAAGTCGTCTAAAACCAGTCAGAGTAAATGCAGCCCTCACATGAACCTATGATGGCAAATTCAGTCCACTGGTAACTTAACCGGTGGAACTAACTGTACAGCATTTACAGAAAGGGAAAAGGCAAAGCTCTACACTCTGCTGACAAAAACATCAGAGCCTGCCCTTGCCACTTTTTATTTTATACTTGGTTAAGGGCATATAGCATTCCTTTTCCTAATGATGATTATCCTTTTTGATGAATCAAACAAGCTGATATTGTACTCTGCATTATACTAAATCTTAAGACACCAAATTTTGATCAACTTTAAAAGATAGTTGTTCATTTCTTTTGAATGGTGAGCTAGTGATTATTCCAGAGTCCATGTGGCAGCAAAATCAAGAAACTAGAACCAGAATCTTCAGAAGGACCAGGTAAAACACACAAGAAACACAAGCTAACCTGAAAAGAGTCGAAACTTTCCATTGTTCACTTCAGTGAAATGAAAGCAGCCCACTTTTCAATCATTAATTCATCTGTTAAGTAGAATAAAGATGATTATTAGGCTTATAAATAGCAAATGCTTGGTCAAGGGCTCAAAGGAAATTTACATGGCAGAGAATGTCAACATGGTGTAGTAATAATACTTGTATTAGTAATGTTGACATTAATTATACAAACTTTTGTTTGGTTTGGTGTATTAAAAGTAGTAAGCATTGCATACAAATATCTATTTACAAAAATATCCTTCACAATTATGGTGAGAAAGATGCAAAAAAGATTTTGAGAGATAATGGTCCCTTTAACCATGCTAATATCTGCATTAAAATCGCTTGCATTACTAATACCTAAAAATTCATTGTATTAGTAATACACACGTTAATACCCAATAGAATGTATAATTAATGTTGGCATTAGTTATATATGACATAAAAAAGCATGTCAAATAAAATAATATTAATATAAAAAATCAACACATGCATTATTTTTACTAATATACTTTATCAAACTACTAGATTAAAAGACCATCACATGCATTACACGCAACTAACCAAATATCAAGATGGAAGGGGACAAAACCTGTTTTCTCCCAGAAGTGAAGTTTCTCAGCCAATTAACAAAGTAATATAGTTAAATGGCCAAAAAAAAAAAAACCAATACCTTGAATCATATTTATTTTTCTCTCTCTATATATATGTATGATTCTTAAAAGAAAATCAAGAGTTTCAAGGAACACACGAACAACCAAACCTTAAACTAGGACAGAATATTGAGACAGAAGTAATTGTTCCCTCCATTTTAAAAATAATAATCTAGTTTGACTTGACAGAAAATTTAAGTAAAAATAAAGGAGACCTTTTGGTTTTGTAATTATAAATTAAAGTTATATCAAATCTATCAAAATGCTTCTTAATCTTATGGCTCAAACATGCCACATAAAAAAATTAAAATTAAAATATTATCAAAAAAGGAATATAATTACTTTTGGTGGCAAAAACTAGCAGGTGCAGATAAAACAATTAATTGGGGACATTTGGTTGGCAACATGTTATCCCAAGATAAGTTAGTCTGGGATAAGTTATCTCACCATATATATGAGATTACTTATACCATCACTGAGGAAAAATGGGTGGGATAATTAGTCCAAGGATTACCTTATAACTTCAACCAAACATAGATAAAATAATTCTACATTTTATCTTGGGATTATTATAACTTATGTCTTACATCAAACGATCCCTTAATATGTAACAAAATATAACTATTGTAATTCCATAAGTGGAATCTAGAGAGAATAAGATATATCCAAAATTTACCATTACCTTGAGAAGTAACGAGTATATTTTCAATAGACCTTTGCCTCGAGAAAAGCAAAAGAAAGCAGTAGTCATGGAAAAGAAGCCATGACAAAATACTACATGATAAAAATAATTTGAAACAAAAAAGAATAATAACTACCACAAATAACATAACAACCAATAGAAGAGAGTAATACTACAAAAAGGAACAATAAGAAGATCATGATAAACTAAAAAGTAAAATTCACAACACAAAGGAAGAATGGAAGAAACTTGCCTGCCTTGTTTTTTGGTGAAGTATAGGTAACAGAAAATGAATGAAAAGAGTATAAATAAAGATGCTGAATTTAGCATCTGAATTATGCCCTTTCCAATTTTTTTTTTTAATTTAGAAAAATAATAATAAGGTGGCAGATGGGCCAATAGTGAGTATTATACCAATGGAATATTCTTAAACATAGAATTCTAGCCAGACAAGATTAATACCACTTAAATCTCTTGTTTAGCTTTTAATTCCCCTGATTAATAGTTCAACTAGTATCAATTAAACACACGACACAATTTTTTTACATTATCTTTTCCTTCATTACACTTAAAATAATAATAATAATAATAATTGCGTCCTAATTTAGACAAATTACACGACTTACTCAAAGCATAAACACGCAACATTATTTAACACTCCTACCGTCCCATTTGAACGGTGATATTTTTACGCAACTTTTACTCGGAATGTAGTAGGAAAATAAAGTTTTCCGATGACTTTTAACCGTTTTGAAGTATTCGGTATATAGAACATCGGAAAATATTTACCAATTACTGTAGTTGGCATTTCCCGACTGCTGCAGCGCGACCATTATGTACCTAATTGCCGACTACTGTAGTCGGAAGATTATTAAAATAATAATTTATTATTTTTAATAATGTCGATTACAGTGATCAAAAAATTATTAAAATAATAATTTATTATTTTTAATAATATCGACTATAGAAGTCGAAAAATTATTAAAATAATAATTTTTCATTTTTAATAGTGCTGACTATAGTAGTCGTAAGATTGAAGTAATTAAATAATTAATTAATATATATTTTGATTACTGCGATCAGCGCATACAACTTATTAATTATTTATGTACATTTTCGACTACTGTAATTCGTATTAAATGATATTTTACATTTTTAGAATCAAACTATGTAGACTTTGACTAACATTTTAAGATATTCTTTTCATTATACTGATATAAAAAAATTGCAATCGATAATATTTTTTTTATAGTTTTTGAATATCTAAAACATTATTTTAAAATATCAAATTAACTTAATTTAATTTAACTTTAAAAATGAGTCAAATTGACTTATGAAAAGTGCAACATGACAACTAAAATAAGAGAGAGGATACTAATAATACTTTTTAGTTTGGATGGCTGTTACATATTGTTTCATAAAAAATAAAACAATAATGGAATGGATTGTATCACTTTTCGTTGCTACATAATATATATCATCATTAATAATTTTTAAGAATAAATCTAAAATATATATATATAGTACGGATAAAATTATTGTTAAAAAATAAAATAGAATATCAGTTAACGAACAAAAATAAAATGATAAAAAAAATGAAGTAGTAATCCAATTACGTGAAATCAATACTTATTACATAAAAAAACTTTTGATCGTAGCAATAACTTACGAATACAATACGATAAAATTTAAATAATAATCATTTAAAACATAATATTTAAATGTAATATACATATTATTCATTGTATAAATGTGTATAGTCAATATATATCTCATGTATCATCAAACTTTATTCAATTTTTGAGTGTAGTGTATAACTCATATATACATAATCTATATTGTATTGTGCATGTATACTTTTTAAAGACTTTTGACAAGCTATAATCTATAATTATTTATATTTGTTTTATGAATTTTAAATATATTTTACGTAAATATAACAAGATTATATTTATTATAAATTAATTAATTTATTTTTATATATTTAAAATTATACCTACAATAAAATACAATAGGCCATAGGGTATCCACCCAAGCTGAAAAGGACCTTTCAATACAAAGAGTCCAACTGTCCAAGAATCTAAGGCATTGGACTTTCATTTACCCGCTTGTTTAAAGGGTCGGGTTTATGGAATTTGGTACCTTTTCCCTGAAACCCTAAATTCCAAAACCCTAGTAATCGACCAATAACTTTATCTGCTGTACAGCAACTCGGGATGGATGGTGTGGCGTCTCCATGGGACTTCAACTGGTATTTCTCTTCATATAGTTCCTCCTATTACCAACCAACAAATCCTTATGTATGAAGAAAATGCTTTTATGGTTATGTGAACAAATATATGTTAAAAGGATAAATTCAAGTTTTCTCTTGGTTTTAATCTGTTATTTAAGCATACCCATGTGGTTTTTCTTAGTTTATTGTCAGAAAGTCTTCATCTTTTTGGATGCTTTCAAAGTAATGGATCATAGCAGAGTTATAAGAGAATGGAGAGAACAAAGGAACTGTACATTGAGAAACTTGTAGAGAAGCTTAACACTGATCTAGGAATGAACTCGTCGTCTCGAGACTCGATTAATTGAATGTTACCTTAGATAAAGTATTAGCTTTGTAGGTGGAGAACATCTGGAGAAAGTTTCATACTGAATTTTGTCACTGAGAAAAGCTTGTCAGTTCTCTTGTCTTTTATACTATATGCTTGCACCTTGCGAATTTTCGACTGTAAGAGCGGAAATTTCAGTTCTGATGACATCTTGTGTACAATTGTCCCTAATTTGTTGAATCTATTGTAGATGTGACCCTATCTTCATGTCTTCCTTCCTGCAGGAAATGTGATGTATTTATGTTCTATTGTTGTTTCTCCATTTCCTTCTTGTTCTTTTGTGAACTAAAATTGAAAAAAAGAATATATTTGCATCTACAGTTCCATACTTCCATTTTGTCAATGAAATGCATTCTTAAACTTGAGAATCTGAACTGAAGAACAGAGGAGAAAATTTGTGATATCTTGGCACTAGCAATAATGAGTTATACTCTTTGTTAATGCACTTTTGATTTTGTATTCCTATGCAAAGGAGTGAAATTTATGAGGTACACTTTATGCAGCAACTTGGAAGTAGATCTTGGGTCTGAAGAAAATGCTCATATTGTCTATACTGCATTGGCTGTTGATAAGGAGGTATAATGAGACTCAGATTTTTCATTCGTTGTAGCATCTATTTCAATCCACCAGTGGTTCAACTCTTGTACAATTTAAAATTGCAGTTGCAGCCAGATAAAGTGAAGAGGCATATGTCTGTATCTAACGGGAAGCTTACTGTGTGAGCACTTGCTTCTAATCTCTAAATTTATTGAATCCTTGTGCATTTTGTTGATCCAACTGCAATTAGTAAGTCACTGTTGTCAATATTTCTTATATGTTTCCCGAGACATATGTTGGTAATTTGTAAATATCTGATTATGCATCATTCAGCTTTCTGAAACTCTTTGTGATGCTTTACAGAAATTTTGAGGCTGTTGAAGCAAGATTCCTTCGTGCATCGTTTAGTGCATTTGTAGATGTACTCACACTTGCAACAAAGACCATTGAAGAATTTGGTCCGAAGAAGGAATAGAGACCTTTATTGAATATTGTTGGACATTGTTCATTTATTGATGTGTCGTATACACAACGCCATGTCCTGTTGTTATTCATTGCCAGCTGATAGTTTAACTTAAGATTATATTCATCTTTATGATATTAATATTCATGTACTCTGGAACTACAAACTAAATGGAGTACTTGATTTGGCCTTGACAAAGATGCTTAAGCAACTCAAATCCTCATGATGAAAAGATACAAAGTTCAGCCTGATATCTACTATTATCTACTATTGAAGTAAAAGATCCTACAGAGCATTTCTGTTTCGCGAATGCCAAACTGATTTACTGTCAAAGAAAGCACAGATGACTTGATCCACAAACAATTTTTTTCTATTCAAATTTTTTCTCCTTAAAATCCTTGCTATATTACTTTATGATCTGTAAAGACCATGTCCAGGACAACCAATCAGGTCTTTACAAACTGCCAAAATTTAATATACAATTTTGAGGAAAGGTAAGCAGTGCATTAATAAAAAAGGTATAACTGGAGAAGCACTATTGTATTATAGCAACAATAAAGCATGTTCCTGGTTTCCAGCTGCAAATGCTACCACATCCACCCTTCCTTTTAGTCACATTTTTTTTGAACTTGTTACTGTTAATATTCATCTATGTATGTATACAGCGTTTCATCTTTCTTTGACTTGCGTCGACTGAGTAAAGCTTTAAGCAGACGTTTACTTTTGCTGGGATGTTGCTCAGGATCTTTGATGTTTATACTGTCCACATGAAGCCGCATTGAAGCTGATTTACGAGGCTCTACAGCATACTGCTCAAACACAATTTAACAGTTAAAAGAAAAAAAAGTTTACTATGAACGCGAGAAGTTGAAGAATTTCGGGATAGAGAAGCATGATCTTATCAGCAACAGTTGAAAACTATCAGGTTGGACCTGGATAAACATATAAAACAAAATGAAAAATATATAGGATCCAGTAATTACCCGTCTCCCATTGGAAGGGTTTGGAGTAGTAGGCCGATTCTTATTTGGGGTGGTTGGCCTAGAACTTTTGGGGGTGGTTGGCCGACTAGCAAGAGATGCAGTTCGTAAAAGAGGAAACCGATGTGGTGAAACTGTCCGCTTGTCTGTTGGTCCATTATGCCAAAGGACAAAAAGGAGGATAAAATTAATTAAAGCAGCAATGAGAACAAGAAGGTGGGAAACTGTAAGCACCAAGATGCAAAAATATTATAATGCAAGAAAATGATGAGTAGAGACCTATTTCCTTTTTTGGCGTGGTTCCGGAGAATGAAAATTTTCCATACTGCTGAAGAAGACGTGGAGAAGGTGACTGGGAGAATCCTTTCCTGCAGTATATGAATCTTTACTTAGTCATGCATGGTAAAACATAAAAGGTCTCAGGTGGCTGGATATAACAAGAAGCAAGAAAAATTTACCCAGCTGTAGGTGGTGGAGTCTCTCTAATTGTTGCTCGCACAGCTGCATTAAAGAAACCAGCTCCGGTCATATCATTTTTCACAAGGTATATAAACGGAAACTCAAAATTTGAAGGCAATGCATGATATTCTACCATTTCTAAATTGATTCCAATCATCTTGATCGTCAAGACTACACCCTTGGTACTGTAATTTGGTGATATTAGAACCATGCGCTGTCTCACCAACTGGAAAATAATTATCAAGAATGATTGAATGTTCTAAGCGCTGACTTGGGAGTGAAAAATACTTCTAAAGGAACAGATTTGAAAGATACGAGATATAATCATAATAACCTGGTAATATATATCGCTTGTGATACTTAGGAGTATGAATAACCAATGACTGCTGCGACAGGCCCTCATTATCAATGTACTCCTGGCATGTCTTTAGTCTCTACAAGAAAACTAGGTAAAATGAATAAGAGCCGAAATATCACAAGTTACACTCTCACAACCAAGCACAAAGAGAGTAATGCAAGGGTTGATCAACAAGACTGCGATGGTGTTATTTTTAAGCGTGAATATCGGGGCATACGGTAATCATATGTCTCGGTATCAAAAATCTGCTTTTAAGGCCATGTGTTACAGGGCTTAGGATTGGGGATTTTCCAGAGACTGACTATTTAAGTAAAAACTATATAACTCCAATTATTGATCCATTTAGTAGAGCAACAAGATCAAATTGGCATTCTGGTACTTGAGCTCCAGCTCTAAATATCCAAATTAGGTCGACGTAAGCCAAACAAGAAATAAGACAGGAACATATGAACTAAATCTTGATCATCTGTATCCAATTCTTGCATTCCCAAAGAAAGCCTAATGAATTTGGATCATAGCATTTTCTTTTGATGGAGAAAATTAGGACCACTCCATAACAGTATAAAACAGCAGAAAAGCCACAACTAGATTCACAATTTGTGTGTGCCTGTGCAATTACTTCAACTATAAAACATACTAGACACAGAATTATTCGAACACAAAATATAAGCAAAATTGCACACTGCCAAGCATTTGATATGTTCAAGTATTGGATCTACAGAAGGTGTTAGCATGTGGCAATCTTAGAGTATTGCTACTATCTTTAAAATACCTGATAAACCTGTATAAGTTCATTTGCAAGGATTATCAACAAATTTATATTTCGTCAACCAAATGGAACTTGATATGCATCTTGATTTCAGTTATGGAGTTCATTCAATTAACCTATCTATAAAATGTATTATTGTTAGAAGAGTTTATGTTTAAGTGGTGACGATGCGGGATATCAAACAAATACATATTTAAAGGTGTGTTTGGATGAAGGAAAATGTTCTCCGTGGAAAATATTTTCTTGGAAAACAAGTGAATTTCTTACTTATTTTTTAGTGTCTGACCATTTGTAAGTAAGCTAAAAAATATTATCCCAAGAACATTATGGAGGTAGGATGGGGTCACGGCGGTAGGGATAATAAACTTGGAGTGTCACTTTTGGAATTTGGTTTTCCTACTTCAATTAGGGGGAAATCGTTTTCCTCTTGTTTTCTTATAGAAAATGTTTCCCAAAATATGTTGACCAGCCAAATATCCATACCAAACAAGCGCTTAAAAGTCACGAAGGTAACTTTCAACAAAGTTGAATATATGCCACTAGAAAGAACGCTAGTCACACATATGCTATTACATAGTGGTCACTTTTTTCTTCACAATGCCATGGTTTATCTGATCAGAAATCTTCAAATGATGGTCTTCATAAAGTTTTGATATCCGAAAAAGGAGCAGGTTATTACCTGCTCAATGCAAGATATACGCAGCCCTGTTCCAGAAACTTCATCAACTTTTTCATCCAAGAGATCGCTGACCTTATACGTCACAGAGCCTAAATGATCCACAGTGTTCACAAGTGCTTTAACAGCATACTCTTTCAACGTATCTACCACACTGTAAGAAAACAAATATGTTAAGAGACATACCAAAATGACATTGAAAATGTAATTGAACTTTTCCTCGACAGATAACTCACAAATCTTTTTGCTCGTCATTAGAATAAGATAATTCAAAATATTCAGCTGCTGAGTAAAGTTGTTTCCTCAGATTCTTCAAATCCTGAAGAAACACATGCAAATCAGAAACACATAAGACCTATAATTAAATACCAAGTCAACAATGAGAGTATTTGAAAATCCAGATTCTTTGCCATTCTTTAATTTCTTTCTTCAGGATCTAAAATGACTAGTTTCACCAAAATGGGCAGATGCAATCTTTGATATGCAGCTTCCAAGTTTTGACATGTTGGAATCAAATGTTCGGGGTGAAAAATTTTAAAGATAGTGATTTCTACAACTAGCTTGAACCAAGAGACATAGCTTCCATGTTTCCAAGATCCTATTTTGAAGAAAAATACCAATTTTCAGCTTACAAAAAGGAGAAGATACCTTAAGACTATCAGAAAAAAGCATGCTTTGATGCATAGAGACCTCATCAAAGTTGGCTGGTTCTCTTGGAAAGGTCGTTGTAGCAGGTGAATTTAGTGTCTCCATTAAGTAACTGGTAACCAATTCTTATCCTGTAACAACCATGATACCGACATTTCAAGGTAATGAAATCAAAAGAACTAACTATCATTCAGTACATCCTTTGGAATCACTTCTGCAACGATTATTAGTTTAGCCAGCATTCAATCTCATAGTAAAAAAGACAATTACTACAATCCTGAAAAGCTGCTAATGAAGCACAAACAAGCCAACAGTTCACACCAGACAGAGACAACAAGAATAACAAGAAAAAGATTATGTCAGGATAATGCTTTACATTATATCTGCAACTATACCAGAATAATTAAATCATTAAAATTGAACCCAGAAATTCCAAAAAGTCAGTCTTGTCTGAAACTTAACAATTACGCTCCAACTTACACAAAATCAGAACCCACAGTAAAAGACACTTCAAAGCTGCAATTTTTGAGTTAAAAGGAGAACCCCAATTGGACAACAACAACAATAACAACAACCAAGTGGAATATTACAAGTGGAGTCCGGACGATAATGTATGTAGACCTTACTACTACCTCTACCTCTACCTCGTCATATAGAGGGCTGTTTCTGAAAAACCTGAACCCCAATTGGGCAAACCCCCAAAACCCAAAATCTACAAGCTACCAGAGAACAATTGAACTCTTATCACATTCCCAAATTTGAAGTCATTATTTCATTAATCAACCAAATAGAGCAAACCCACAAGCAGAAACTAAAAAATCACTCAGTAACCAAGAACCTAACCTGGGCAGTTTTTGATATTTTTATCCTAGTAGAGCAAAGAAACCGACACCCACTTCGACATTGAAGTTATATAACACAAAACGAGTGAAATAAATAGGCCCCTTAACTCAATTGAAGAGACCAATATAGTTGGTAATGCTAAAAAGAATTTGACTAAACAAAGGGAAAAAGACAAAGAAGCTTTTTTGTTGAGAAATGACTAATGGGAAAGCAGTAGAAGTGGTGGGGGAGAGAAGAAAATGGGGACAGCCGTGCTTCAAGGAGAGCACGTCTTGAAGAATTTCAAAAGGTAGAGAAGAGGGGTGATTTGGGAGAATATAAATAGAAAGTGTAGTGATTTGGAAACAGAAAAAAGAGAAGGGGTCATTCCTGCAAAACACAAAAGAAATAAAAATCCTCTTTCTAATCATTGCTGCAACGTTTGCTTGTGTTTAGTGGACCATGTCGTCCTCGTTTTACTATTCTTTAATCTTTATAAATTCTTCAATGACATTATTTAATCTGATATAAAAATAATATAATTTATAATTAAAATAAATTTTGATGATAAATTATTTCGTTA
>JAABOM020000075.1:17389922-17404097 GCA_011800125.2 Solanum clarkiae
AATATTATCTATTATTTATATAACATATAAAGTTGATGGAATGAGGTGATTTTTTTTTCTAACAATGTATATAACTTAACAAATATTTTCTTCATTTTTCTTTTTGTTACCGTGTTGTGCTTTTTAAGAAGCAGTTTAACTAATTTTTAGAGTTATATTAGATCACATTAATTTACAACGACAATAATAATATACGCAGTGAAATCTGATAAGTGGGGTTTGAGGAGGATAAATGTATGTAGACTTTAGCACTGTCTTATATATAGAGATAGAGACGTTGTTTTCGAAAGATCATCAACTTAAATATATCACCAAAAACAGCAAAAATAAGGCATGAAAAAAACTAGAGCGGGAAGTAATTGACAATTTTATAAATAATAAAAAAAATGCAAAATGAATGACAAAAAATAACAACACAATATTAAATCATATTAATTTAATATTTTAAAATAAAAATTTAGATATTCAAAAGTTATATACAAAAGTATTATAAATTGTAATTTTCTCATATCTGTATGATGCAAAAAATAAATTTTAAAAGTTGATCAAAATTTGTATTATTTTATTCTTCAAAAGAAAAAAAAAATACTACGATAAGTAAAAAAGAACGGAAGGAGTATTTAGATGACAGATGGTTTTTCTTTTTAATTTATGTCTTACTTGAGTTTGGTTCCTTATTATGTGTGTGTATATAAAAATCAACAAAGAAAGGAATTATTTTTTTTAGAATACGGACGAATATTCTGTAGCTATAAAAGAGGAGAAAATTGAGGAACATGTCCATTATAACTTGTATAAAAGAAATAATGGTGAAAAAAAATATTTGTATGTTTTTCTTAATTTTGTTATATGTATAAAATGAATTGACCCGTTTGAAATTTATGTGAAAAAATGTAATTGACTACCTCTATTCATATTCAAATTCGTAGGTTATTCACTTTTTACTCATACGCTATTTATTGACTCTTTTGCCATATCTAGGTTTTTCTGCTTATGAGTTTTGAGCTGAGGGTTTAGGAAATAGTCTCTCTAAGATCTGCGTACAATCTACCTTCCCCAGACCCCACCTGTGGGATTTCACTAGGTATGTTATTGTTGTTGTATTGGAATTTTGGCATGCAAATAGGAGTAATTAATAAAACATTTTATTGTTTCACTTTATGTTGAAATCTTCATTCTATTCTCAATAATCACACTTGAGTTTTCTTACTTGAAAAGGAAATTACAGACTAGTTCACGAAAAGAAAATCAAAACAAATATAAAAAAAAAGTAAATAATCATGACAAATAATATTAAAAGAAATTATATAGCATTATTAAAGAAAGGAACGATGACAAGGATTAAGAATACGATTGAAGAAAGAAAAAAGAAGCTAAAGAATGAGATAATTGAAGTACAATTTTAAATTATTATGATTAATATAAGGACTAAAATTGAAAACAAACTCCATTTCTTGAAAGACATTAAACATTTTTTAGTGGATCACATATAAATTGACACTAATTGAATATTAGATCTTAAAAGATAGTTTAAGGATAAAAATAAAAGAATTGGTAGATTAAAAGTAATAAATAAAAAATAAAATCGCCTATTTTTTAAACAATGAACGAGGAGAATATATCTTTTGTATTTATTACATTCTCCTGAATGAAAGCATAACATTTCTATTTATTTTGGGGTAGTTGTCAATTATTTAATTGGAAAAACAACTTGATTCATGAGACTTTTAATATGAGAATTCCAATAAAACAAAAACATATATTATTCTAATAATTTTTTAAAATAAAATAAAGAATCCCTCTTTGGCTCTTCGTATGATTTATTGTTTGCCTATATGCATGACTAGACATGTTATGTGTGGCAGCTAAAAGTAAAAACTCATACTTTTTCAAGAATTTGGACCATTGTTGGATTTTGACTGACACAAGTTATCATAATCTTTTCGATATCGTTTCGATATTTATATTGGAGACACAAGTTATCATAATCTTTTCGATATCATTTTGATATTTATATTGGAGTTCGATTATATTTGTATTTGTGTTATTCGAATCTGTGTTACATAGGACTTTATTTGAAGAGAAATACTCACGAAAGTTTTTTTAATTCTTCGAGCTCAAACCTGAGACCTCTTGTTAAGAAAGGAACAATCATATTCACTATATCATATCCTTTTGACGGTAGGTATAGTGTTATTATATCTATAGTTTAACAAAGATAAAGAAAGGAGCACTATCCGGAATTATATGGCAATGGATGAAACTGAAAAATCCTACTTCCAATTATTACTTGTGTTCCACAAACTTTGATAATTGATATGAGTAAAGTTGTAACTAATTTTAACTAGATACACGATTGTTTTATTAGCATCGACTTAATATATATTATTTTTTATATTTTAATTAATATGACATAAATGAAATTTGAAGAGTCAGTCAAAAATTTTATTAAATTATTAGTTATTATGGTTTATAATATTTTTAAAATTTAAAATAGTTTAAATTATTCCCTCTATCCTAATTTATGTAGCATAGATATAATTTTAAGAGTCAACTAAATTTTTTACATTCCTTTTAAATATTCTATGTTTGTTAAACATTGTAGTTTATTACTCCCTCCGTCTCAAACAAATTGAATTTTTGAGATTTTTTTTAAGATTCAAAATAGTTGAATGTTTGAAACTTTTTTCATATTTGCCCATTCATTTATTGGACTTTTACATTTTCTAGAAAATAAATTACACTATATATTTATGATTTTACAAATGGAAAATAGTAGAAAATATAGTGTAAAGTTTGTCTTTGAATGTTTTTCTTAATATGTATGCATTACCTCACAAATTCAGTTAATATGGGACAGGGAAAATATAATTTTTTATGTAATTTGTAAATGTATCTGATTTATGTGGCATTGATTGAATTTTTTGAGTCAATTGAATTCTTTATGTCTTTGAAATATTTAAAATGATAATTAGTCTGATTTATATTAAGTACTTTTTACGATATTTAAAAAATAATATATGTTACTTTTTTTGTCTCACTTTATGTGGTATTGATATAATTTTGAGAGTCAATTATTTTTTATATATTTTAAATTAATTTAAAATTATTAATTATCATATTTGCTGTATTTAAAGTAATTATTATTTGACCTAAACTATGTAAAGTAAAGAAATCTATGCCGTGAATGGTGGAGGTCCTACAAGAAAGACTCAATGACTATGATTTTGTTTTTTCCAACCAAAAGTCAAAATTATCAACCAAAATAAAGGTCCATTTGACTAATGCGTCGAAATGGCAAAATTTGGATGTGTAAATGTTCATGTGGTAATAATATTATTTTGTATTGAATTGATGGCTCACTCTTTTTAATTAATAGAGTACAGGATCAAATGTGTTATTAAAAGACTTTATCAGATAAAAATGGATTGTCAAGAATGTAGAGAAGGTAGTGGAGTGTAGATTGATACTAGTTAGAGTTGACAGTTTTTTCACGGTCACGATTCTCTCATCTGAGATCTCTAGAGAAATAGATTAAGAAAAGTGATTTCAACAATTATGCTTGGAGTGTAAAATAAATGAATTGAATTGAATTTCGATAAATAAAAAATGAATTAAACTAATATAATATGAGTATGTTATAACATTTTATCAAAATTCTAGTTCAGGGATTATATGATGTATCCATCATTGAAATATAATTAGCAATTTTTCAACACTCAAAACCACCAAAACATCACCATCAGACACCATCAGGTCACCAACTCGTCACTATTTTTTAGCAAACATCATTTTAGTTTTACATGAGAAATAAGTATAGTCGGACTTTAACGTGAATATCAAACATTATTTAATTTACTTTCTATCTAGTTTATGATTTATATTAATAGTAGAATATTAACCTTTTTTAAGTCTTAGAATATGCTAGAACATTTATTTTTCTTCCTATATGAATTATGTAATATCTAATTTTCTTTTAGTTTAATATCTATAGGAAAATAGTATGTTTCTTTTTGTTTTATATTATTAGTATTTATAAATAGTGATGTAATCTTTTATTTTTAATAAAAAATAATTTAATAAATCAATGCAGAACATACTCGGTGAAATTCTCAGATGCCTGGTGAGAAATAAAAGAAATGTATTGCTAATTTTCCATAATAAATCAAAGATAAAAGAATTGCTAGCCTCTTTTATGTGACACTATTTAGTAAGATCGTTATGTTAAATTTCCTTTTCATAATAACAATGATGAGACGAACATATGAAACGATTAGTCTGATAAATAAAACATTACATTACATCGAACTATATCGGAAACAGTCGCGCTATGTTTTTAAACATAGGGGTCAGGCTGCGTACATCCGACACCCCTTACCCCGCAATAGACAGGAGCTTTTGAGGCATTGAGGTAATGTTGTTGTTGTATTACATCGAACTATAAATATAACAATTAAATGTTCTTAATTCTTGAATATTGAGAAAGTTATAAAGAAATTTATGGTTAATAAAATGTTACCAAACATATCATTACGTGGCTTGCAAAATCTGGGTTTGGGCCTATTCAATTCATTGGATCGCAGCAAAGAACAGCCCATTAGAAAACCCTAAAACAGATAAACATAAACGTTTTTTTGTGATTTGTGAATGCAGTTGAGTTCATTAATTATGTTCATAATTATTCCTAATTATTTTGTAACTTCCATCTACGTTAATCCCAATATTTTGACTGCACCCACTATTATCATACATCAATCTCCAATTAACATTCATTCCACTACATCTATACTTGAAAAAAAAACCCACTATAACTGATAATTATCCATAAAAATTGAAATGAATAACTCGAAAAAATAATTCATGCAACTTGCTACAAGTTAAAGTTAACTAATACTATAAAAATTCATATCCGACTGTGTTTAGTCCATATTAAGTGAATTATTGAAGTACGACTCGTTAAGAAAAATATTTGAGGACACAAATTAAAGATTATTTTCAACTATTATCATTTTGATTATTTTCAAATTAGTCTCCTAAAAATATATATATATAAAGTAGTTAAAAACCACTAAAATGAAGGATAAATACGAAAAAAAAAGATCTAACAATTTTCTTGAACCTTCAATTAATTCACGTAATTAAAATCATGAAAAAAGTCTCAATAATTCACTTAATATGAATTAGAGTGAGTACTACTTGTGCATATAAGTTGGTTATTGTTTACTTGATATTCATTTATTTTCACTAAAAAGAACAAAATACTTCACTATTAGATGTTAAATTTTAGCTTGACACACTTGTTAAGAAAATAATTATTTGTATAGTAAGATTATCATTTTACTTCTATTAATTGATAAAAATATCCAATTAAAATCATAATTCAAATTCTAATACATTTAATACTATCAATACAATGATAAATGGAAGTGTTTCTTGATTTAATAATACATTTATTTTTTCAAGAAATATTGCGTAGATAATCAAAGGAGGAATTGATAATTAAAGATTTTCAAGAAGTTCTACATTTTTCAAAAATATTACTCCGTCTCTCGCATATTACATGAGCACATTCCATTTGACCGATTATTAAGAAATCATTAATACACTAGTGAACTTTACTATTTATTTATATCAATATACATTAAATCAAGTTTAAAGAAAAAACATTAATACACTAATGAATGGTAGGGCAAGATGGGAAAAAAATAATTCTATCTTAATTTAGTAAGTGTATATAATATGAGATAAATATTTATAGAAAGATGCTTATATAATATGAGACAGAGGTAGTAATTTTGTAACTAAATTGGGGGGTAAAATAAGTAAAAAAAAATTCTAATCTTGATTTCTCCAAAATGACAAGTAAAAATAAAAATTAAATTAATTTTTTTTGACATTTAATAGTGAATGGAGGGAGTATTTTACTTCATATTCATTTTTTACTTTTCCAATTAATGCTGGACAACAAATTTTGTCGATAATCCCTTTTTATTTAATGTGTTTTTTGGGTCAAATAAAATTAAGAATCTTAATTTTAGATAAGCATGCATGCATGGATTATTGGTAAGTGTAAACACACATCAAAAGCACACGCATACATGCTGTATGTGATGTATGTAGAAGAAATTTAGGATAAATAGTGCATTAATTCGTGTCCCACAATTAATCATGTAATTATCAACAACAATTAATACGCACATTTTCTACACTAATTCATATTTAAGCATTAATCACAATCCATAATTTCCATACATTGTAACTCCCATAATCATCTTGCACGAACTCCAATTTAATTAATTACTTAGTTACTCTCCCCTTTCATTTCCCAATTTATATATATACACCCCCAATTAACCTTTTCAATTCTGAAACTCTCCAAAAATTAAAAATCTTCCATATATGAATATGAATATGAATATGAATATGAATATGAATATGAATTCTCAGGCACTTGATATTCTAAAGATGGAAAATCAGAATGATCAATTTGATTGGTTGTATGCACAAGAAGAATATCCTCCTTTCCCCTTCGGGTAAGTACGTAGCATACAAAATTCATAACTTTTTTAGTATAAAATTTGTTGTTAGCTCGATAATCTAGATATAAAATATTTGTGACATTCTTGATAAAAAACTTTTTATGATAAGTGAATTTCAAAGCATCTATATGCATCTACAGGTGCAAAGCTACAAATCTCCTTATGAGTTTAGCAAAATTCAGTACCGTTGGTCAAATCTTATGTTTGTATTTGAAGCTTTACTTGATATAAGACATAAACAATTAATCTAGGACTCAATAAACTATTATGTTTGCAACCTTTTGTTACAACTTTTTTAGTGTATATTTTGTGCTCGCTTGATAATCTAAAAATAAAATATTGGTGATATTCTTGATAAAAAGGTTATAATAATCGAATTTCAAAAACTCAATATGCATGTATAGGTGCAAAGCTACAAATCTACGTATAGATTTAGCAGCGTTGTTCAAATTTTATATTTGTGTTTAATATTTTACTTGATTTGCATAAATAATTTATTCTGAACTTACTAAATTATCTTTTCTTGGATATGTGGTTGTACATTTTCCGTAGCAAATATATTTTGTATATTTGACTAAAAAAAATAAAATTTCTTTTTTTGATCAATAGAACATGGCAACAAGATCCAAGATTGTTGAATGGAGGGCTATTGAACTTTGAAATTGATCCATTTCAAATATCCAATGATCTCCGAACCTACCATTTGCCATATTTTGGGCTTGAAGAGTTTGAAGAAATATGCCAAGATTTGGGGTCTTTCGACTTGAAATTACTTCCATGTCCATTTCATCAACATGACAATAACACCCCTATGAATAACGCGAATTCCAATGTCATGCGTCATGATCCCTTAGGCGAATGTCAAGTTACTAGACCTGCTTTTTATGAAATTAGTGGTGGTTCGACTGAATTTATTGAGAAGCGAAATGACAATAATAAAAATGGGAGGTATAAGAAGAGCGATACGTTGGAATTAGAAGAGATACAAAGGTATTTTCATTTACCAATAACAAAAGCAGCAAAGGAGTTGAGAGTTGGTTTAACAGTGTTGAAAAAAAGATGTAGGGAATTAAAGATAATGAGATGGCCTCATCGCAAGCTTAAGAGCTTGCGGACTCTTATTCATTGCGTTAAGGTACGTACTCGATTTTTATAATTACCAAAGTATATTTTTTTTTTCGATCAAAAATTAAATATGTAATTGATGAAAATGAAAGAAAGAAGACACGACCTTTTATGATTGTTGTCTATTACTGATCGTTCTACCCTTATTTTCAGTATTATTTGTATTATGGCCCTAACTAGATTTATGAACATATAAAATGTATATAAGTTATCATTTTTGTACATCCATCATAAATGTGAGTCTCTAACAATTATTTTACATGCTTATATTGGTTCCATATAAATTTATTATTCATATTGAATTTTAAAGTAAGTAATATATGATTTAGAGTTAAATTATCCTATTGAGTTACGTAGAATTTGGAATTATAATGGTGATTTTTCCTTAAAGTTAATAAGGTCATCACTACAAAATTAATGAATTAGCTCTTTTCTAATTTTGACAATTCTTGATTAAATATATTTAGTCATATATTTTCGGTGTCTATCAAAGTTACTTTCTTTATTCCATATTAGTTGGTCACTAAACTAAAAATAATTATCCTATATTATTTCATCGGCTTTACTAAATCAAAAAAAAATCATTAGTTGGTTTTTTCTCATATACTCCCTCCGTCTTAATTTAGTTGTGAGGATTACTAAAAATAATTGTCCCAAATTAGTTGTCAATTTTACAAAAAGTACAATATTTATTAGGGTTATTTTAGTCAAATTACATACTTTATTAATTTTTTTTTTTAAAAAAGGATGTGTCAATTCTTATCCCGACAACTAAATTGGGACGAAGGAAGTGTTATTATTTCTTTTTGAAGGTCTTCAAACTTATTTGTGAAGTTCCAAAAAAGTAAATTAATAAAACTACCCTTTATATTTTATGATTTTTTAATATAGGTGTGAAAATAATTTCTAATATTATTTGTTGTTTTGTAAATTAGGAAATGGGACTGACGAGTGAAGTGGATATGCTGGAAGAGCACCAAAGGATGGTAGAAAGAGTGCCTGAAATGGAGCTAACTGAAAGAACAAAGAAGCTAAGACAAGCATGCTTCAAGGCTAATTACAAGAAAAGAAGAGCCTCTATGGCTGCTGCTTTCTATTAAACTAGTTATTTATTTTGTTTAATTAGCTAATTATGTTCCTATGATGATCAATGTCAAAATCTAGCCATATGGCATCCACTATTTCTCTTTACAAATTATAAAATCTTTTCCCTTTTTGGTCATCACGTTTTTAGTCAAGTCTGCAACATTACAACTTTAAGTTATGTGACGTTTGGCAAATATAAGTTAATCATCAACAAATACTAATATTTTAATTTTTGTGGCATAATTTTATATAAGAGACAACTAACTTTTTAAAATCATATTTTACTCTTGTTATTCAAATCACTCTCCCAAGATTAGAGGCTAGCTTAGCTATTTAATATTAGTTTGATAACTTTAGTTTCTTGTATCTTCTATCTTTTGTTTTTGGAGCTTGATATTGTTGAGACGAGTGTCTTTTGATCCGAAAACAGTATCTCTGAGGTAGTGATAAGGTTTAAGTACATTTTACTAATTTCAGATCCCATTTGTGAAATTTGTTATTGTGGTTATGTAAAACTTTCTTAATTTTTATTTAAAATGAAAAACTAAAAACATCACTTATTTTGAAACGAATGAATATAGATATTGTGATAAAATGTATATGCATGTCAATTATTTTTTTCAAAAGTTAACTACACGGTCCAGTGCATGCATGGTAACTTCATTGCGTCAGTAAATAGTAAATAGTAGTATACACACATAATTAAGTTGCAAATACACTGCATCTAATACAGATTAGTAATTCCATGAACTAATTAACCCAGTACATAATCATCAAAGTCATAGTAAATACTTGACTTAATTTATAATTATCCACGTTAATAATGGGAAATAATTATTGGATAAAATTTCATTCGTGGAAGTGACAATATTAGATAGCTCTTTTGTCTTTTGCTCGTCTCCATCTCCATGGAACCGCCTGCTTAAAGCTTTCGTAAATTCCTCCCTATAAAGTAATACACAATAATTAATATCCCTACTTATTATAAGATTATTAGCCATTCACACAAAAATTAAAAATTCTATCAGTCTACAACAATATGTGAATCCAAAAACGAATATATCAAAGTCGAGTCTTATCTAGAAATGTATCTTATAGGTAAAGGGTTAGACTCTTTTTTTTCGTCTTTTTAACAATTTTTTTGTCATGATTCAGAGTATTTAGTCAAATAAATTAACGTGTTTGAACAAATTAAATTAAGATATGGAATTTCCAATCAGGTGAATATGCTTTTACTACCCCTTGTTAGTCTTGAGGGACGAAGGAGGTTAGGTTAGCCGAAAGATAGTTATCGATTCAGGAAAGTAAGGTGTCCTTGTTTATTCAGGGTAAGAAGCTAAGGGGTTAGAAGAAAATGCTTCGAGTCAATGTTCGAATGTCAGGCGATATGATGCTGAAGTAACCCATGCCATACTCTCCAAAAAAGCTCAAACAACTTGAAGCAAGAAGGTACCAATACTCGAAACCGACACAGGTTGATAGGTAGAAAGTGCCTAGGGTGCGAGACAATAACTCTCTCCAAGGAACTCGGCAAAATAGCCCCGTAACTTCAAGAGAAGGGGTGCCTCTTCATAAATGGGATCACAATGACCAGGTCCGGACGACTATTTACCAAAAACAAAGATCTCCGCAACTTAAATAAAACTTACATATACTTAAGAACTATATATAAAAAAAAATATAAGTCATAATAGTTAACAATTTATTAAAATATTTGGGAAGTTTGTGAAAAATCATAATTAAAAAAAATATTTTGACTATTCAAAATTCCAAATAGTAAGAAAGATAAGCAAATCAAAAAAATCTAATACTTTTTTTCTTACTAGTATAGCGTGTTGATTTTCTAATAAGAGTCTATTAGACCAGTGATTTAATCTCCTAGCTAACATCTATGAATTTGTCGCTAAATAGTCAATAACTAACAATTGTTTAAAAACTAACAACAAATCATTTCATTAGAAGATGAATATATTTTGCTTTTTCAAAAACTAATTAACTCACATACATAATTTAGCCAAAATTAATCAAGAAAGGATTATAATTAAAGTACACTTACCAAGAGATTAGAATTGTTACGAGAGAAATTGAAGAAGCTCCCTTTCCTTAAGAATTTCCTTTGACGTGTACTAAAATCATAAGCACTTGAACTCGTACTATTAAGATGATCATAAAACTCGAAATTCCCCCTCACAACAACTCCTCTGTTATTATTCTCATTCTCCTTGAAGCTTTCCCATCTCCCTGATCTCATCGTAATATTCTCCTTATTATTATTATTATTATCACCAAGCTCTGCTTCATTAATCGACGAAAAAGACCTGCCCACGGCCACGTAAGGCCCGTCCAGCACGGTCGTGGGTGAGGCCGTATTAGTAGTTTTACCATCTTCACTCAACAACAACGTCAACCTTGGTGGCAAATCTAGACACCTTGCTGTTTTGGACTTTCTAACTTTTGGTTTTCCTGGTGCTTCTTCCCATTGAAATGGAATTGTAACTGTTGGATGAAATGGTGGAGTAGTGTATGGAGCTTCTGAATTATTATTATTATTTCTGATCGGCTTGTTTGGGAGTTTAGATAAAGAAAGTTTTGGTGTAGAATAAGGACTTTTTGTTTTGAAATCTTCATGATGAATATTGGAGGACATTTTCTCATCATGTAGAAAATTCAACAATTTTTTTTCACAATTCCAAAACTCTTACTTTGCTTCATGTATATATTTGTATTATAAAATTAGATAAGGTAGCATGAAAAATGAGTCAAGACGCTCCTATAGTGTGGCGCTTCTTATTCACGAGTAACGGATATATAGATAGATTTTTTTGTTGAAGAGTAAGTAGAAGTTTGTGGAGCCAATTTAATATCGTTCATTACTCGTTCCATCTCAAATTATCTGGCATTTTAAAAAATAGTCTCACCTGCACGCCTCTTAAGAAAAAAAGTAATTTATCATAGTATTCATATTAATTGATGTAAAATGTTAGGTCTTGAGAAATGATTAGGAGAATAAATAATTAATATTGAAGTAAATTAAAATAGAAAATAATAATTTTTTTTTTATATATATTTAAAAGTAATCGTGGACAAGAAAAAATGAACAAAATGAGTAAACGATGGTAAACTATTAATCAGAGTAGTCCTTGCATTTGATCATATTTCATTGTCAATTTTGAAAAAAATATTTTGTGTCTTCAAAGTGAAAAATGATAATTTGAAAATTGAAACTATGTTTGACCATGAATATAAAATAGAGTTGTCTTTAGCTTTTTGTGAGTAATTTAATTTTTTTTTTTAAAAAAAAATCATAATTGAATTCTCCTATATATTTTTCTTAAAAAAACTTATAAGAGAAAACGACACGAATAATCTAAGGCTTAAAGAGTATTTAAAAATGTGTAGGCTCCAAATTTGAAGATGTTGAATTAGTCATAAGCAACACAAATAATTGATAACGACTTTCAACGGTCATACAATGACTTACACGAACAATGATTTATTTATTAAAAAAAAAAACAAGATAATTAAATAAATAATAATAATAATAATAATAATAATAATAATAATAATAATTAGTAGTAGTAGTATTTAGGAGGATCATGAAAAGGTCATGGAGGTAATGTTTGGTATAACGGTGAAAGAAACATCCAATTTAAGTCGGCAAGGCGTTTTTTTTTCGGGAAAAAGATTTTGTCACTATATCCACGATGTCCTCAAAATAATATTCATGTTTTACCTTTCCAGAATTATTTTATTTTATTTTTAAAGTTTAATTAAATATTTTAAATTGAAATTATACTCCAATTTTAAAATTATATGAAAATACTACACATTATAATTTTAATAAAATATATTTTAAAATATTAGTTAAAATTTAAATAATTTGAATTTTTTTTAAAAAAATAAAATTAATAAATATTTTTGAATGGAAATAATAGTTGTTTTATTCTATAAGTAGTTTTTTCTACAATAAGTAGGGGTTAATGATTTTTCTTTTTTAAAAAAGGAACATCAATAACATGATAAGATGATCATATTACACTTGAGAGTGTTTAAAAAAGCATTAGCAAAATGTGTTTTTTTAAAAGAAAATCATCAGCAGAATGTGATTTTTTTTGAAAAAATAATAAGGGCATGTTTGATATGAGTGAAAGTGCTTTCCATGAAAGATATATAATTCCTTAGAAAATGTTTCTCTATAAAATAATGATTTCCTTATTTATTTATCCTTTATTAATAAGCAGGCAGGAAAAATATTGATGCAATAGCATAAATATATAACTTACACATATATTATCTTCTAGAAAGTACTTTTTTATATTCGATTCTCTTTTATGTATGGAAGTATTTCTTTGTATTGAGTCTCTGCATTTTTTTTTAAACCTTTATTTTAAAAAAAAAAAATAAGATTTGACTTAGAATTGCATATTTTTTTTTAATTATAGGATCTTTTCCAAGGGAAATCATAATATCAATGAGAATTTATATAATCAACCGATGACATAACAAGTAGTTGATAAGGTTTAGACAAAATACCAAATCAACTACTAACTAATTTTTATTTGTATCGTTACTGACTAGAGAGCTAATTTTATTTCTAAGTTATTATTAATTTTGATCTTTCTTAGGTTTATTATTATGCACAGGCATGATTTGAGAAATGAATGTAGAGCTAATAAAAAATGTTGCTAATAATTGTAATTCCTTCCCTCTTAATTAGCATTTTTGAATTTTTACTCTCAAAATTTAAAAAAAATAAAATAATTTCGTTAAGAACCTCCAAAAATAAATTCTAATACAGAAATTCAAATTTAGTTAACTAAAAAAAAAATTGCAAAAAGAGGGGGACAACAGAAGATGCCTTAAGCCATAGAGGACATTCATTCCCACATGGGATGACCAAAAATCTCTTAATTTCCCTTTTCATCCTTAATTACTTTGTCTGAAGTTGTCGACTATTGAGTATTGATTTGATATACACTTTAAGAAATACTCCCTCCGTCAAATTAATTAAATTTTTAAAGCTTTTTTCAAGGTTCAAAATAGTTGAATTTTTCAAAGTTCACAATGAATATTTGAAACTTTTTTCATATTTGCCCTTTCATTTATTGAACTTTTAAATTTTCTATGAAATAAATCATATTATATATTTATGATTTTACAAAGGGCAATAGTGGAAAGAATAATGTAAAGTTTGTCTTTGAATATTTTTCTTAATATGTGTGCATTACCTCACAAATTCAATTAATATGAGACAGAGGGAGTAATAAATAATAGAAATGATATTATTATATTTGTTTTTTAATATATTAGATATTAAATAGTATTTAATATTAAGGATATAATCGAAGCAAAAAATGATAACTTATTTTTTTAATTTTTTAAATTAAATAAGTATTATTAAATAATTATTTTTAATATAATTAAT
>JAABOM020000075.1:17422828-17437075 GCA_011800125.2 Solanum clarkiae
CTCTTCTCTCAAATTTATCTACATCTGTTTTCAATTTTAGCAAGCATATGACTTACTTAAACACCTTGTGCTTCATTTTTGCCTAAACATGTAGCAGGACACCTTAGTTTTGAAGTCTATTTCCCCCTAGAATCTTTTAAAGGATAAAAAACTGATTTAACTTGCATAAATAGCTGCTGGTTTGTTACTGTCGCATTGCTTTATGATAGATGCCACTTCATTTAGCGAATAAGAGACTAGCTTGTCACGCTAGCATCAGTGATTCATGACAGCTATTATTACTTTCTTAAACTTAAACTCCTTTCTCATTGTTTGAAATTCTTCCTTATTCCAATTTTGTTTTCAAATAGGTCAAGTCTTAAGCTACTGTTTTACTAGTTTTCGTCATTTTTCTTTCTGCATTTTCCTTTAACAAACTACCTATTGGTTTAGTGTGAATAAGGCTTTGCAGAGTTTTAAAAAGATCAACTGTTTAGCTTGAAGTCAACTGAATATACTCGTTGGTTTCATATACGTATTCCATGCTTGAGTGTAGTGTGATATCGAGTCTTCTTAACTTGAGTAATTTCGTTGCGTCTCACTAATCATTTTGGTTTCAAAGTTCTACAGTTGCTAGTCATGTGTCTTCCTATTTTTCTTGATTTCGTTTCCTCTGTCAAATGCTAAGGTTTTAGGGTGGTTTCAAGTGCACCAAGAGTCGAGATCCCGGGATTTCTTTTGGCTTTTACCTACCTGTTAACCCCTACTTGTTTTGAGTTATGCTAATTTGTTTTCAAGCTCTTATTTGCACACATTGTTGCCTTTAAAAGAATATTTTATCTCTGTCCAACTTTTTTTTCCCCTTTTTCTTGGGATCTAGTTTAAGATTTTGCACGTTATATTACATGGTTCTCGTCACTGTTTTGGTTTGTTTCCTCTGTTTGTTCTAGTTGCACCAGATTATGCTTTGTTTTGTTTGTTTTGGTTCATATTCTACTTGAATTTTCTGCTCATCTAGGCCTTGATTCAACTATTGGCAAGTTCTAGTTTATATTGGTTTGGTTAATTTCCAGATTATGTATCCCATCTTATGTTTTCTGTGAACTTGTATTATTAAGAGTATGCGATTGCCTTCAGTGTTTCTCTATGTGAACTGTTGAAAACTTTTATTATAAAATTGTCTTCTCTCTGTGTTTAAAACTGAGTCAATTCAAACGCTATAGTTGAATTATTTAGTTTTCATTTTGTGCTGCTGTGCTTATTTCATTATGAGTAGTAATTTCTTTCCTCCCTTCTTTTACATGTGATTTATTTTGGAGTCCTAAATGGGCTCCTCCCCTTTCGTTTGCACCTTGTTGGGCCATGGAAGTCCAACTTCCCTCTCGAGTCAACCCAATATACAGGAAAATAAGCTGAAATACAGATCTTGGAGACATAAAATCGATTTTATACATTGATACACAGTATATATACAGCGATATACACTCGTATACAACGCAGCTATATATGGGGATATGGGCCAAAGCCCACTGGGCAGCAGCCTGGCAGACTCTTGATGGGCTTGGCAGGGCCCAACATCTAGAATTAAGACAGGTTGAAGAGGAATGGGCTTGTCAAAGCCCAATTTATTTTATTATTGTCTATTATTATTGTCTATTATTAATTCACTGTTTATGTTATTATTTGTTATTAATCTAATTAATTTTCCCGACATGTTTGTCATTCATGTTAATTTATTCTTTTGATCTCTCTTTGATGTTAGACTTGTTTCTCTATGGAATTAGACTTTATTGGTATCTCTTAAGAATGGGTCAAGTATTTAATCAATTTCTTTTCAAAATTAGCTCATTTCCAAATTTTGTCATTTTTAGGCTTAGTCATAGTCAACTTTGTGGACTTAGTCAATTATGCAGAGATAATCATTTCTCAAATCTAGTCAATTCTTTTAAATTTAGTCAATTTCTTTCAAGGTTAGTCAATTTCTCTCCAATTTAGTCAAGTTTTGTCAAATTTTTTTGAGTTTAGTCATATTCTTTTCAAATTTAGCCAATTTTTTTCAAATTTAGTCAAGTTTTGTCAAATTTTTTCAAGTTTAGTCAATTTTTTTCAAATTTAGCCAGATTCTTTTTAAATTTAGCTAATTTCTTTCGAATTTGGTCAAGTTTTGTCAAATTTTTTCAAGTTTAATCCAATTCTTTTCAAATTTAGTCAATTTCTTTCAAATTTAATCAAGTTTTGTCAATTTTTTTCAAGTTTAGTCATTCTTTCAAATTTCATCAATTTCTTTCAAAAGTAGTCAATTCTTTCAAGTTTAGTCAATCCTTTCAAATTTAGTCAATCCTTTCAAATTTAGTCAATCCTTTTAAGCTTAGTCAACTTTTTCAAACTTAGTCAATTTTTTTCAAAGTCAAACAAATTTTTTTTAAAAAGTTAGTCAATTTCCTAATCGTCGGTTAACTGCACGTTAGTGGCTATTTTGAGTGATTAAATTCTTCTCAAAGTGAAAATTGAATTTGAACCCTTCCTCTGCTATATTTTAAATGATTTTTTTGTTAGGTCTTTTAAAATGTTTATTGGTTTCCTAATTGTCCTTCAAATAAGGTAGCGACTCTTTCAAATTTCGGGAATTTAATTTGTACTTAAATTAATTAAGTATTAAATCGAATTTTCGAAAAATCAAAGTCCATTTTTTTTGAATTAATAGTATTGACTTGATGTTTCACATTACATGCCATTTATATTTTAAGTTTGATTTGATAAATTATCTTTTTATCAAATATTCTAATAATTTTACCATGATATTATATTTATAATATCAATATTTTTATCAAACATATATTTCATGATGTTCGTATAAATCTTATATTTTAGTTTTTATGATTAATTTAATAAAAAAATACTTATTTAAATATTTTATAATATTAGTTAAGAACATATGTTTACTAATTAATATAGTTTCAAAAGATAATATATTTCTTAAATGTTTAATTAATGTTATTTATAAATACCTTAATTTGTCTAGATATAAACTTTTAATTTAGATTGTTAATATTTATTTTTTAAAAACTTAATACAACCTTATAATTACACTTGTTCAACCAAACAACACACTTGTAATCGCGCTACAATCACATTATGACAAACAAATAGATCACACTAATTAATAGGTTAGTAATTATTACCCTATTAATTATACAAATTTCAAGTACCAAGTGACCTTCCAAACAAATCCTTATTAAGGTAAAGAATACAACATGTAATACTAACATCAAAGAATAAACTAGTAGAAGCATACTGATTAATAGCAATCTACGAAGGGAGCTAGACAATTCAACTGTCTTCACCCTCCATATCTCTGAAATCATATTTTCGATAAATTGAAAATGTATCATGTCCTATTTAATTCCAATTAAAAATTGAATTTTACAAAGCCCAATTTTTATGGAATTGTGACAAATTCATCACATATCTTGTGATCTAATTTTCTTGTGGTTTATGGAAACTTATTTTTTACATTTGTTTTCACTTAAACATCAATCAACTTCTATCACTTACTCTCTCTTTGTAGGACCAATTTAGGAGGAAACAACATGTACCAAATTTGGCTAAATCAGATGTAGGAATCAGTATTGCACTTGAGCAATGTTATGATATTAAACGATCAAAAAGTTATCTAAGTTTTCGATACGTGTTTAGATCAATTTACAAATATCTCGATTAATTTCATGAAATTTCTCCTATTTTCTCCGCAACATGTATTATTCACCCAAAATTAGACAACTTTTTATCATGACTTTAAAGGTGCTTTATTCTAAAATCTAAACTTCGCCTGTTGTTTTTTCAACTTAACTATAGGGAAGCATTGCTAAGTTTATGCGAAAAAACAAAACAAAACAAAACAAAACAAAAAAAACACTATGATAACCACGTATATTTTTTATTTCTCATTCGATTCCGCATCTATATTGAAGTCCGACTAACTTAAATTCATGCTACTCAAGACACATCAAAGGGAGAAGTGCACCATACCCAATTAACTTTTTTTAATAATTATGGATTCAAATTTGAGACTGTAGAGAGATCTTATCCATTTCACCACAACCTTTAGCAATAATAAGCACCAAATCGAGAAACAATCTAAGGAATGCATTTAAGATTAAGAGTTTTGAATAACTTGCTCCAAAAGAACGAAAAAACCATAATAAAATCATGTTTGGATGAAGTAATTAGCTAAAAGTCGTAAATAAGAATTTCTAATATACGACTTATGGTGTACTTTTATTATTTTGACATAAATATAAATATTTAAAAGTTTTTTAAATTTTCCTTCAAATGCTACAAAAAAAACGTAAAAACACCTAAGAAGACTCTTATTCTTTCAAATAACAACATGTAAAAAATAAAATTGATTTTCTAGCTTTTGTGTTGTGTTTGTTCAGGACTCCCACATCGTCACATATAACAAGTAATCTGTACGTTACTATAAAATTCCAAACAGAGGACATTCCAAAGCATACCTTTCTCGGCCTTTTGGCTAAGATCAAATGTAGTATCTGTTCTTATCAATTTAATATTTGATATGTGGATCATCGATTCACATGACAATAATTCAATTTTTTAAGGGGGGAAAGTCTACTAAGATAGCTTGCTGCCTGGGCTTTCAAGCGTCGCCCATGCGTTGCACTATTGCGGGGGCCTGGCGCACCCCACCAAAGCAGTCCAGAATTGTTGGCCCAAGATTTGCTTTGGTGCATTGAAATTGATCATAATATATTTTCTGATATTATTACTAAATTAAATTTCCACTTGAAATGTAATGGTACTTTTTATTTTTGTTATTAGTGTTTAATATTGATAAACATGTGTACACTTTAAGAATGGATTGAAAATCCCTAAGTTGTAATTCCCTATAACAATACTTTTTCTCTAAGATATAGAAGTGCCCACTTTTATTATCCTGCAACACCACAGGTCTGTGAGGATAATGTTCGCAGTTCTTACCATTACCTCACAGCGATATAAATAGAGAAATTGATTTACATGAATATAATATTTGCAGTTCTTACCATTACCTCACAGAAACATAAACAGAAAAATTGATTTACATGAATAACCTTTGCAGATGCTAAGCTTGACAAGGTCGCTAATCCATTAAGAGCATCCATCAAATTTCACAATAAAACAATGTGGGAGGGCATGAATCCATTATTTTGGAAAGATGTACTCAGTTGTCGGCTCAATAACACGTACATACTCTATTAGACATTCAGAATTATAAGTTTATGAGTTCTTACAAGGACTTATCACTTGACTGTGGGGATTCGGTCGTCGCTATGAACTAGGCAAATTTATCCTCATTGCCCACCAAAAGATAAATGCCACCCCAATGGCAATCTTTTGGTTTTAACGACTGATGGCAACTAATAAGTTCAACATTAAGGAACAATGGCCTTGAATATGCAATGTATGACCCTACTCACAAAAATATACGCGAGGAAACGCCAGACTGACCTCTGCTAACTACGTTTTTATATAGACAGAAAGTGTAACCGGGGGGCTGGAACCAAAAAAAGACTGCCGTCTCAGGCCGCAACTCATCATCCTAGACAAACAACAGCATTTGATATTTTCGTGTAAAAGGTTTGTGCATGCAATATACTGGATAGTTTAACAGCAGTGGTGCAATCTTGTTACAGTACACAAACAGAGAACTCACAAATATATTCACCTCTACGGTTATTAACGATCCAGTACAAATAGCCAACCTAATTTCTACTGGGAATATCAGAACGGATATGCTGCGTGTGTGCGCGAGAAGGTAGCGGAAGCATCATTAGTTTTGCATCTGTAAACACCCATGAAGATCTAACCAATGTTTTCATAGCACAGAGAGAGAATTTGAGAATTGATCTCTCCAGCATGCCAAGAGCTGATGCAACAAAGCAGAGGAATCACATTGTCAACTACCAAGAAAAACACCATATCCTACAAGCAAATTGTGACTCCAACATTTTCCCATAACTCTTACTGGTGGTTCCAGCCCCTCTCTAAAGGTGACTCACTAGGCTCTCTTATGTACTGACTTTGTTCAAATAACAAGAATGGAAGTTATCCCTGAAAACTCAACAAGGCTCAAAAGTACAAGCCAACCATTGTATCACAATTAGACCTGTTTAATGCTATTCAGTTTCAACCTTTTTATTCAATCAAAAGGACAGTACATTCAAATTGTAGAAAGCTGAAACCTCCAAAGAATTGCACATACCCTCGAATGAACATTGATTCTCGTTGTTCAAAACTCCGAAAAAGCTGGAGAGAAGCTTGAAACACCATATATTAAAATCGAGTCCTATCGCTATTCACTACTATTGAATCTGAAAAAGAAATAACCACAGGCGAAACAGAAACCAGAGCAGCCTCTCAATCAGAGAAACGTCTGCTTCATGCAAACTTCTGTTGTTCCAAATTCAATCATACTTCATTTCCCTTTTTACAAGGTTCAGTCAAGCATTATCATTATCATTATAATCAGACATATATTGTCTATCACAGCAGAAACAATACTTCATTTGACAAGAAAAACAGTCACACAAATAGAAGAACACTTCCAAGACAAGAATAGTTCAAATCCTGGTTGTCATTATCTTGGTACAGACGAAAGTTAACACATAGACTACATGGAAAGAATCATATCCCCTTTTTTCTTTACCAGCATGTATCATACAATTTATAGTGGTTATCTGCAAGATAACACAAATATCTTAAAAAGAAAAGTTTGCATATGTCATAGTATCCACAGAATGCACAACTTAAAAACATCACATAATAAAAAAGTTGCTGAGAAACATATCAAATCGGCACCATACTGAGAAAAAGACTTCAAATTTGACAGAAGTAGCTCGAGTGACTACGGTGAACACATGAAGCATTAAATCCTCCAGAATGTGTCCAATTCAGTGGAAAACATCTATCGTGGCGCGATAGATGAAAAAACACAGAACATCAGTAGTATAGCAATCAAGCATCAATGCATTTGAAGCCCCTGCAAACACACAACCAAACTATGAACAAAATGGTGCAGACGATTAAATCCAATGATAAGACAACCCAAACTTGTTTCTTCCAAACTTTCTTAGCTTTTTGGTGTCCTCCTTCTCCATGAATCAATCCATTCTTTTGCATAACCACTGAAAAATCTCTGCTCAATCTGATCGTATCATCGGAAACATCCACTCTCTTCTCACACATCTCTTCATTCCTCTTCTTAAACTGCCCGAAAATCCTCTTCTTTTTGAGCTTCAAGCTATTAGCGGCATCAGCAAGCAACGGCATTGACCCAATTTTCTTCCCTTTAACAGAATCCAAACTCGTGCTTCGTCCATGATCCAGCTCACTCCTCGGCGAATTGGAGCCCCCATCCACATCAATAGCTGAATCCAACAGCTGATGAAAAACAGGATTCAGCTCTCCCTGAAAGCAATGCGAATGGAGTTTATCCAAACGCTTCTTCCCAGAAGATCTCTCAATCACTTCACGAAACGCAGCTCTAACTCCCTCGAGAAACGCAAGACCGTCAGATTTATCAACCTTTTCATCGAATATGGCGAAAAACACAAATGGATCTTCGATCAGGAAGGTGTATGTGCTGTTTCGGATAGTATGGGAGAAAAAACTATGCAAAGGGGGAGTTTTTTCAAGGCATTTCAAAGCAAGGGATCCAAGATCGGCATCTTTTGAATTGATCTCAGCAAGGATAGTTGTTCCTTTAGCAACGCAAGCGTAGTAGACCACATTCGGATCCTGAATCATCGTTTAGGTCATCAGAATGAAACAAACATCCAAATCAACCGAAATCGAAAGATTCATCAATCAGAAATCTGAAAATGTAATTATATCTGTAACAAAAAAGAAAAAGATAGAAAATAGGAAGAAAATCTAGAAAGGAGAAAGATAGAGATCGATTGCAGATTCTTTGTAAGATGGAGAGTTAGGGTTTGGGAGGAAAGGGAAAAACAGGGATTGTTCTCTCGGCCATGGAGGTAGAGAGAAAGAGACGGAGAGAGAACAATCTGTAAATCAAACTTTTATTCCACAAATAAGGGATTAGATTATTCGGGAAAAATAAAATCTTTCTTTCAAAATCTCTTTTGTAGTTTTTTTTTTTTTTTTTTTTTTTCATTTGGCATTTGCATTTTACTCCCAAAACAAATTCGTACCAAAGTTTTTTTTTTTTTTTACACAAAATCATTTTTCATGTTGAGTTTTGCGACAAATATTGTATCTAGCGCGATTATATGCGTTGATACAATAGAATCGAATGAATGCATAAGTATGTGTTTGGTAAAAATTAAAATATTTTCTAAAGGGAAACTTTTTGAAAATTAAGTGATTTTCTTACTTATGTTTTAGTATTCGGTTATTAGGAAAAAATATAACTTTAACGATCTTTAAGTATAATCTAGCCAAATATTATGACCTTGGAGTCGAACTTATGTTTTGATCTGATGCAAAACTCAACTCTCAGCATGACATTGACCTAGGATCCGACCCAAATACCAATCAGTACACGACCCTGACTTTGATCACGACCTAAGATTCAACCCTAGCATCAACTTGAGACCAACATCCCAACTTCGAGACCCAAAATCTAACCCCAACCCCAACGCCAAGACCCAAATCGACCGCAACCTTGAACCCAACCTAGAGACTCAACCTCGACCCCTGGCCACAACATTGACCACAACCATAAGAGTCAACTAAACCTCGAGAATTGCCATTGACCTAACCTAGAAATCTGATCCCTACCTTACTACTCAACCTTGAGACTTGACCCCAACACATAACCTTGACCCAAGACTTGTGACTCAACCTTAATACTTGAGTCAAGACTCAACCCTGAACCCAACTCCTGATCTTGAGGCCTTACCTTTTTAGATTCTAGGGTTTATCTCCAAACCTTTGGCTTGTCGTCAACTCTATCACAAATCTCATCAATCAATACTATATGTCATAATGACAAAAAGAGTTGATCACATATGTAATCGTATTATAATTAAAAAGTGTTTAGAATATCCATTTATTGTTCTCACCTGGATTTTGGCCCCTCGTATATGACCTTACTCGCCATAATGTATGTCATAGGTACTCATTTATCCTTCAAATATCTCTCTAGAATCTAATCTAAAACTACCATATGTAAGTCCTTTTTCCTCTTCTTATACCACTCTATCAATCTCTACGCAACATGAATAGTTTATGTAGTTGCCCATTTGAATCCAAATTGGTTAGCGATTATTGACACATCCCTCCACATGTCTATAAGCCTCTCTGAACCTTCATAGTAGTTTAGCTTCTTGATATCCCACAGTTATTATAATTCTGAATATCATCTTTGTTCTTGTGCAATGTGATCATTTTACTCCACTTCCACCCTTCAAACATTTACAATGTCCTAAAATGATATTAAACAACTCATGTAAAGCCTAGCTCATGCTCTAACAAAATTTTAATAGATCTTACTTGTTTGATAGGTTTTCAATCCTTCTTTCTCTTGCTTTGGCGAAGTTCGTACTATTATTTTTTTTGTCCTTATCATATAATTCTTCGTACAAACATTCAAAAATTACCATCTTAACAATTGTAACTATCAACTTTGCCTCCTTATACTTTTCCCTTTTATCTTCTGCATCTTCACTCTCCATCCACGGAATATAAAACATCTTCTTAACCTCCACTTTCCCCTGGACTTGCTCAATTCTATCACCATTTTCTTCGATGCATATCAATAATACCCTTGGAAACCCTCGGTACCTCTCTTGCTACTTCTATAATGCAATTTGATGTTCTATCCCATATAGTATTTGCATCATAATTAGAACCGTCAAAATGGGCTTAGCCCACTGGGCCAGTCCATCTCTACTCATTGTTGGGGTTGGGTTGGGATATGAATTTTTCAAACTTATATAGAACTACAACTTATAAGCTCGGCCCAACTAAGTCCTTACCCTTTGAGGCTTCGTTAAATTTTTGTATTATTTTTCTTTGTTTGTGATTGTGTGTTAGTTAATCCGTGATATTTCTGCAACAATTGATAGTAGAGCCAGGCTAGGGTTTCTGCACAACAAGCGATACCAATTGTCTGGTACAATTGGTATCAGAGTCTGATTAGGATTTCTAGACATAATCAAGGAGTAAGATATCTTCAACATAGTATGAAATAGAAAAATCCGGTGGGGTTAATTCTAATTTAGTCTATGAAAGATTAGAATGAGATCATCATTGGTGTAACGAGGATTATGGAAGACAATTCAGGAGGTTATTTCAGAAGAATCAAAGCAGGGCCGAAGTCGTCCCATGGGCTAAAAAAATTATTTAATTTGAATAAGAATAACTAAAGGTGTAAGATGTAATTGTTCTTTTGTTTACAAGTTTGTTTTTTCATATTTTTTTTTTTTGCTTATTTATTTGTCAAGAAAGATTATTATTTTTCTTTAGTCGTAGGATGACTCAAATTCATAATCATTGTTTGTCATATTTGATTTGAAAATCTTCTCATTTATTAATATTATATATTTTTGACATGAGATTATAATTAAAAACACCACTAATCATATGTTTAATGCATATTATGATTGTAATTATTATGTTTTTTCAATTAATTTTGTTAGACATATTAAAAATTTTAATATATTGATGAAACTTTAAGTTTAAATTTAAATCGAAAAGAAGAAAAAGAAAGGCTAACCTGTCCCAACACGATGTTACTAGGGTTGAATTGGATATTTCAAAGTTCTCTCAAGTGGAGAGCTGACTTGTCCTCATCCTTCAAATTCTTTGATTTGAAAAACTTAAACTAGACTGAACTAACTCATTTTAACATCTCTAAATTGAGAATACATCATGAACTATTTAACTCGTAATAGGTAGGTAGTAATCAATCAAACATCAAAGTAACTCCACTAACAAAATATTCAATACTAGAGTGGAAACTTGTCAAGGGAGCCTCACTTGCTAAAGAAAAGTTGATTAGCATTCTTTGGTGTGGGACAAAAGCAACGGACACAAGTCACAACAATCAATTCTCAATTTCTTATTTGAGTTTAACTTGCCTCCCCAGCTGTCCATTTGCGTCTCACTATCAATTTTACTTTTGGAATTTTATTACTACTATTGTTTCTCTCCAAGGACCAAAGTACAAAGAGAAATGGATCGGTGGGGCACTTGCCCATAATCATACAACTCAGCCTCCCCAAAAATCAACTAGTTTGTCGTATTCTCTTACATAATAAGCCGTTAAACTGGGGGTTTACTACCTGCTTCAGCAGCTTCAAACAGGTAGCTGAAGCAGACAGTTGACTATTGAGCTGTTTGACTAGATAGTTCAAACCTGACATCTTAAATTTAATATCCTGAGATCGAATCTCAACAAATACTAATATTAAACGTCATTTCTACTAATGATTATTTAATTATTTCTTCACTTGTTTCAACTATGAAACTACAATAATGTGTCCACTTAATTTTGGAGTGACTATTAAAGTGTCTACTTAAATTTACTATGTTATTTCTATTAATTATTATTTAATTATTTATTCGTCTACTTCAACTATAAAAATACAATATTATCCATAATAATTTTTTCCCGTATTGGAGTAATGTGTATTATTTAAAAACTACTTAAAAATATTATAAATGCAAATAATTAAAAAATTAAACATGTGGCATAGTGGCCCTTTGAAGAGGCCATGAGTCGTTCTTACGAAACCATGACGTATAATAATATTATCTTTTTCAGTACAAAACCTAACAAGAAATAATTTAAAACCACACCCATAGACACGTTCTATTATTGTATCTATTCAAAATTAAAATTCCGAATTCATTCTAATCATCTCAATTCAATACATTTTAGAGTTAAAGTCAAAAAAATAAAAATAAAACTTTCATGAGACACGAGTTATCTATCTATACTATATTAAAGTGGGCGGACCCTTAGAAATATTGTTGTAATTTTTTGCGCTCCATCAAAATCTCTTCTTTAAATAAAATCATTCTTTCACCATTTTTCTTTAAATTATTATTTAATTATACTTATAATATTGATTTTAAAAATATATGAAAAAAATAATAAAATAAGGACTTATAGCCGTGAAAACACTTCTAAATCTTTCTTATTTGATATACTTTACTTCTTCTTTATTTGAATTACATTTCTAATTAGTGATAAAATCTCTATATATATGAGCTCTATAAATAAATAATTAATCAAAATTAGTGAATTATTTATCTTTTTATAAGTTCATAATTTAACTTAATTTTTCTCTGTAATGTTTGTTATCAAACAAGATACATGTGACACACTTTTTTTGGTTGAAAGCATTTCCCATAGTTTTTACTTCAACTTGTTTTCAAGCAAATGTTGTCCAATTTGAATAATACAAGAGTGTTGACACCCAATTTTTACCCGCCACGGTGTCAATTTAATTATCGGGGATTTATTTTATTTTTAAACGTTTTTTTTTGCAATTACTATTTATTAAAAAAAAAAAATTAAATTTTAATACGGGCGCGTGCACTGCACGCGCCCCTTTTTTAACCCTTACCCCGACCCCTTCATTTCTTCTTCTTCTTGAATTTGAATCAAACCCTAATCCCTAACCCAACTCGCCGCCGCCCCTCTTAACTCTTACCATTTCCCCAAACCCTAAAACTCTTCACCCACCGCCCCTCTTTAAGGCATTTCCCCTTTCCCCGTGCGTTTGACCCTTCCCCATGCGTATCCCTTTCCCCTACCCTTTCCCATTTCGTCTTCAAAACCGGGGATTCAAGAACAAATCAGGGAGGGGAAACGAAAACAAAAACAAAAACCAGAGAAAACAGACGCAGATTTGGGAGGGGGAATTCGAACAAAAATCAAGGGATATGGGGACCAGTAGGGAGATTCATCGGGGATTTGGGGAAAATCAAACGAGAAAACCAGAAAAACAGGGTTCGGGGAATCGGGTCTTGGGGTTCGAAACAGGGGAGTCGGGGACAGTGGCGAAATCAGGGCAGTGTTGAGGCATCAGGAATCAGAGAAATCGGTTGGTATCCATAGCTTCGTCAAAGCTCGTCTGTCACAGTCTCGCTGCTCCTAAACCGGTAATATTTAGTCTTGTTGCTTCATAACTGTGATCCTGTTTGAGTACAAAACTGTGGATTTTGCTCGTAATTGTGTGGGACTGGAAATGCCCTATGATGATCAAAAATGGATATATGTTGTTTGCTTGAGTCTGTTTTGGTACAATATTGCTCACTTGTGAATCTGCTATGCATCTGACTGAATGGGATATTGCCCTATGATGAACTAGTCGAATCTATGTTGAACTCTGAATGTCTTTGAGTATGCTGCTGACACTGCGAATATGTTGAATCTGGAAAGGCTATGCTATTCCAAAAGTTTGATCGTTGCCTGGTTAAATACTCAGATTGGTCAAAAACCCATACCAAATCGATTAATTGTATCCATGTGTTGCGTGGTATATAATTGAGAATGATAGTTGCAGTTGGGGCTTGTTTGTTGAATCACTTGTGCTTTATATGGTTATGTATGCTGCCTGTTGTCTGCAATTGTTGGGACTCAAACTCTCAGATGCGACATATTATTTTTCCTGTATGTTGAGGCAGTCAACCTGACTATTACTGTAGTATTACGATTCCATCCTTATCACTATGATATTGTTATTTCTTGCTCATCGTGTCACGAATTGAGAGTATTAATCTCTCTCTCTGTTGGCTGTTGCAACCAGTCACTGGACTGTTGCTGTTTGGTATTTGACTCTTAACCCGTCTTTATTTTGTTCATATATGGTGGTACATAATGGTATGTCGCCTGTGAGTAAAGAATTGTCAATCATGGAAGTCATTTGAACCCATTAACTGCCTGGACAGATTCCGCAATTGTTAAGTCTAATTCTCAAACAAGTTGTTATCTCTCCTGTATGTTGGACAGTTAATTTAACTGTTACGGTAAGTATTACAGTTCCGTTTTATCACTATGAAATTGTTGCTCCCTCGCTCATTGTGTCAAAACTGAGGGCATTTACCCATCTGTGTTGGCTGTCATGTCCACCTTTTTGTTTTGAATATCATGCAAGTCACACTGTGAACATCGTTCAAGCTATATTGTTTAAATGAGTATAAGCTTCATATTTTGTTGTTTGGCTGTTCTGAGATTGGAGACGAAAAGGATGATCCTATTCTTTTAAGAATAGCATATACTCGTATCTG
>JAABOM020000075.1:17437175-17462234 GCA_011800125.2 Solanum clarkiae
GATTTTCTCTGTTAGGTCTTTTAAGAATATTTTTCGGTTTCCTAATTATCCTTAAAATTAGGTGGCGACTCCAAGTCTTTTCGAACCTCGAGAATTGATTTTATTCAAATCAATTGAATGATAATTGATTCTCGATTTTCGAACTAATTTTCAATTTTTTTATTTTATTAAAGAGTCGGTCATTTTTCGAGATAACAAAAAGTATCTCATATCAACTGTCAATATAATCATGCTCAACCCAAGTTAATGATGATCAGTTTCAAATATTGTACGAGATGTTTTTAAAAAATGAGAACCAATAATGAATTGACTTAAATTCCTTTTTACATGGGGCAGTTCTTGGTTTCTAACTGTTCCTTTTTACTCCCTCACATCACGTATAAACTACATGTCTTTGGAACTAACTTGAAAGCATCACAAACATTCCAACAGCTCCGTATACAGTTTAAGGACATTTCCGGCTTGCTTACTTGATAAATCATCTGATATATGGAGGATCCATAAAAGCCCAGGCGAAAACTTGCTCGTATTGAATGGCTGAATTTTCCCAGGAATAATCCCTTTCCATACCTCTCTTCATCAATCCTTCCCAAGATGACTTGTGTTCTGTATAAGTAATGATCGCCAGCTTCAGTGTCTGCAACCAGTGCAAATAACAGTAAAACTACGTTATGGTCCCAAAAATAAAACAGACGATGTCAACATGGGTATCCAATGACATCAATGATGGAAGCACTTCGAAAACACACTGAGCATTATGTCTCTTGGTTTAGCCCAAATCAAGCCAGAAAATGTAAACTAACAAATCAGCTTTGGTTCTTTAGTTTGATCAAATGCACAATGAGTGACTGCTTGTACGAAAGATATAACAACATACCTAGTGAAATCCCACAAAGTGGAGTCTAGGGAGGGTAGAGCGTACGCAGACCTTACCACTACCTCGTGGAGATAGAGAGGCTGTTTTCGATAGACCCTCAGCTCAAATGTATCTGCCGCTTATATGAAAAATATAAATAAGGGAAAGAAAAAGGATAAATGAGATGCATCTCTATGTGAATATAGTCAGAAGAATCCATGTTAAGACAAGAAACACATCAGGAATAACTTGACAAACACTTGGATCGATAATGGGAAAACTTACATCAACCAACTTTTCACTCGACAGAGGAGAAAATGTCCACCTGTTAAATGTCATAAATAGCAACATCAATTAGATACTATCAACGGAAAGTTGGTAAAAGTGAATAAAAATTCAGCATAGGAGTGGAAAATATTCTTGTATCTCTTATTCATATGATTACGGTTATCCATTTATCTATTTAATAATAAGAATCAAGCTCCAAGAAGCATCAGAGCTTGATAATTGACAATAATAACATATATACTTCCAACTCCAACTAGATAATTGACCTATTTATATGGACATTAAGAAACCTACTTGAATACAAGGGAAAAAGTTGGTATAGTGGATTTGGTCCCCGAGGCAAGTCTAAAGCTATCGAGAGCTTAACAATCTCCAAATATTTCCGTTCTAGGAAAATCTAGCTTTAAAAATGGAGCAGGAGAGGCTAGTCGAATGAGGAGATTCTATGTACAAGCAGGATTAATGGAACTAATTTATACTACATCATAGTAACTTGGAAAATCAACAGCATTTCAAAGAAAATACACATACCCGGTACCTTCACCCTTTCCTTCTTGAGCATATGGATTAAAATCCTTCACTGTGTCCTAAAGATTAGGAAGAGAAAGTTTAAGGCATGGGCTTTGTTCATCTGAAAAGCCATTTCTATATATGAAAATCAACTCACTCGTAGGCCCCCAGTGCTATGAACAACAGGTATGGTGCCATATCTCATTGCATACAATTGGTTTAAGCCACACGGTTCAAATCTTGAGGGCATCACTATTATGTCGCATCTGCACAACACAGCTTGAATGTCAGCTTAATGAATACTCAGCAAGCATTTAAATCCACAATCAGAGCATCTGAAATTCAGAATTACCCTGCTGTTATCCTATGAGAAACCGGAACATTAAATCCAACCCAAGCACGAAATTTGTCTTTAAAAAGATTTTCTGTATGTCTCATCCAGTCTTCATATTGTTTCTCACCAGATCCAAGCATTACCTGAATAAGGGATAGATGTAGGAATAGAATTAAATCACAGAACACTTGTCCTAGAAAAATAGGATGAACAGACATACGCACCAGCATTATTCATGAATAAGACTATATAATTTGCAACATTCAAATGAAAGAAAATTAGGGATAATTCTTATAAAGATGGCCTGAACTTTGAATTCTTGTCCCCTACACGCTTCAGAAGTTCTCCTTACTTAGTTGGACTTCAAAAAAATTTCAGTTCCCTTCTAGGAAATCTCTCGATAAACTGTATAATTATACTGTAACAAATTTCAATTAGAACACATTCCCACGTATGAAGTTCAGTTATCAACAGTCAACACATTACTAAGCAAGGGGGCATGAAGGAAGAGAATTGCAGATCCATGGTGTGTAGTAAACCAGGAAGGGAAAACATAAATGTCATTAACAATATCAAGGAAAGAAATTTCAATCAACCAAGCCCAAAGGTGAAATATAGCTTAATGAACTATTGGAAAGACGAAAGAGAGTAGGGTCTTCCTACAATATTCCTGCGTTTATTAATTAGACTCAAAAATGCTGCTTCAATAATGATCTTAAAAAAAGATGTGTGGGAAGTCCTACAAATTGGACATCATTCTGCATTAGTTCTGGAATTGCTGACAAGATTATGTCAACACCTTTCTGGTAGTCCAGCCTTCCAATAAATCCAATCTGCAGTATTGACGTTTAGCATTTTCTGGTTAGAGAGGGAAGAAATTTTTACGCAATTCAAAGAAGTTAACGAAACTCTCACCAGCGGACAATCAGGTCGAACTGGAAGGCCCAGTTCCTTTTGCAGAGCAGTCTTGCACTGAACCTGTATAATTAAATGGAAAGTTAGCAGAGACCATTTGTTCAGTGGTATGCAGAGAACCGAGCAAGAGAGAGCTTGTGCACAACTGCATGTAGAATAAACATGAAAAATAATAAAGTGCTATGACGTGCTTTGGGCTGTTCCCTTTTAATGGATTATGGACAATCCTCTAGAGGAACCCTCATTTGGAAAGAATTTCACAGCAGTGAAGAAGATTTTGTAGGCACAGTCTGCTCAGCCAAGTTTCTGGAAAGCCAAAAATGTATTTTTTATAAAAAATAAGTGCTTTTGACTTTTGAGTTTTAGCTGAAATTGGTTTGCAGAAGCTGAAAAGTAGTAGTTTTTCCACTAAAGCACTTACGGAACCCTTGCCAAGCACAAATTACTACTCTAATTTTGACAAAATGTTTCTCAAATTGGTTTGGAAAATACAAACTACTACTCTCCAACAGCATCTTTTTTGAACTAATAAAAAACACTTTCCAAAATAAGCTTGGCCAAACAGGCTAATAGTGAAACTGAGAAGCTTAATTACCTTTCCAGAGAGGTCATTGATGGAGTAATGTGAAGCAATATGCTCATCCGTCGACGGGTTCCAATCATTAACATCTATTCCATTAGTAATTCCTGCATAAAAGTAGAGACAGATTAACTAGTAATTTCTCAGGTTCAGAGACAACGGAAATACATAGTGAGGAGGTCATTGTAAAATACATAGTGAGGAGGTCATTAATACAATTAGCCTTGGCTCTGGTCATGACATTGACTTGTAACAAAACTTAGGACTGGACCAGAATGAAGCTAATGCTGGTACACAAGCCTCGTCCATCAACATATATCTTAAAAAATACAATTGGAGTAAGAGGAAAAGAAAAATATAAGAAAGAGCTCATAAGAAATAATCTAATACACGTACCGTTAAGAACTGACTGTCTACTGCTCAACAGCTCATGTAGCCCATATCCCCCTTCAGGAGTTGTTATTTCCCATGAGTACCCCTGCCACCAAAACAAAAATTTAGTGAAATACAACTACAAAAGAATAGAAGGAAGAAAGGACGAATGAAATATTTTTATACACTCAGTCACCACGTTCAACAATTTATCATGATATCATGTAGATTTTCTGACAACAAAATAGAAATTTATGAACCATAATCAGTGATGTGCTTCCAAATATTCTCCGACTAGTATACAGAAGTGAAAATTTCTGTATTGACCTGGCTAACTGTCAGGATCCGATCAGCAACTGCAATTGCCCCTTTCAAAACGTTCACTGTTTCACCAGTGTCAAGCGCATGCACCCTTGCCCATGTGGGAAATATCCATTCAACTGCTCCATACCATTGTGGAGGTAATCCCAAATTATTGTAGGTTGCTGCAGGCTCCACTCCCTATGCAAAATATCAAACAAGAAAACATCTCTGATCATGTCAAACACCAATAACCTCAAGATGCAGATTATTTCAATACAAGCCAGTGCATAACTTGAGTTGCAGACAGGACTATTCAATCAAGCAAACAAGAATTAATTATGAACCACGAAGGTCACCATACAAGGTAAGGATAGACCAAAGACGAGGTAAATGATTAATTACCAACAAGCAACATGACCAGACATATGGAGTCTGGATACCCCTCCTCATCCACTAACTTTATACTTCTAAACCAATCAGAATAAATGCAAATTATCAAACTGATCTAACAAAGATTAGCCTGCCACCCCCTTGATGGATACAAACTGGAGTCAGGGACTCTTACTGTGACACAGAAACCATCCATAATGGTCATTTGGTTAGTTTCTAAAGCAACTGATTCATTTGGAAATTCCAACCCAGGTGATCCAATAACCATAAATAGGACAGAAATTTCGAGCAAACACATTTACATGCAAAGTTTACATCTCATGCAGTTCGAAACCAGTATGATATTAATGTCAAAAAGCAGTCATAACATCAACCACACCCCCAACCCTGAGGTTTAAAAAAAAGGAACTGATAGTCTAAAGCCAATTTACAGTCAACAGGGAGAATGTTCATTCTCTTTTAACTTTCCTCCATATGGAAAGCATCTTGAAGTGTTTAATCAAACAGCAGCTTCGAGTTCCAAACATGACATTGCCACCAAATAAGATAAATTTATATTCCTGCCTTCCTGGAGCAAGCACTCCCCAGAAATTGAGAATCTTAAATCAAATCACAGCTTTGTGAACCGAGAATTAAACAATTTGAGTTTATCCCATGTTTCTAGCAGATTCACTTGCCGATTCAGGAAGTGAACTAATAGAATGATAAAAAAGACATCAAATTCAAGCCAACAATACTGACATTCTGATGACTAAGAATTAAATTGCTCAGGGAGAAAACCATGAGGATCTTACAATCTGACCAGACAATATAAGCCTGTGACATAGAGTTGTTCCACCTCCAAATACAGTGGAACCTAGGAGAATTTAGACAGATGCAAGACTTACTGGTAACCATAATGCAATGTCACAGCAGCGGGAAGAACTAAACTAGGAAAGTACCTGATGTGCAATATTGTGTATAGCGACAATACTACGAGCATCCTTGTAAACACCATAAGGACGATACTTGGCCGCTAAAAGTCTGCACCGAGAACACTCGAAGATCAGCAAAAGGATTCTATCATAAACTGGTCAAAATTAGTCAGAAGCACAGACAACCAGAATTAAACTATTTCAGAGCACACTAAGTGGTTGCAGGTGAATGGAGGGAAGCTGATTCCAAGGCTACTTTTGATATAGTGTGACTGGCATAGTTACATGATAGTGTGTAAAAAAATTCTCACTAGAGGACCAAATAATAACCCATCACTCAAGTATGGACCTTAAAAATAAGCAGAACAATTAAATGACAGTCAATCATAGTAACCAGTTTCTCACAACGTGAATGTCTAAACATGAAAGCATTTCGAGGAACAGATGAATACAAATGTACCATGACTGCAGAAAGTGCAATATAAAATTGAGAATAACATCTGCAATACCAATACATGAGCAGTATTGTGCAATGTATTATGAATCTATAATCTTTTCTTTTCGATGTATAGTTATACATCTACAGACTACACCCTTGTGAGGAACTTCTTAAAGAAGTGTTATTGTAAGAATGCTACAAATGTCACAAGTAAAAGTAGCATCAAAATGCTTGGCGTCCAGTGAAAGATCAAAATAGGTCACATCAAAAATACAAATAAGTCAGAATATTTGGTTAACATACAAAGGAACCAGGGCAGCGTGCCAATCATTAGCAAGAAACAAGCACTTCTGTCCATAAGTGAACCCTCCCAGTGGAAGAACCAATGGTGCTTCACATGCTGCGTGACAAAGCAAAGTGAAGCGAAACTGCTTACCAAAAAGATAGGGAAGTATTATCACTAGCCATCGCATTAAACCATATAGAGATGTGCATCATGCATGAAAAAGAGTAATATATTACCTGGTTATCACCAAATGCACCATAAATATCACCATATGGCGTTCCAGGTCTGTGGTAAGAAGGGTGGTCCACAAACACCTGATAGCAAGAGCAGTGTACTTCTTTACCATTAAATCATAATTATGTACTTAACAAGAAGCATTTCTATTAAATTTTTTTAAAAAAATAAGACATATACAACTAATTTATCATTGATAAAGTAGGCTGACATCCTAACAACCATAGTCTGCTTTAAGTTATTTGAAATCATCCTCGAGTCAGCCAGTTGATGTCCAAACAACAACAGTGAAAATTTCAGTTGTTTGCAAACATCGTCCTTCACTCAGACAGTCCTTTGCTGTTTGCAGCCAGTTAATCATTAGAGGGGGAGAGAGGGGAGCAAAAATAAAACTGAAGAATATACCATCAAGTAATTTATCCAAAAATAATAATTAAAAATAAGTAGGGAAAAAGAAAATATATGCAAAATGCTCTTACCCAGTCAACACCTTCCCTGTATTCATGGTAGAAGGCTACTTCCTGCGCACCACCAAAGCAATGGACCGTGGCCCGCACATCAAGGTCAACAACATTGGTATACTTTTCATCTGAAGGACCTCCATTTAAATACCGAGGTGAAACAACCATTACACGATGACCCTGAGAAGCTAGTGCTATTGGCAAAGAACCACAAACATCTCCTAATCCACCAGTCTTAGAATATGGAGCTGCTTCAGCAGTAACAAAAATGATATTGAAAGTTAATTTGATTGGAGTTTTCTCCATCTCTTCAGCATCCTCACTCAAGTCGTCTCTATCATTGGCTACATTATCATGAGATTCTACCATTGTTGCATCACCTGCAACTGAAAAGAGTATGCAGCATTTTCATTTTCCTTTTAAGGCAAAACTAGAAAAAGAAAGTTGAAAACTAGAATGTAAGCACTATCATTACATATTTTGGTACACAAATAGATCAGGTATATAAGCAATTAGTAATGAGCCTAAATAAATTCAGTAAATGAGTTAAAACTCCAGGTGTTTCTTCATATAAATTTATCTTATATATTAAAAAAAAAAAATCCTTCCGCTTCATACAATGAACATAGAGAAAAACTACCAAAAGATAAATGGAACAAATAAAGGCAATGTCATGAGGCCAGTCAAGCTCATGATCCCAATCACACTCCAGTCTAAACCTAACTTTTGACCAGATACCTCGTACTGTCCCACCAATTGTAACCTTTTCTAGCTACAACATGGCACGTCTTTCACCAGCGATAGAATCAACAAGTATACAATGTTTGAAGCATGCGAGAACTAACAAACATCAGTATCTCAGAGTGAACGTCCACTAAAACAAGAAGCTGGTTGAATACTTTCTTTTGGGTGATAAATTAACTAGTCAATTAAGTAAAGTTCCAGAACATCACACTATCACCACAAACATCGAAATAGTTGAACATTCTTAGTATCATCACTAACTAATATTTGAACATCTAAAGATCCAATTACTATGTGAGATGCTGATCCAAAAGGTTTAAACTTTAAACAATAGGTATTAACCATAATCGGATAGTTGAATCCTAACATACTTCCGAAACACTTCGACACAGCTCATATAGTGCAATTATCAAGCTAAGTGTTTGGTGTAAACAAAGTCATATCGATCACTTTAGCCATCGGAGATATGAGCATTTGTCCAAATCCAAACTACAAAATACAGTGGAACTCTATCCATTGAATAAAGCTTCTAACCATCCATTCAGCCTCTTCTCTTTTAAGGTAGAAGTTGAGTCGTTACTAAAATTGGCACCACGGACACCGTATAATCAAATGGGGAACTATGAGTTACGCAATCTTCAAAAGTTAGACTAGTTGTAGCAATCTTCAAAAATGGGGAACTATGAGTAATGCAGTCCATTATTTCTTTCTCCATACTGTTTCGGACTATTTTATATAACCATGGGTATGTTGTCATTGGAGCAACTTGAAAACCATATCCGGATAAAATTACACAGAACACAGAAAAACAAAGAAAATACTGAATGGTAACTTCAAATTCAAGAAAACAAAAAAGGTAGTACCAGAATGTGGAATCAATTGAAAACCAACAACAGAGCCAGAAGCATCTCTCTCAGGGCCCAAAAGAAGCCCCTCTGACATTTTCTTATTTTCTGCAATTGATGAACCATCTGAAGCACTTCCACTACCACCACCATTACCAAAAGAACTTCTAACACATAAAGATTGGATCTTGCTACTCCTTAGTCCCTTCAACAACCAAGAAAACCCCAATCCCACTTGCCTTTCCACACTCAAACCCTTCACACCTCTCCCTGACACATATAAACATGACTTGTTGCTAAGATTTGTGGGCATTTGCAGAGACCCCATTTGGGTGTTAACACCTGCCGTAAGATCAATAATGTAAGGGACACAAAGAAAGAAAATCTAAAAAAGTAAAAGGGGACCCTGAATTTTGTACATAGTAGTATGAAACACTCAAAAATGAATACTGATGAAAAACAAAAGCACAAGTACCGAGGAGGAGGTCGGCAGGTCCTCAAAACGGCATAGTATGGGAAAGTTAGCGCGAAAATCTTGCAGAACAACAACTTGGGGATTCCTCCATCACGGACCCGTATAAATATCCCGTGAAAATCTCACCGGTCACCTGCCACCTGCCACCCATGCTGTATTAGGCATAAACAATCTGAAATAATATATGCTCATAATTGGAAAAAAATGATAATATCCATAAGAATTTTAGTGGACTGCAGATATTACTTCCCGCTAGTGCTTTCTATTTTCTTTTTTCTTTTTGTTAATTTAAATGGTAGTTTACTATACATAACTATAATTTTTATAAAGACGAAGTTAAAATTTAAAATTTATGAGTGTGAGATTCTAATTTTTTTTTTTTAAAGTTATTGAAAATTAACAATTTATGCATATTTAATAAGTTTCTTTTACAAACTATGTATCAAGTTTAGCTGAAATCTTAACTAACAAAATGAACCCTTGGGATAATAGTTACTATTGCATATTGTTTCATAATGTATTGTTTCGTAATCTCTTATTTTAATAAATATAATATTTTTTGGCAGATTGTATTGGTCATATCGAGACCTAATTTCATTTTAGCAATTTGATAAATAGTCTATCAAAAAAATAGTTTGACTCAAATATGTCATTTTGCATAATGGATGATTTAGTGCGATTATATGATTACTTTAACTTTTTTTTTCTCATTTTGTATTGATTAAAGGAACCATATAATTACAATAAATCATCTATTATGCAAAATAAATTTTTTTATCGTTATTAATCTTATTTGGTTTTTCAACCCTAGCATCAATTCATCTCCAATTTTGGCATATATAGAAATTAATGATGACAAAATTTAAATAACTAGCAAAATAAATAAAATAATATATTTAAACTAACAATATATATGATACAATTTTCTTTCAATTCTTATATCTTCATTTTCCTTTGCTTCCTCCTAAAGCCATAGAACCAAAATTCTTGTCCAATCAATGGTGAAAGTTGATTCCTTCCTTCCCCTCCAATTCCTTAAATTAGTTTTTAGTTTAAAATTTACAGGATGGTAATATAGTATTACTTTTTAAATGAGTCAAAAAGTTTGTTGTTTTTAGAATTTTTCATATGTATTTTATTTAATTACAAAATGTTACAACTTACAACATTTTTCCCTGTAATTTTCAAGTATGTAGAATTTATTTCGAATAGAACCTTCATTTTCTACTTCATTATTACAACAAAAGAAATTTTATAAAAATAATGGTAAATTTTGGTGGATAAAGTTACTTCACATATGCAATGTCTCGATGTGAAGGAATTTAGATTGGGTCACTCATATGGGTCAACCCATATCCATATTAATATTTAAATAATATATTTGTTATATTAATTTATTTATTAATAAAAGAAAGAGACACAACTATTGGAAAAGTTGTGTCCGTTTAGAAGTATAAAAGAGTTCTTTTATTGAAAAGAAAGTAACGTAACTTTTCCTTAAAAAACTAGAGAGAAAGAACGTTTCTTTTCTTCTTCCTTCTTCCCCTTCTCCAATTTCAAAAGAAGTTCAAATGCAGATTCTTGTGTAGATTGTTTCTCTGAAAAATGAACAATTGTAACAAGGTACGATTATAGACTGTGACTTTATATGGTGCAGTTCATCTTTGTATGTGATTACACTTTCTGACTAGTGAAACAAATTCAATGATCCTGCAAACTAAGTGTTTGATTTTATTCTACACGATGAGACAATGATGTCTAGTAGAAGATAACAAGTACCTAATGAAATAATTAAAGTACGCGCGAATTGGTGCAAATACTTCCGTTAAAAGAAAAATAGTAGTGGAGAAAGAAACTAATGATATAATTAAAATGATTGTGTCAAATGGAAGTTTCAATTTGTGACAGATGAATTTGAATTCCTTAAAATTGTACTATATAGATTCCTTTGCTTCCAAGTACATACGTCATCATTAATCAAATGATTTAAAAGATTTGGAAACCTTTCAAGATTGAAAGAGTATCATGTAAAGTAGCTATTTATACGTGAAACTGAAGTAAGTATTAAATTTTTCACACACTTCAACGTCGAAAAGTAGTATACATCTTAATTCCAAGTATTAATATTGGCATACATGTATCATATATCACATTCATTGCAAAGACAAACTTTATATTTAACCATCCAAATTCAAAGTAGAATACAGAAAACAAAAACAATAAGCTATTAGCACACAGCAACAGCATTATTGATCAGTACTTTATTTACCAACCAAAAAAGAAATCAACTAAAATTATATCTCCAGGCATGTGCTCCTAATGGCGAAGCGCGATCATCGCCACTTGATTCAGGACTGTAAGTTGCCATCCACTTATTGCCATGTCCACTATTGCGATTCGCGGTAGTTTTTGGGCTTGGGCTTCTTGAGGCTTGATAGATTGGTGTTGTACTTGCTCCCGAACTTGATTCAAGGCCCAAACCATAGTGTGCCCCCTTCATTGTCGATACATTCCAGTGGGCTGCTGGTGGGCTACGATGCTTAACAAGGCCTGGATTCCTAACTTTGGCTTTTGCAGACTTAGTTGGGGTCATGTAGCTTGGGACTGTTTCAAATTTTGAGTGGCCCGCCTTCCGGGCTGAGTATGGGCTTGTTTCAGCTTGATCAAAAGTGTGATGGGCTGAGTTGATGGTCTCCGAGTCCAATGGGCCGGTGATTAGGTCCATTTCAACTGTCTTTTCAGACATGTCACTTGTTGTGGAAGGTGTCACATAGGAGCTGTCCCTTGGCATAATGTGTCTTGAGTATTGGTATGGTTGCGAAGCCATCCATCGCTCCAGCCAACTCCAGCCCCATTGTGACTTTCCGGGCTCATTGCCAAAAATTTCAGCGTCCTCACCATGTGGATCAATGTGCAATAACTGTTGTTGCTTTTGCTGTCAGCATCAATGATAATAGTGCGACAACATTAGAACTTATCAATTGACAAAAGTGCGAAATTCGTGCTAGTTAGGAGTTAGATTGTCACTCAACTAATAGTTGTTGACGTTTATTATAAAGACAATTTTTGAGCTAACCTGGTAGGCAAAGGCATAAGCGAGAGCTCTTTCTCTTTTCATTTCAGCTTCAAATTTTCTCCTACTACTTTCTTGGATCTTGTCCATGCTTTGGTTCCTATTATCCCAACCTTCTGTTCCTAACTTCTTGATGGGGCTGGTGCGCTTGTGTTGTTGCTCTTCAGCAGCGTGTCTTCGTGCTTCTTCCAGCTTGCTCTCGAGCCTTTCCTGGACTAACTGGAGCCTTCTTGCTCGTACTCTGGCCTGAACACGTACCAATGCTTGCATACATCTCATTGTCATTTGTGCTTGTTTCCGCACATTATGTCCCCTCACTAATGCTTGCAGCCTCACCAATCCTTTCAGAGCACGCAAAGCTCGTCTTGCCTACAAAATCAGTAAAATTAAATATTATCAAGATCTAAATTAACATTACTAGCAGATTTAGGACAGTGTAACATGTTATTATTTTACCAGATATCCCCTGTAGTATGACTGAATAAGGGTGGCAGCCCTTTCCTCTGTGGAGTGCCCGCGACCATAGCCACCAGCTAATCTGACGACTTTAGCAGCCGCTTGAGCCGCTGCAACAGCTGCCTCAGCGGCTGCAGCTGTGGCAGCTGCAACAGCAATGGCATGGTTATGATCCTCAGCCACAGTAGACGATGAATCGACGTTGCTCCCTCCATTATTACTAATAAGATCTGGAGAACTCCCTGTTGGAAAATGTTCAAGTGACACAACTTCAGGAGGTTCAGGTTGCTGCCATTTGCTGTCTAATTTTTCCTTCTGAAAAACATCATAACAACAATTAAACCACCTCCATCATCGCGCCATTAATTATCGGTTAATTAATTGGATATATTTTTTCGATATATGAAATAATTGTGGCATCAGAGTGGTGGTAGTGCTTCGTGATGGAGAAGTAACGTAAACAGCACATGTTATGACGAATGTTGGTGGGAAAGAAATAGGTGGATTGAAAGCTAAAACTCATGAACTCATTTGGTGTATGGGGGACCAGTAGTAACCAAAATTGAGTAAAAGGACAATATAATTTATTTCTTCAAGGGGAAAAAGGTTCTGAATTGCAGCTTCTAATTACCCTATATGTAATCGTAACATTAATAACTATGCCTTTGCACCAAACAAATTATAGTACGCTACACGAATTTTCATGGATCATGTTTCTCCCTACAAAAGGATGAATTTATGAAAAATCCCAGAAAATGACAGACTCGCAAAGTGAGAGATTTTAGTATAATTATGATATTGATATCATTGGTATTCATATTATTAGAAGGGTCGATTGGTTGACAACAAATTATCCATAGTTTATTCTAGGATAAGTCATCCCAAGATAAGTTATTGCATATATTTCACCATATATATGGAATAACTTATCTAGTCATTATGATAAAAATGATGTGATTAATAATCTAAGGACTACCTAATACCTCCAATCAAAAGTGGAATAATATATTATGCTGAGAGTATTATATCTTATATCTCACACGAAACGACTCCCTGATAAATACCAATTATGCTAAATTATCCTCTTTTAGGGAAATTGAAGGGGAAAATTCAAAAAAACAATAATAAACAGCAATTATCATGGATCAACATAAGGCAAGAAAGCAAATTAAGGTGTCCTCATCATTAATAAATCATTGTTAATTTGGATCATAATATTAAATATCAACAAGGACCACCCCCACCCCCACTTACCCCACCCCACGTACCACCACCACAGATTACCCCTAAACATGCATAACCCAAATAATATCCTTCTGCAATACATACTTAGAAATTTTACTGACATCAAAATTCTGCTTTTATTCATCTTTTTCTCTATTGATCTTGAAGATCATAAGATCAGTGGCGAAAGGAAGAAGTCAAGGAAATTCAACATCTACTAGATATGTGTAAATATACACAGAGGTTCTGCCCCGCATATAACAACAACATATCCAGTGAAATACCACAATTGAGGTTTTGGGAGGATAAAATGTATGCAGACCTTTTGCTTTGCCTATGCATAAGAAATTAAAAAACAAAACCAGAGATTGAACTAACCTTTTTGTCTGGTGAATCTTTAGGCGTCTGTTTAAAAACTCTCTTCACAGATGAAAACCAACCACTTCCTTTCTTTCCCATATTCAGCCAAAAGAATTGACCTTTCTGTCACAACAAAACAGATCATAACCATTAATAAGACAACAAAAAACAGAGCTTTAATTCCCTAGTCAAAAGAGACTAAATTACTATTGTTGAATCAAGATTTGTGTGCATAAGAAAAGTGAAGAAAGAAAAAGTGAAGGAGAAATAGTTTGGTGATAATTAATAAAAAGAGTAGTAAGTGCAGACCTGCTTATTTTGCCGTTAGTATTTATCATTCTCACGGGGTCACACTCACACATCAACAAGACTGCCTTTAGTCTCTCCCTATATAGTATATACAACATTACTACTATCCACTTTTATTACTATACATACATACAGTTGGCCGTAGACTTCTTGATTACACATACACTCGCTCCGTTTTAATGTGTTTGTCTTCGACACAAATTTAAAAAATAGAAAAAAAAAAGACGAATCAATTAAAGCGGAGGAGCATCTGTTACTATCTCTGTCCCATATTATATGCGCACTTTTCATTTTACATAGTTATTAAGAAATTATTAATACATTAGTAGCCTTTATCATTTTATCATTTATTTATGTACATTAAATTAAGTTTTAAGAAATTAATAGTACACTAATTAATGGTGGGATAAAATGGAAAAAAAATAATTAATTCTATTCTAATTTAGTAAGTATCCAAGATAAATATTTACAGAAAGATGTCCATATAAAATGGAACGAGCACTATTTTTCCCCTTATTCACGGGTCTTTGGACATTCATTGGCTCCTCCTGAATAATATGTACGCACTCAATATTTCATTTATTGTATTTTTTTTTCTTTCTAAAGCATGGTGTTCGGTTTAGTTTGAGCTAGAAATGTCAAAAGAATATGAAAAATCGATTGAATATACTCATATCAAATTGATTTTTATTATTTTTTAAATAAAATCGTGAACTTTTATTTAAGTCTATAATCGTCTCGAATAATTGGAATGATCTTTTGCATTTATAAAAAAAACAAAAAAAATTCAAACTGAACCAAATATCGTTACATGTATGCAAATATATTTTACATATTAAAACATTAAATTTAATATGAAATATATTATTGACACGCCGTGAAGATTGCTCCAAGAGATTTATTATATAATTTAGGTAAATCTTATAAAGTAGGCTTCGAGGGGAGACACTTGATACGAATGTTATTTGTGGAACTAATGTTTTTTCATTTCCTTCATGAAAAGTTACTTTCCTAATTTTTAAGAATTAGAAAAAAAATAATTAATTAAACATAAAAAAAAAATGTAAAAGGTTGATAGGGATGTCCAACGTGATGAGAAGCCCAAGGAGTATTCATTTATATTTGGTTGGAGGACAAAAGTGTACTTTTGCCCCCTAACACAAAATTGAAAGAAATGTATTTTTGGACGTCCTTATTGAAACTTTTAATTTCTTAACAATGGTATCTGACCAATTTGGACTCGCGCACTTCAACTATTCTATTAATTAATCGTCTATTACTAGGTCCAAGCGATTTCTTAACTTATTCTTATAGGTCTAAGTGATTTCTCAACTGATTCTTATAATCTTTCATATCGAATATAAGTTATTTTTCATCAACACAAATAGACAAATGAAAAAAAATCCATTTAATATATATATTCTTTGTCTCTATCGAAATTTAAACCCTCATGACTTTCTGTAATCGTTACCAGCTTCATTAGCTGATACGTCACATGGTTGGGTGTTAGTACATTTTTTTAATTGACAAAGAATATTTTTTTTCATTAATATTACAATTGGTATATGCTGAGATTTACACAGTTTAATGGTACACCAAAAGAATGAAGTGAACCTAAATAACATTAGGGATAAGATTTACACAGTTTAATACATACAAGTTGACCACGAGGGTCGTGGATGGATGAATAAGATTTCTTTTTCCTTAACAAAAGTCTCGAGTTCAACTCCTCAATGTAAAAAGAATCTTATTAGGGAGTACATCCCTGAACCTTACATAGCATGAATTCAAAATAATTAATAATCAATGTGAATAATATCAAACATCGAATGAAAAACTAGGTACAAGTTGAGCAAGTAGTACAATTGTCTAATTAGGAGGTTCACAGGTGTGATAATGACATACAAAATTATGGAATTTTTTGTATTTTGTCCATTAGTACTCCTATCATTTGTTAATTGTGTACTTAATGAACTAGAACAATGTAAATTATGCAGTTTTAGGCAAAATTAAAAAAAATCACTTATATTTATCGACCTTAATTAATTAAAGAGGATTTTTCGCATATAGCCACTCAAAAAATATCTTCATTATGCTCCATAGCTATAGTTTGCATAATTATATTTCGTAATTATAGTTATAATAATATTTGTATAATTCGCGCAACTTTTGTATATATTTGTATAATTCATCATGCAATTCGCAATTTTTGTATAGCGTTTGTATATTTCGGTACACAGTTCGTGCAAAACATTTGTATAAGTAGCTATACAATTTGCAGTGTTTGTATATTTCATTATACAATTTGATTTGCGCACGGCGTACCCATAAATCATGCAAGTTATACAAAACTCAAACTGTAATTACAACTAAATATTTGTCGTGAGCTGTAATTAATCCAATCTATAACTATATTAGCTAATTAACTACTCTCTCCGTCTCAAATTGATTGAATTTTTGAGAGTTTTTTCAATGTTCAAAATAGTTAAATTGTTCAAAGTTCAAAAAGACTGTTTGAAACTTTTTCCATATTTGCCCTTTCATTTATTGAAGTTTTATATTTTTTAAGAGATAAATTACACTACATATTTATGATTTCACAAAGGGCAATAGTAAAAAATATGGTATAAATTTTATCTTAGAATGATTTTCTTAATATGTGTGCATTATCTCAGAAATTCAATTAATATGAGACAGAGAGAGAGTAGTATATATTTGATTATCCGCTTAATTTTTCCATTAAAATTATAGGGGACTGTTGGAGCTGAAATGGAAAAATAAAATAAAAGGTGTAATCAATATTATTAATTAGGTAGATGAGATGAGAATTTTTTGCTTGCATTTAAAGTGACATTTGTTGAAATATTAGGAGGAAAAGAGAAGCTTTTATGGTGCACCTTCCTTAATAATCTCATAATTGTACAAATTAATCTTTGTGATAATTACTTTCCACCTTAATTATTTCATTCTCTTTTTTTTTTTAAAAAAAAAAGAACATTCAATTTTTATCTAGAATAAATAGCATGTATAATTTCCTTTTTTACACATTGATCAATTAAAAGTCGACGTGATTTGAACATTATTTTGGTTCTTCATTTAGAAGATATTCAAAAATATTTAGCTATAAATAACAAGGAAATTTACCATATAAAACTTTGAAAGTTCCATCAATTACGAACTAATCTTTTCAATTAATTAAATTATCCATAATTAACTACAATCTATATGGTATATTGCAATTATATAAAATTAAAACATATATTGTTCTTTTAGGTCTATCATAATAATAACAATTTCCTGGTAGTGGTAAAGATCACGTAGCTTCTACTTGAATAATCAGGTTTGTTATTTGTTCATCTTCCTGATAATTTTTTTTCACATGATTTTTGTTTCTATTTATTTCGAAAAAAAATAAATAAATGGTTTAAATCCTTATATTAAAATACTTCTTGTTCCTTCTTTTGAGTTGTAAAAGAATGAGAGCCTTATAAGATCTTATGAAAGTTTTTTGCTTTCGCAGACGTTTGGAGTTGTGTTTAGACATGAATACATATTATTGAAGTTTGTTTATTTTCTTGGCGAGTGATTTGGAGAAAAATCGTGAAAATAACTTCTAAAAGTAACAATTTTATGTCCAAGTAGTTTTCTGAGATAATAATCCAAAATAATATGTTATTACGTGTTTCCAGGTAATTTAGTTCTTAGAAATTAGTTGATTTCGTTTAGAATAATACATGCTTATTTGTATTCCAAGATTTAAAAGTTTTATTTTTGATTTCTTAATCTTTATTTTTTGGTTCTAATTAATTATACAATGGATATAGTTGACAATTATTAACGATCTGGTAATGTATTTAATGTAACTAGAGACATTAATCATGATTACATTCAGTTGTTTAATGTATTAATTTTAAGTTGATTATATTTTTTATGTACTAATTATTTGTAATTAAGATTGAACCTGACAAACACACTAACATTTGGTTTGGTGTTTGATAAAAGTATCTTGGGAGAGTCTGGGGATTGGAACCCGTATTTTGATATTAAAAAAAATTGAGAATCCTCAATGAAGACAAATTGTTTAAATGGATACATATTAACTTGTTCGAGATTGAAAAATAGTTATTTTTATATGTGAGATTACGAAAGGACAAAAATTAATATTTATAGAGTTGTCACACTTATTTTTTCATACTAATAATCGAAGTAGTATTATTTTTATAGTTGAAAAATGTGATAGACTGACATTAAAAGCTTTGACTTGGCTACTAAAAATGTGAAGGCTGAGTGATACTTCAACTTATGTTACTATATGTTTGTAACTTGCACTTTAATTGTAGTATTACTAAGATTTGCGGCATGTTATTAGGTATTGAAAGTCGTCAAAACTTTTTTCTTTTAATTACTAGTCGTATTATTATTTTTGTAGTTGAAAAGGGTGATAGACCGATGTAGAATACTCTAACTTGGCCACTAAAAAGGTGAAGGCTAGGCGAGACTAACTATATGTTGTAACTTGCACTTTGACTTTCACAATGCTTTGTCATGCTATCTTCAGTATTTTGTCGTTTGCTTTTTCACTTATGTTATTGTCATTCACATACTATTTTGATGTGCTTGTCACTAATACAAGGGTCTATCGAAAATAACTTTCAGATTCAACATGGAAGACGAAACAAACTTAATATCAAGCACGACAACATACCTAACGGTGGGTGATTGTGATTCGAGCGCTAGCAATCATCTATTGCCTAAAAAGCGAAACTTTCATGCACGTGAGGGAAAAAATTGCATTCCTGGTTCAAGATTCAAAGGTGTTGTAGGGCAACATAATGGTCATTGGGGAGCTCAAATATATGCAAATCATCAAAGAATTTGGCTTGGGACTTTCAAAACTGAAATGGAAGCAGCAATGGCTTATGATAGTGCTGCCATTAGACTTCTTGGCCAGGATCATTCACATAGAAATTTGGCTTGGACAAATTCCACAATTCAGGAACCAAATTTTCAGACACAATTTTCAACTGAAGAGATTCTTAGAATGATCAAAGAAGGTTCTTATACTTCAAAGTTTGATGAGTATTTGAAAGAGAAATTTGAAGATCACTTTCAATCTTTGGAAAACTTACAAACAGTGGCTAAGGTAAGAAAAGAATATTATACCATACAAGTAGAATAAAAATAAAGTTGAATTTATATAGACATATAGTAGATGATAAAAGACTTTTTTGGTTATCATATCGTCATAACTAGATACAAGATCACGGAGGATACAAATTAAAATAGAAAGTTAATTAAGTAACTGAAAGTTGTCTCACTTAGTCTTTCATACTAGTGGTCGTAGAATTAATTTGGGAGTTTCTTATAATGCCATTTTTGTCACTACTTACTATTTCTAGCACTTCAGTTATCATATTACTTTATAATAGTGATTGTTTCATTTTTAGTATGTTTTGTCATGCTTTCTTCAGCATTTTGTCTTGGCGTCTTTACTCCCTTTGTGTCTTTTACCAAATTATAATGCCTTTTACTTGAAACAAGAATCTATCATAGACGATATCTACTTTATAGGGTAAAGTATGTATGTGTACACATTATTTGTTTTAGACACTACTTGTAAAATTACGTAGGAATGCATATTTTTGTTGCTGTCACACTAGAGATATTGTTTCATAACATTCATAAGAAATTCAAATTCATAAGAGTTTAAATTACTATCCCCGTTTCATATTAAGTTAATTGTTAGAGAATTTTTTATGTTTCAAAATAAGTGAATTGTTCACTTTTCAAGGATGTGTTGGAAATTTTTTCTAATTTTACCCTTTATTAATTAAGTTTCTAAGGTTGAGTTTTGTATAAGAAATAAATGATATATTAAATAAGTGTGTGGAGTTTGAAAAGGATAAAAATGAAAAAATGACCCAACAATTCACTTAATAAGAAACGGAGGTAGTATAAACATCACACGTGTAAAAAATTTGGTATACTAGCAGGTTACCCATAAAATATATCCATAGGTTATAAGTAAGCCTTCTTAAAATATGTAATTCATAATTCAAAAAATAAGACATGCTATGTGTTATAGCATAGATGGTATATATAACTAACTTTTAACTTAATCTATAATTTTAGAAATAAGTTCAAATAACTTGATAGGTAAATATTTTTAAACTTTTGGTGTATATAGGTCAGATTAAATTCAGGGGTGGCTCGACAATCTTAGAATAAAGGCAAGCGCCTTAGGCCCCAAAATTTGAGGGGCCATAATTTTCATTAGTAATAATAGGTTATAATTTTTTTTAGAAAAAATACAGTAAAAGTTATTTAGTTCATATAAAAAGAAAGAATTATTAGAATAAGTTTGGCACTTATGGAGTATGATTATATGATCAATTGAAAAGAATTATCGAATGAAATTAATTATAATTTTTTAAAAATAATTTTGTATCTCAAAGAGATAGAAGAATAAAATTTATAAGAAAATATATCAATTTTTTTTTTTGAAGTTTAAGGCCTCCATTTAGTTTTCGCCTTAGGCCACTACTGTGGTTGAGCCGCTCCTTGGCCTGATGAATGTACATATTTTTAAATACTCTTATTGTAGCTTTGTAGTTTTTTAATCAGAATTCATGATTCTGATATTACTTACAGGGCAATGCTGAATTTTCATACAAGCAACTTTTTCAAAAAGAGCTAACTCCAAGTGATGTTGGAAAGCTTAATAGGCTTGTGATCCCAAAGAAATATGCAACAAAGTATTTTCCTCAAATTCAAGATGAGGAGATGATCTTCTATGACACTTCAAGGAGATTATGGAAGTTTAGGTATTGTTATTGGAAAAGTAGTCAAAGTTTTGTTTTCACAAAAGGTTGGAATAGGTTTGTGAAAGATAAAGGTTTAAGAGCAAAAGATACAGTTGCTTTCAACTTGTGTGAATTCAAGAATGGAACAAAAGAGAATTGCAATGCTTTTGTCATTGATGTGGTGAAGAATACTGAAGTTTTGTCAATTGATTTAGCACTCAATCAAGAAGAAACTAGCAATGATCATGAAATGGAGACACAAGAATTTAGAAAGGCACAACCATATGACGACGACGACGATGATAATAATAATAATGATGAAGGAGAAGATGATGATGATGCTTCTGTGGTACCAGTTTGGCTATTTGGAAAGCAAATAGGTTGGACTGAAGCAAAAAAGGCAATGGAGTTCAAATAATGTTCATCAACCAGTTGGAGTAACTCGTAGAGTTGCTACCATGTGACTAAAAGGTCATAGGTTCAACCCTTGGAAATAGTTTCTGGCAGAAATGCAAGGTAAGATTGTGTATAATAAATTCTTATGATCGGCCCTTCCCTAGACCCTGCGTATAGCGACAATTTTAGTGCATCGGACTAACCCTTTATCATATTATTTTTTTCTTGTTGTATTAAGTACTTGTTTTATTTCTAAGATTACAAATCTCACTTTTTAATGAAGGTTATGCTAGATTCTTTTTCTTTTTTTTTTGGTTTTGATTAGTTTAGACTCACAGTGAGAAGTTATTTAATAATATTATCTATGTATATAAGTTAACTTCACAAATATTTTTTAGATCTTCTTTTTTGTTGTTGCTCGTTTACTAATTAACAAAAATTAATTAATGCTAACTCATTTGTTTTTCAAAACAATATTGTCTAGCAAAAAATTTCCATGGATAACATTTTCATGTTTGGGTAGTGACAATTGCCTTTTCCTCAAGGTAATGAGTTTTACAAGCATTAATTATATTGTCTCAGATTATGACTTACTAGTGAATATTTATTAGTATAGTGACAAAGAAAAAATCATTTATAATGCCTTGATTATTGTGGTGACGGGTGATTAGAGATTTAAATTATTAATTGAATTAAATTGAAAAAATTTAATTATATGATTTGATTTAATTTAATATTTGAAAAAAAAATCAAATATACTTGACTTGATTTGATTTTAATTTAGCAAAATTAATTTGATATTGAATTAAAAAAAAATATAAATTATATAATTTAATATTTAGAATAATTCAATCCAATTCGATCTATGTACGTCTTTACTACTGATGAACGATGATCATGCAAAAGAACCTTCAAGCTGATTTATTCTTCCACCAAGTAGATGTTAGTAATCAGATTTTGTTTCAGCTTTTGATATCTGTGCAGAAATTGCCCTTTTTTAAAATTCTAATAAGAAAATCTTTTAATTGTCCTTTTATTTTAATCAACATATTATTTTATCATTATTACTATTCTTTTCTTCAATTGTTATTGCAAAGCTTTTTTGCTATATATATTTATATTTGAGGTTCACAAAATATGAATAGAGTTGATAATAGTTAAACATGTAAATTTATAAATAAAAGTGAAACGATATAAAAAGAATTAATGGGCGTACATGTAATACATATGTTTAAAGACAATTCTTAAAAAAATAAGATAAGACCGAGTGCATAGTATGATTTATATTGCTTATTGTGCAATTCTTTATAGTCATGGTTGTCTTTCTATGGCTATTTTATATAATATAAATAGAAAAATTGGTATGTAATGTATTATCGTTATATAATAATGATGCATAATCGTGTATAAATATTTAATAATTATTGTGTAATGTATCCATATCGATATTTAGAGTCTGGTCCGGTCTGAATTCAGGCACGGCCCGCCCGTCTGCTGCTAGGTCCGGAAATGGCGCCGGGCGAGGGCGCCGCTATGCCCCTTAATGAATCGAATGGTCCTTCGACCGCCTTTCCTCGTTTGAACCTCGCCCTTCACTTTTAAGGCTATGCCATCCTAAGGTGCTGCTAAATGGATGGATCTTATCAACGTCCATGAATGATAAATCATAGATCGAACCGCCGAATCGGAAAAATTGGGTGCTATCATAAAGCTATTTGATTATTATGCATTCCACCTAAATAAATAAAATGACAAGTAAGAAATAATAAAATGATATAAATATTTATTTTTTCACAAAAGAAGTGAAACAATTATAAAAGAAAAAAATTTAAAAGAAGAGTAACCAAAAAAAAAATTTAAACATTTATTTTTGAATAGAACAACAAAAAAATAACTTTTTTAAAAAAAAATTGAAAAGGAAAAAAAGTAAGCGACCAAATAAGAACTGGTGTTTTCTATAGCGTGAATCGACAACTATATTTGTATAATAGTTGAGATGCTTTTTGCTTTGTCTTTTAAGTCGGATGACCCCTACCCCCAACACCATAACTCCCCAAAATCCCGCAAAAAAGAAAAATTGATGTGAACCAAATAGCCGAAAGGTTGTATTTAGTGCATATAACAGTTGAACGACTATTTTTAGTAAAGAAAAAAAAATAGCTACTTTTGTGTGAGAAATTTAATTCTATGGACATTTATTATAACTAGTTTTTTTGGCACGTGTGTCGCACGTGCATATCCAATCATGTCGTCGTTTTGTAAAATAATTTCAATACCATTTTAAAAAAAAAGCTACATATTTTTGTATGTAATTGATCAATATAATCATCGTATAAGGATTTGATTACCCAGATCAAGATAATTGAATGTCATTACATAATTATTTTTGTAAGGAAAAAACAATTGAATTTCATCCAAATATACAAAAATGAACAATTAAATCTACACATATCATTCACCTCTCTTCATAATCATTACTTTTATATTACAATTGCCACAATGATAAGATTATCTACACATGCATTCTCTTATGGTACTTTAACATAGAAAATATCATGGCTTCTTTATCACTAAAGTGTTCAATACATAACTTCTCGATGAACTTAAAATTTGTGTTCGATAACAAAAAAAGCACTGACATTTTTTAATCAGTTAAAACTAATAATACATCATAATATCAATATATGCAAATACTTTTCAAAGTTCTCAACACCAAGAGAAATGCTTATCTCTTATTCCAAGACCAATAAAGTGCGCCATAAATAACAACTTTGAGATACTACACAAATAAAAAAAATGATAACTGTACTGACTCACAATTTTTTCCCTAATAATAACATCCCCCAATCCACCACATGAAGATAACATCATCAAGTAGAGCCATTAAATATAATGTACAGTTTTTAGCAAAGATATTTCAAGGAGCAGCATATTTGATAAATAGTTATTCTATTAACATGAGAAAGGATTATATGGCCAAATTATTCAGGATATCTAATTTCGACTGAAAATTCAATATTATGTCCTTATCAAGGACCGTGATGAATAAACCTCAATAACTGTGGATATCATGTGATTTCTTTGCTCTTTAATAGTTTTAAAAAAATAAATTGTTGCTCTTGAATTGTTGGATCGATCAACAAATTATTATCATCTTGTATTTACTAATAGATTTATTTTTTGGCAATTTTAGAAAATTGTTTATTACCACCAGAAGAAAAACAAACAAACTACAAATTGGGTAAAGAATCCCAATTGCAGTTCTGCACTTCATCTAGCTACAACTACATAAAAAAAAAGATCAACATTGAGGGCAGGGGTGTGTTGACATCCAATTTTGTCCGGACTATAATCTAAAAATAGGTATTTATAATATTCAATCTAATTTAAATATTTATGTGTTTTTAGTATTTCCTATTATTATTTTATTTTTGATGATATGTAACTTTGCTTCTATATGTTAATTGATCTGATTTAATTTATCGTGTATTT
>JAABOM020000075.1:17471070-17486034 GCA_011800125.2 Solanum clarkiae
TCTATTAGACTTAGGGGCAGTTTGAAACTGCATCATAGAAGGATTGATCCCCACAAGATACCTCTCCAAGGGAACTATATATGAGTTGGCTGTATTGCTCATTCACCTTTTACATACTTTGATGGCATTGGGGTGTTACCAATGAAGGAAATTTTTAACTTAACAAAATATATTTGTTATCCTTGAACTTATAGTTATACAGAACGTGCTTTAAATCGTAATCATAGTTACATTCTGCACATCTTCGATCACCTCAAAGGATCCATGGTTCTAGAAATAGTTGTTACATTCCATTTACATATTTTGGTAGGAGGATGGGGGAGATAGATATCAATCTTCCATATTAATGATTTCCTCTTGTAGCTTGTGCTGATGGCGTTGTTAGGATCTTCAAGTTGGATGATGCTTCAAGCAAAAGCTTTAAGTATGACTCTTACTGTTTTATTATTATTAGACAGTAATCTAATTTTTATTTAGCTTCAAGCAAAAGTTCTATTGTTACTATGATTAGTTATTAGGTGAATTTAATAGCAAATTTCTAACTCTAATCTATGGTGTAATCTTATTCAGGTTTCTGAGAATCAATTTGCCAGCTGGAGGTCATCCAATTGCAGTTGCAGTTGCTGATGAAGCTTCCTCGGTTGCAGTGGCATCCCATGCTCTTTTTGGTTCTTCCTTGTACATGTATGGTGAAGAGAAACCTAAAGGAAACGCTGCTTCCAAACAGGCCAAGCTTCCTCTTCCGGAAATCAAATGGGAACAGCATAAAGTTCACGACAAGAGAGCAATCCTAACTCTAGTTGGTACCAAGGCAACTTATGGTAGTGCTGATGGGAGTACAATCATCGTTTCATGTTCTGAAGGTAAGGTTGGATAATTCTTATGAACTTCTTTTCAAGCTTACCCTGAGTAGTTTTGAGTTAAAGCTCAATGGATTTTCACTTATCACTTTTAATATATCGAGAAAAATAAATTTTTTCCCATATTTTACCCTTAGCATTAATTACTTTTTCTTCAAATCATTTTCCAAAACCTAATACAAAACATCAGTTACTTGGGGTAGTATGCTAAAATAATCATGCCAATCATTGCTTTCTTAATGGGTGCACCAAGCCCAAATGTGTCAAGTAAAAGTGAAGAAAGAGAGTAATTCTTTGGAAGAAAGTGGATTCATTTGAATGACATGAAGGTTGGTTGTGATTTTCCAAGAATCTTTTATGGACTGTGGATGCAAGTTTGGGTTTTGATGGATATTAGTGATATGACCATAGACATGTGATCAGCTATTTTGTAATGCTTGAATTCCACTAATTCTTTGTGTCATAGTAATTCTTTTCTGCTGCCACTTTGGTTTCTGTGAGAATCCACAACCATCCCTACAACCAGATTCTTCTTTTCCTTTATTTTTTTTGTGGAAGAACTCTTTTTCCCCATAGAGTAAATTGACAAATGAAATAATCTGCTTCTGCATTTACTTATTTTTTTGGGTGTTCTAGGTACTGATATTGTGCTTTTTCATGGAAAGAGTGGCAAGATTGTTGGACATGTCGATACTAATCAACTCAAAAACAACATGGCTACTATATCTCCCAATGGTCGTTTTATAGCTGCCGCAGCTTTTACTGCTGATGTCAAGGTGAAGTTAGATGTTGCAACCTTATCATTTTGTTAGAATGAACTGCTTTAAGCTTTTATAAAGAGTCTCAACAACTGATGTCCTACATTTTGTGTCAAATTTCAATGTTAATTAAGTAGTAGGAAAATAATGTTAGGAAACTAGTTAGTAATAAGAGATATTGGAAGATGAGAAGAAAAAGGAATTGTGAGAGTCTTTTTTTCTGTTGAAAATTTTTTGGGGGGTTAGGTAGGAGAAACAAAGAGAGTGGAAGCTAATAACCTTGTATGAAATTTTTGCATCAGTAGTTTCCTGAGGTGTTAAAAATGTTCACTTTCGCAGCTGCATTCTTTTCAGTTGCCATCTTGTTGTTTAGTGTCAAATGTCAGGCAGTCTGGTCTGTGAGTGAGACTATTATGTATAGTCTTGTCAATCTGATGGTTGGAAGGGGAGTTGGAACAAGGAGCTTGTGGTGGAGCTGTTCAAGAAAATAGAACACAGTTGGAACAAGGAGCTTGTGGTGGAGCTGTTCAAGAAAATAGAACATATGATTACACCTGGTTCTAGTCATCTCATATGCAGCTAGGCCAAAGTTTGGACAAAGATGGTCACATGGTGTTTGTCATTGATTCACTCAAGATCATCTTTCAGAACCATGTACACCCACCCCCCACCCATAAAGGGGAGCCAAATGTTTGTCTTATAATCTGATGAGAGGGAGCCAAATGTTTGTCTTATAATCTGAGAGAGAGAGAGAGAGAGAGAGAGAGAGAGAGAGAGAGAGAGAGAGAGAGAGAGATTGCATTGTTTAAGTTTATTTAAGTATTATTTTTAACTCTAGGAGGTTGTATTTTTCATTTTGCCAAAGGAGTCAACTAATTGTGATAAGTTATGAAGGAAAAGTAGGAGACGAGGGTTTCCAGGAAACAGCCTCTCTACTTCTATGGTAGTGGTAAGGTCTGCATACATTCTACCCTCCCTAGACTCCACTTGTGGGATTATACTGGGTATGTTGTTGTTGTTGTTGTATGAAGGAAAAGTAGGCTGTATAAATTTGGGGTGGGGATTTAATACTCTTGTAAAGCTCTCATATCTTATGGTGCAGTTGAGTCCTTTTAAGTTTTATGCAATTTACATGACACTCCTTTGTCAACTTGGGGACTGTTTTTTCATATATTTCCAACTCGGTTGTTGGATGTCATCAAAGAAGAGTTCTTGAACAAATTATACGTCTTCTTAACAGGTTTGGGAGATTGTGTACTCAAAGGATGGTGCTGTAAAGGAGGTTTCAAGGATTATGGAGCTGAAGGGGCATAAGGTAAATGATATCACGTTCTTGCACTATGGAAGTGTTATTTACCTCTTCTCTTTTTCTATCCTTCTCTAGGTTTCTGGATCAATATGATCTGAGTTCAGGTGTGTCTGATGATGTTTCTAGTGTGAGCAAGATGTGAACATGTTTATTATTATCCTAAATGTAGTTGGCTGAATTTTTTTAGCTTAACGTTAGCATTTTAGGGTAAGGAGAGATTTTAGAAAATTCTTAAGTATCAATTGAAGAAGTATGTTGTTTCAGCAAAGACCTTCCAAGATTCAGATACTTAGTAGTTTGATAGTAGATTGGGACCTTCTCTTTTTTTATTTATGTTCATGATTCAGCTGAGGAATGAAATCTTGATTTTATTGTATGTGTATAATGCTCTCTTGTTCACAATGTCTAAATTTTATATGGTGTTGTACAGAGTGCAGTGACGTGGCTATGCTTTAACCAAAATTCTGAACAAATAATCACTGCATCAAAGGATGGTACCATCAGAGTGTGGAATATCAATGGTATATCTTTCCCTCCCTAGCTTTATCAGTTACTAATTTACCATTATTACCTCATCTAATAAATTTTCCTTTGGCTCTTGCGTTCAACATTTTTGTTCTGTAGTGCGATATCATCTTTCTGAGGACCCTAAGACATTAAAGGTGTTCCCTATTCCCCTGAAGGATGCAAGTGGCACAACTTTACACTATGATCGTTTATGTGTATCACCTGATGGAAAGATATTGGCCACCACTCATGGTTCAATATTGCAATGGTTATGTACGGAGACTGGGAAGGTTTTGGACACAGCTGAAAAAGCGCATGATGGTATGCTTTTTAAATTACTTAATGTCTTTGTCGAAAATTGTTCCACCATTTTCATCCTTTTTGCATGTGCAGAACCATTCTGTAAAAGTTCTGTATTTGAAGCAGCTACGAACCTATGACTGGATGCTTTTTGGCAACACTTCAGCTTTTTCTTCCTTTCCTAATAGACAAGACAACAAGAACCTGAAAATACATTAGCACATCCTTTGAAAACCTTCTCCGAACCCATCCTGACACCCTTACCCCTTCAAAAGGAGGAAGATTGATATAGTGTTAGCTAGAATCTGAGTGAGACATCATCCCCGTTCTTAGCTTTCATTTCATTGAGATCTGTATTGCCTTGATACCTTTTATTTCCTCATGTGGTTATTTTTTCAGTTTCCTCAGGAGTCATGAACATTTTAAGTTAGATTTCATTGTTCCTAGGTACTGTGAGTCTGTGTTGGAACCATTCTACTTACTGTTCTTGTTTAGGTCATGATTTTTGTCTTAGGTCTCTACTTTGCGTAGACACTTGCATAGTTTCTGCATTGAGGTGAAATTTTGTATGAGGCAGTATGATGTCTTTGGTCAATAGAGATGAGAAGGGGATGTCTTAGGTCAATAGGAGATGAGAGGGAATGTCTTAGGTCAAGAAGAGATGAGGGTACAGTTGAACTATCATGGTGCTTGAAGGTGGCTGGTCAGGGGAGGATCCAGGATTATATGAGGATGGGTGCACCACTGCTGACACTAGAAGAGGGATGAAGTCATGAGTGTAGGATGCCAGACTTGCAATCTTGGGATGGCCAAAGTGAGAACTGAAAGCCACTGAAATGGAGTTGGACGAGAGAGGAGAGAATGTGATTTCTTTTTCCAAAAGAGTTTTAACTTTTACCAAAGGTGTAAGTAGTTTTATATTATCAAGATACAAGTAATTGATCAGTAACCTGCGAGAGATAATAAGTGAGCATGGGACTGAAAAAGGTCTCAAAAGAGAATAAAGGACAATATTATATTGGAAATAAAATGAAAGGGAGAAGAAAAATAAACTTAAACAAATAGCAGTATAGGAAAATCATAAAAAATGATCATTTAATCGAAATATACCGCAAAGGAATAGAACCCTTGGCCTAAGTATCATAATTCATTACTTTAACCAGTATGTTACAACATTTATTGTATGTCCAAACACAACATACTACAAAAATGAGAATTGTATTAGAAAAACTAAAAATGAAAATCTCCGACAAAGATGCAAGTAATTTGTTCATTGACTTGTGCCCCACAATGCTTTTTGTCTACTGGGCGCACGACAATAGTATGAGTCTGATTTACAAGAAAACAAAATTTTGGGGAAGTAGCAAGGATTCCCATGAACACAGAGTGCTCAACATGGCTCTGCCACTGTGACTGGTAGTTCAGCCATACCAGCCACACTATCAACTTGTGTTAATTGATTTGAAAATTTATTTTCTTCCACTTTTTGTGTACAGATGATATAACTGACATGGCATGGTCGCCTTCTCCGATTCCAATGGGTAAGTCTCTCTCCCATCCCAAGTGAAGTTCTGTATTATGGATGATTCTATTTTATTTTATTGGCTACATTAGCTCATAAAGAGGATCAGTTTTTTTCCTCTTTTTTCGAAGTCTTTTGTCACTAAGTCAAATAATAGATAATTTCCTTTGTCTGGCATCTTGCTTTCAATGTGTCTCTTCCTCTTAGTTTTTGTAGAAAAACATAAAGAAAAAAGGACACGAATGATTTACGAGGTTCGGCAAGTGATGCCTACATCTTCGGGCTAAAAAACTCTCTCTCAATTGTGTTGTGAGAGGTATGGCATTACTTCAATATATACAGAAGCTTGGGCTCTATACAAGGCAGCAAAATATTTTTAAAGATTCTAAAAATTCCTATAATTAAGGAATTCCTATAATTAAGGAATCCCTATAATTAAGGATTCTAACATAACCTATGGAAAAAGGTTCATAAATATCCCTTTTTCCACCTTTGGGTCTAAAAATACCCCCTAAGGTTTATTTTTGGACTCAAACATAGCCCTCAACTTAACAAAAATAGTCAGGTCAACTTTAATTCTTTAAAAAGCCATGTGTCATTTTCTAATTGTTCATATATATATTCATAATAATTCAAACCACCCAAACATTTAAAAATTGCTTATTTTATTTTTTTATTATGTTTTTGATTTATTATACTTTTGCTGTAAATTATCTCGTTGGTAAATTCGAAGTATGTAATTTTATTTTATTTGTGAAATTGTTTTCACCTCTCGATTTTTTTATTTTGCTTCTAGCCTAGAGTTTAATTTAAGTGCTTAGTTATTTTTAGTGGTCATCCAAATGGATTAGATGTCTTCTACGTAAGTGGTATACATGGATTTTAATAAAAAGACATGATTGAGTGGGTTTAAATTATTGAGAATGCATATGACCAATTAGAACATGCCATGTGGCTTTTTAAAGATGTAAAGTTGACTATTTTTGTTACGTTGAGGGGTATGTTTGAACCCAAAAATAAACCTTAGGGGTATTTGTAGACCCAAAAGTAGAAAAGGGGTATTTACGAGTCTTTTCCCTATTTCTTAAAATGCCAATAGCAAACAGAAAAGAGGTACAAAATCAAGTTATTTAATTGATTTAATATTAAAACAATCAGCTTGAAAAACACATGAATTTTCGAAATTTTGATTTTTAGAACTTGAGATGGGCTTAATGAAAGTGAAATTTACTAAAAATTGGTCTATTTTTTGATATTTTAAATTTTCAATAAATTTTAAAATTAGATTAAAAAGAAGCTACCCTCAAAAAAATAATAAAACTAAGTGGATATTTGGATTAACTTATTTTAAATGATTTTGATTTGTAAGTTGTTTTTTAGCTTTGAAATTGTTAGAATAGGAATAGGAATAAGAATACTACCTACAATCCTACTTAAAATAGGATTAGGAATAGTAATAGTATATGGAATTCTACTTGGAAAAGAATTGTATTATAGTATCCTAGTTGGAAAAAGAGTCTAATATAGTATCTATAAATAGGGTCTCAATGTAATAATATAGACAACAATTCAATAATATTTTTCTCCAATATTTCTCACATAGTCATAGAGCTTCTACTGTCTTGGTAGAAAATCAAAGAGCTTCCGCTGCCAGTGGGCGGCTATGACCTATATATGCCGCCCGTCTGGCTAATGATATGTTAGCCAAAAAAAAAAAAAGATTAGGTCATTGTGTGACAATTTTCGGTGACTTTCTAGGGTTGTTTTGTGTCAACCCCGCATCTGTCAGTGTTTGTGTAGCACCGTGCCATCATTCTGGTGACTACTTTTTTATATCTAATTTGTGTAGCACCGTGTCATCTTTTCGGTGACTACTTATCATATTTATCACGTGTAGCACTGTGCCATCTTTCTGGTGACTACTTTCTCATATTCGATTTGTGTAGTACCGTGCATTTCTTCGGACTACTTTTCATATTCAATTTGTGTAGTACCGTGAGTTTTTCCAACTACTTTCTCATATCTGAGCTGCATAGCACTATTTTTTTTTGGTGACTCAGATTTGATTTGTGTAGTTCCATTCGTCTTTTCGGTGACTCATTAAATCTAGTTTGAGTAGGATCATGCCATCATTCCGACCCTGTCCATACAATATCCCTTTTGCAGTAGGGTCATGCCGTCAAGATGATTCTACCTATATGATTTCTATTTTCCAGTAGGGTCGTGCCATCATTCTGACCCTACTCATATAATTCTCTTCTCAGTAGGGTCGTGTCATCATTCCGACCCTACCCATATAGTTTTATTTCTAGAATTTTGACCACTTTTAGCCATCATATCTGATAATCCAATGCATGGTTTTTTTAATCAATTGGACATTAAGAATGTCTTTTTTATGATGTTCTCAAGGAAGAAGTCTATATAGAGCAATCACTTGGTTTTGTTGCTCAGGGGGAGTCAGGTAGACTTGTATGTCAATTTGTAGGTTACTCTATGATCTAAAACAGTCTTCTCAACCTTGGCTTGGAAAGTTCAACACTGTACTTCAGGAATTTATCACTCTGTGTTTTATCAGCATTATGCATCAAATTCAGTATTTCATGAGAAGACTAAACACATTGAGGTTGATTATCAATTTTGTGAAGTCGGGTGATTAACTTGCAGATATCTTACCAAGCTCTTCATCGGTCATCGTATTAATTACATTTGTAAGAAGGTACATATGACTTGTATGCACTAGCTTGAGGGGGAGTGTTAGAATAGGAATAGAAATAAGAATAATACCTATAATCCTACTTAAAAGAGGATTAAGAATAATAATAATATATGGAATTCTACTTGGAAAAGGATTATATTATAGTATCCTAGTTGGAAAAGGAGTCTAATATAGTATCTATAAATAGGGTCTTAATGTAATAATGTAGACAACAATTCCTCTTATGCATGCTAGTATTACTAATATACATACAACCCACATATTTCAGTCTTTTGCTATTCCTTCTCCATTTCTGCCAAAAACATCAAACCCTCCTTCTGCGATTTCTTCTCTGTGAAGCTTCTTCTGTATACAGTTACTGCAAAATCGCCATTTGGTGCTACAAGGAAATACAATGCAAGTCATTAGATTTCTTTCACATATATGCATATACACACGCAAAAAGAAAAAATCATATACATCGGTCTCATCTGCATGCATACGTATAGTAAACATTTGCATTGACTCAAGTCAAAACATCAGTCGGAATCTCTTCTTTTTCCTGTTTTCCGGCTTAACATGTCGCGTTTCCTTTGTTGATGTTTTGTTCCTTCCTTTTTTGTTATATGTATGTATATCCGTGTCAATTTTGTTTTGTATTGGAATTAACGGAAAAAATGAGCTGCTATCCCTTTGTTTAAGGTTGATCAAGTTTTTATGTAAGTTTTTTCTTTTTTGATGTAACAACTTTTCTTTTTTGTGCTATGTGGTAGGTCGAGCAAAAAGCTCTGATGATTTTTCGGCTGAAACGCCAAGAAAGAAGCCAGGTAGGGTTCTAAGGATCCAGCTTGATTCAGATGAGGAAGTTGGTGCTTTTGAAAAAAAAAATTACTCCTTCCGTCCCATTTTATGTGACACCCTTTGACTTGGCACGATGTTTAAGAAAAAAAGGAAGACTGGTCTAAAATCAGTTTTAGATATTTGTGTGGCTGAAAATTATTTCATTAAGGGTAAAAAAGAAATTTTAAAGGTAAATTGTTTCCAATTAGAGTAAGGCGACATTCTTTTTGGGATGGACCAAAAAGGAAAGGGTGCCACATAAAATGGGACAGAGGAAGTATTTATTTTCAGGTTCTTTTGCCTAATTGAATAACTTTGGAGTTGCAAGTACGCGGACCACCTAGTGAAATGCCTGTTCAGGACTTTGTTATATTAGTGAGGCGAGAATAACCAAACCATGGGCAAAGAGCAGAGTCATCTAAGCCCAAAAGACAGACAGATTAATCGGACTAGCAAAGATTTACAGTTATTGCAAAATCACCATTTGGCGCTACAAGGAAATACGATGCAAGTCATTAGATTTCTTTCACATATATGCATATACACACACAAAAAGAAAAAATCATATACATCGATCTCATCTCCATGCATACGTATAGTACACATTTGCATTGACTCAAGTCAAAACATCAGTCAGAATCTCTTCTTTTTTCCGTTTTCCGGCTTAAAATGTTGCGTTTGCTTTGTTAATGTTTTGTTCCCTCCAGTTTGTTATATGTATGTATATCCGTGTCGATTTTGTTTTGTATAGGAATTAACGGAAAAAATGAGCTGCTATCACTTTGTTTGAGGTTGATCAAATTTTTATGTAATTTTTTTTTTTATGTAACAACTTTTCTTTTGTGCTATGTGTAGGTTGAGCAAAAGGCTCTCTGATGATTTTTTGGCTGAAACGCCGAGAAAGAAGCCAGTTAGGGTTCTAAGGATCCAGCTTGATTCAGATGAGGAAGTTGGTGCTTTTTTGAAAAAAAAAATTACTCCTTCCGTCCCATTTTATGTGACACCCTTTGACTTGGCACGGCGTTTAAGAAAAAAAGGAAGATTGGTCTAAAATCATTTTTAGATATTTGTGTGGCTAAAAATTATTTCATTAAGGGTAAAAAAGAAATTTTAAAGATAAATTGCTTCCAATTAGAGTAAGGTGACATTCTTTTTGGGATGGACCAAAAAGGAAAGAGTGCCACATAAAATGGAACAGAGGAAGTATTTATTTTCGGGTTCTTTTGCCTAATTGAATAACTTTGGAGTTGCAAGTATGCGGACGACCCAGTGAAACCCCTGTTTTGGACTAGGAGTGGCAATTGGGCGGGTTGGGTCAAATTTGAAGGGGTTATAATGGGTCAAGACACCTAAGAGGTCAAGACCCAACCCAACCCAAATTTGCTTGGGTCAAAATGGGTTGGGTCAAAACGGATTGAGTAACGGGTTATAGAGCGGGTCAAGACCCAACCCGACCCAACTTTTACTAAGTCTTACTTACTTTATTTGTTCTTTTTCAATATTTTAGTACTTAATCAAACTATATTTTTCTTTATTATGGCTATATAAAATATATCAAATTGAAAAAAAAATGTTTTGAAAATGTTTTAACAAGATCTCTCTCAAATTAATTCGGGTTGCATATCAACCCAATTTTAAATGGGTTGAAATGGGTTGGGTTAAGATGGGTTGAGCTAATAATTGGGCGGGTTATTAACCAATCCAAACTTCAACGGGTTGGGTCAGGTTGAGCTTAATTTTGCCACCCCTATTCAGGACTTTGTTATATTATTGAGGCGAGAATAACCAAATCTTGGGCGAAGAGCAGAGTCACCTAAGCCCAAAAGACAGATTAATTGGACTAGCAAAAATTTGCATTTTGTAGATGCTTTTGAGAACAGGATAACCAAGATGTTGGATTTCAGAAATTTTAAATGCAACAGGTCTCATATGTTAAGGCTCTGTGTATGTTTATGTCTTCAGTGTTTTCAATTTCTCAATTCTTTTGGTCTCAAATGTTCCATTTTTAATTTTTTTTTTTTAACTTGCATTTTCCCATACAGGATGGTTCAGCTGAAGCAGATAAGTATGAGGCTGGTGCTTCGGTCTTAGGTGGCATGCTATTAGAGCATATATGTTATACATAGAATTTATATGTAACTGAGTGTGTGCTTTCACTTGGCAGAATATGTGGGACCTTACATCCGATACTGATTTGTTGAGGGAACTGCCCGAAGAGTATACATTTGAAACCGCACTGACGGATTTGATCGTACGCATCCTTTCCGGAGAACCTTTTTTCCATATTAATTGTATAACTTTCACTATTTGTGTTGAATGATCACTTTAAGCATGAACTTCATTTCAATGTTGTATCAGGATAATTCATTGCAGGCTTGTATGGTCCAATCATGCAGATCAGAAAAGATTAATAAGGTATGGATTTTCATAGTTGGAGAGCTCAAGAGAGCATGTGATCAATTCAAATTCTTAAATTGAAAGTTATTAATGTCCTGATATGGTGTATATTTTTCAAGTTTGAAGTTGTATGGATGGACAACTATTCCTCTGAATGGCCTGAATTTCTCTATTCTTTGACTGTTTTAGATCATTGCTTATGATGCCTTAGATCTCTTTCACATATTGATAGATTGTTTTGCTTCCATATGTCGTACTTTGAGAAATAACTTCCAGAAAAAATCAGGTCTTCTTTTGTTTCTGGTATTTGCATTTATGTTAGGTCTATCTGCACTTACTAAAAACGGAAAAGTTCGTGATAGGGATATTTGTTATGTTGAAAGAAATTGTCGTGAATTGAGGGATCACCATTGGTTATACATATATATGTGTTTAATGACAATCTTCTCTCTTTTTTTTTTTTTTTTTTTTTGGGTTGAATAAAGGATGTCAAAAGAAATTGTAGACTTCATTGACAATACAATGAGAGGTGAAATCGCTTCTGTAACACTCAAGATCTCCAGAAAGGGATCGATACTGTGTATCCCAAGTTTGTATTGGCTTCAAATCCGATGAATAGATCTAAAGAGTTGATGCAGTGGAAATCTGCATGTATTTTATTAATTTTCACCTTAACTGCAACAATCTTCATTCAATTCTATCGTTATTTTTCTCTTAAAACCAGCTTGGAAACATGATGTTGCTTTCTTAAATTACATCGGGAGCTCTTTTATTCTGCTCTGTTTTACTGCACTTTCATGGTTTTTCAATTACGTGTTGATCTATATGTTTCAGGAGAAAGATGGGAGCTTCTCTACATAGACTGTCGAGAGACAGGCATAGGAGGAAACCTCCATACTTAACAGTTGTTGCATCATTCTAATACTCAGTTTGTTTAGCCGTGGTCGAAAGACTTCTATTAGAAATATATTTCAAATATGTAGAATTAGATATTTATTTACTTGTTGCATTTGTTGAGTTTTGAAATCTCTATGCTAGTAACGATTCCAGCTCGAACTTAGTGACTAGTAGTTACATATCATAGTGAACTCATATTTGATTTCGGTCTTGTCATTCCCCTGCAACTTGGCACTGTGAAGTATCCCATATCTTATCCCATGAATGTTTTGAACAAAAATAAATATAATAACAGTAGATGATCTCGATTTTGAATTGGATTCAGAAAAGCTTGAATGATCAATGGATATGTTCATCTGTACCATTAGGTGTAGTGTCTTCAAATTCTGGTCTCTGCAAGACTGGATTTCCTATGATCAATGGATATATTTACTAGAGTTTCTAGTTACTCCTCCTAATGAAGAACAGCCTCTACTTGAAGTTCTAACCTGTTATTCAGAGTCATATGCAAATGAGTTATCAGTAGAAACCTTTCTCAATAGTCAATTTGATATTAGTTTACTTTGCAATTGTGTTTCTTGTAGAGCTCTATATGACGATAGCTGGGAGAAATTATCTGGAAATTTATATTTCAATTTGAAGTTGGTGTAATTAACCCATAGAGCACACTAGTCCTTGCATAATTTTGCTTTAAGTTTACCTGTTGGAAGCAGGATCTGAAATTCATAGTCAGCCATCATAGTAGAAAGACCTAAATTAATACTCTTTTTTTAGAGAAAAAGCAACAAGAGGATTACAAGTATTTAAATGGAACGTATTAACATGTCTTCCGATATATCTTTGAAAACTTATCAACTTGTATGTGTATCTGTCTTCCTTTTTATTCCCTTTCCTGTATAGATGCTCCTTGTCTCTTTAAAAACTACAGCTGCTTTTACCTTGTATAATGTGATTCTTAGTTCATCCAACCAGCAAATTGGGAAACCAACAATATTTTGTTCCCATATCTGGCAGTTTCTTTATCCTCTTGGCTGACTTTTGTTTATATGTTATATGACACGGTGGTTGCTTTTACAGCTTTACTTTGGTATGTTTTGGGAAGGTATGTCTTGCTTAGGTTTAGAATGACTTCATTCTAGACAACAAAATAGGGATTTTTTTTTTCTCATGCTGCCTTATCTGTGGACGAGCCTCAGTTCTTCAAAGGCAACATTGTAAGAATGTATTCGTGCTACATCTTGAGAGAGTCTTTACTCCTCTGTTCTTCTTCTCAGCAAACTTGGAGGGTACTTACTCATCACTGTTGGATGTTGCTTTCTTCTCATCATTTACTTCTTTTCCTTGTATACAGTTCTTTTTCTTTATCTTATCTTCCTACACATATATTCTTTCATTTAGACGGATGGAAATGTTAAGAGACCCCTCGAAAGATGAGCTAAGAGACTCAACTCACGGTAGCTTCACTAAAGTATGATATTCTTCTGGACTCTTGCTGACCTTTTGATCATTAGAGTTCTGTCGTATTATCTTCCTATGCAGTAGAATTTTGCGCTGGCTTCCTATAAAGTTAATTTTGATTTCATTTACCATTGTAATATTTTAGCTTGACATGATTGATATCGTCCCAGGAAACAACCTCTCTACTTGTATGAGGTAGTGGTAAGGTCTGCGTACATTATATACTCCCCGGACCCCACTTATGGGATTCCACTGGGTATGTTGTTGTTGTTGTTGTTATGATTGATATCGCAATAGATACTTTCTTTTGCAACCTGTATGGTTCTTGATAGTGTTGCGGTGTGTTGTATGCATGGACTGAGGCCTTTCTCAAGTCTCTGAAAAATCATATTCCCTCCGTCCCATTTTATAAGGCACCGTTTGACTTGACATGATGTTTTAGAAAAGAAAAAAACCAGGAAGACTTGAAACTTGTGGTCTAAAACAATCCTTGGGTATTTGTTTAAGGGTAAAATGTGAAATTTTGAAGTTAACTTATTCCTAATTATAGTACGGTGACATTCTTTTTGGGACGGACTGAAAAAGAAAGGGTGCCACATAAAATAGTATGCAAGAAGTACCTTTTTATTAGATCAATTTTTTACATGGGTTGTTATTGTGGTGTTTGTCCAAATTATTTTGATGAAAAACAAAATCGGGAACTTAATAATAAATTCTTACTGCTGCATCATTTCACTGTTATCTTTGAGCCTGTTTGAGAATTACTGCAACTTCTAGTTTCCACTAATGTGCTTTTTTATATAAGATTGTGATTCAGTTACCATTGTCACTTATTGTTGGTTTCCTGATTTTGTCTTTTAGTTCTGAGAATTCACAAGGCTTTCCAGAGGAAATGCATAACTTGGAAATCAGGGCAGAAGATTAAAATTTGGAAAGGAGCTTATAGGGGTTTCCATAAGAACAACATTCTTGCCACATTGGAATTTATTATCCTTGAAGGATGCCGGGACTCAAGTGGTAAGTTTTTATATGGTTCATGAAGCATGCCGATCTGCATGCTTAATCCTGTGGGTAGGTAATTAGTTTCTACTGGTACTATCAGTTGACATTGGCTTTGTTTGTAACATTTTTCTCTATATTTTTCAGGCGTGGCTCGAATCATCTGCAGGCTTACAATTCACTCATTATTTCGTACTACTATTTTTCATGGTGTATTTCCCTCCTTCAACCAGTTTTACCTAAAAAATTGTCTTTACCACGTCACTTACAGGCCATTAAATGTCCTTGCTGAGAGTGGTAGTCGCCTCACATTTGATAAATGGTGCGCTTGCTTTGAAATCGGTGATTCAAAATCTTTGCCGATTAGTGTGATTGATGCTGGAAAGGTTATGACCTTGGCTTCATATTTCCTGTTGCTCAAT
>JAABOM020000075.1:17489768-17500360 GCA_011800125.2 Solanum clarkiae
GTGAAGAAGCTATCGGAGTTGTTTCGAATGAAGAGCATAGTGATAGTATATAGTATAAAATGTATAAAGGGCAAGTCCAGTGCACTAAAGCTCCCGCTATGTACATGGTCCGGGGAAAAGGCCTGATCACAAGGGTTTATTGGACACAACCTTATTTTGCATTTCTGCCAGAGGCTGTTTCTCCAAGACTTGAACCCATGACCTCCTGGTCACATGATAACAACTTTATCAATTGTTCCAAGGCTTCCCTTCAATAGTATAAAATGTATATGTTTGTGAAATCTAGCTTTTTATAGTAAAGCGCAAATGCCGAATCTGTAGAATCTTTTGGGGAATCCCCATCCGCACCCAAATTTGCTTTTATAGTAAAGCGCAAATGCCGAATCTGTAGAATCTTTTGGGGAATCCCCATCCGCACCCAAATTTGCTAAGTCTAGTATAGTGGGTCTTTTTCTGATGTAGGAGAAAACCTTTTTAAAAGTCATATCGACGAAAGAGGATTGAAAACCATAAGGCAAGCTCCAAACTTACTCCCACATACACGCATAATAAAGGGGAGTGAGGGGAACAACTAAGCCACCACTTTCACCAGATATTATTCTGGACAATTCAAGAGGCCGCCACTAGAACCAACCCTTAAATGGCCAACGTCCAAGGGTCCACCACAAGAAGTAAGCTTCACCTATAACCATGGCGTACTCGAAACAAATTGAATGTAGCCATGGATTCTTTTATAGGACTTTAATATATCATGAGAGTAGAATAGGCAAAGCTTCGATCAGAGTGAAGGTTGGATCTATTGTGGGAGCATTTGCTTCCTCTAGACCCTGAGGCCGTTGAAAATATCTAGAACCACATTTGCGTCTGAAAAAGAGGAAGGTGGCCCTGTTCCACAAATGAAGGGAACTAACTGCATGGTTCGCCAGCATAGCTTCGGGTCTTAGAGAGAGATAAGAATGGAAGAGTTTGTCGACTCCCTTTTTTAAGAAGGTTTAAATAAGTGTTGACACAATGTAATGTGTTTTAATTTAGGGTGTTCTTTGTCTTTTTTAGTGGAAATTTACCAGGTCGCCTACTGGAGATAAACTTCTATCTCGGCTTAGTGTTATCAAAGCAAAAAATGCAAAAAAACTGAATAGTTCAACAGGGCTTTAAGTGCAAAGTGAAAATAAAGCATGGGCTTAAATGAAAAATTGCGCAAAGAGAGAAATACTATACAATTATATATATCTTTAGTCCAAGACTAATGATTATAAGCATGAATGACAAATATAAGAACAAAGAAATGAAAAAAAAAATTACGATAAAGAAAAATATCAATTGTATAGTGTCTCCTTTTCATAAGAGGTTCATTGACAAGAGAATCTTGTTGACAACATTGAAGGCGAAATTATCAACACTTGTTGAGTCTGGCTTCAGGGCTTAAATGCGCTATGCTAACTATCTTTGTTTGGTTTTATTTATTATGTTTTCATTTTTGGTAAAAACCTAGTTGAGGACATTGACTACTTGTGCTTATATAATAATAAGACTTATTTGTGTAAGTGTGCTGAAAATGTTATTCTTTCCTTTTTTTTTTCTTTCTATAGGGGAAGATAGTCGCATGTAATGATGGTCATATTATTAAAGGATGTCTTTGCTTCCTTATCCTTGCTAACTAGAAATGAACCTTCACGAGTTGAGTAAAAGTACCTAGCCTATCTTACTCCCCCTATGCAAAACAGATGTATAATATGATTTTGACTCTGATGGACCTTATTCCATTGCGTCTTTGTAAGCTTTTTGGCATAAATTGCAAGATGATTTAACTCTATATGAGTTCAGCTGATGCTTGTATTTACATTACTCTCTGCACCTCATGCCTTAAGCTTTCTATAAAGGTTATCACAGTTTCGTCATGCTACTGTGTTGGTGCTATTGTTTGGCTTGATGTAGTCTGAAATTTTTTTAACTGACACATGAAATCAAAACAATCTTTTGTTACGTGTGCATCATGAACCATGCCTACTTTATACGTCTGCTTGGCATGTTTGCGTTAAATTCCTCGGATCTGAACCTTGTTAATTAGGGATACCTTGGACACGTAACTGTCTCTTAACTTATTGTCTCTGCTTTATGTTGGGTATTTTGCAAGTTCCAGCGATGCTTGCTAATGGCAGTGGTAACTTCTTCTTTGAATTATTCATTCTTTAAGTTAATAAGTTATCAGGATCATGAACCATGCAGCTTAAAGTCTACGGATTACTATTTGCGGAGATTCATATCCGTTACATATTCTGCAATATTATTTTGCTATCGGTTTGTCCCTACAAATTAATATGGTGTTAATGCAGCATCGTGAAATAATTCACCTAAAAATCTATTAATCTGACTCGGTCACTTCCCATAAAGTGAAATTTAAAAGATTTCAATATTTTATTTTATTTTTGCAACTGAAAATTAAAAAACGATATTTGAAGAGAGAAGTTTCATAGCATGTCGAAATTGTAAATAATCTTGTTCTTACATGTTATCCTCTTTGTTTTACATTTGATCAACATTCTGCATTAATTTGCAAAAGAGTATTATAATATAGGGGATTGCTGAATCAGTTTGGTTTGATTGTCATTTGAAAGCTCTTTCTGTGATCCCGTGTCAGTTTCTAGAGCAAAGGTGTATAATTTCTAGAGCTTATCCTTTTAGAATTTACAGAGAAGGCTGCAATTTCTTTTTAAACTATCCTCTAGATCAAACACGGGTTCTCTGTAATTGTTTAGGACAATAAACACCAGAAAGAAAATTTAAACATTTATGAGATAAGCCCTTTTTCTGTTTATGAGTATTTTGAGACGAGGATTCCCAGGAAACAACCTCTTTACCTTTGAGGTAGTGGTAAGGTCTGCATACATTTTTACCTTCCCTAGACTCTACTTGTGGGATTCCTCTTGGTATGTTGTTGTATGAGATAAGCCTTTGAGGTGGTTAATAGAATTGAGGAATTTGAAGTTGTGTCTTTTTCTGATTTAACTCGGCATAATTAGTCTATGGCTATAGAATTGCATAGTGTGAATGTGAGTGAAAGAAGTGAACCCCAAAGAGTAGAATATTGATTGGTGGCACCAGTTCATTGTTGTCGTCTCTCTGGTAATTTTATGTCAATGTTTCATGTCAATGTGAGAAATATGTTATATTCCTTTATAACAATAGGATCATAATTGGGCGGTGGACCATGCAAAGTATGACATATGTCGCATGTGTCCAGACTTGTGACAATCACTACACCTAGAGAGAGATCTTCCAGAACAACCTCCTCCTCGTCGGTTCTCCATAGTAGATGTTCGTTTATCAATAGTTTGAGATGCAAGAATAGAGGAGTCAATGGTGGGTGATAAACTACTTTATGACAGGGAGGTGCAGCAAGACGAAGTAAACGAGAGAATAATTCATCCATTTTAGGGATGGTAGGACTAGCTAAGATCTGATCACGTACAGAGCCATGATCAGCAGGAAGTCTAGCAAGTGTAAGGACTAAAAACACAATGTCTGTCTATGCTCCTGTTGTGTTTTCACATTTGCGGTGACTGACATTAACGTTTCAAATTCCTCCGTAACTGCCTGCACTTGTCCCAAGTATGTAGACATATCGGATTCTTGTTTCGTTAAGTTGGTCCCCAAGTATGTAGATATATCGAATTCTTGATTCTTTAAGTTTATCATTCGAGATACCACATCACTAAATCGAGATATGTCATTAGTTTATAAAGCGCGAGCCTTTTCCCAAACTGAATAACATGTCTGGAATGAGCGAAACAAGGGCATCAACTTGGAATTAATAGATCGCCATAGGAGACTACACAATTGAGCATCAACCTTCTCCTATTGTGCTTTGGCAGTTGTAGATTCCTCAGTAGCCTTTCTCCTTTCATCTACCACAGAAGCATTGGTTGTTAAGTGATCGTGGACACCTTGACCTTTGCACCATAATTCAACCGAGGAGGCCATATTAAATAGTTGGAGCTGCCCATTAATGGTTCTGAAGTGATCATAGGATTTGAACTTTCCTATTCCTGTACTTTTAGAGCCAAACATATCAATCCCAAAGGACATCTTCTGAAAATGAACTTTTGTAGTAAAAAACTGGTCAACAATTTGTCAAAAAATAAAAGGTAGTCACCAGAAACCAAATTTGTCACCAGAAATTGTTCAACAAATAAAAACGTTATGTGGTCTGCCTCGGAATGCAAAGGACCTCACTGAGGAAAAAAACTCAAAAAACTGGCCGGAAACACTGAAACAGTTGCCGAAAGTGCTGGAAATCGCCAAAACCCTAATTTAGGGGATCGAAACTGAAAAAAAAATGATTGGGGTCTTGTTGGAATTACTGGCCGTCCCCAGTAGAAGAAAGAACTCGGAAAAAAATCCACCGACGAAGCCATATGTGCCGGCGCGTGAGGAACTGTTTTCCGGTGGTTCTTGTTGGGTTGTGGTCGCCTGATCTTCCCGATCCTAGTGACGGTGTTGATTTTCCCACAACACCCACAAAAATGAAGGCGACACAAAACAACCGATGCACAGTGACCTTCTATTTATTTATTTTTTCCTCACTGATGCTCTGATACCATGTGAAAAATATTGAAAAAAATATTATTGACTTGTATATTTACATTACTACGTAAAGATCCTATAGACACTACAATATAATCCAAGTACAAGTTGGAAACCGACATACTATATTACTATTCCTATGCCAATTCTACATAGGATTATATACTCCTATTGCTATTCTAACAATACTGAATAATGTATTTCACCTGATTTTCCTTGCTGTTGAATAACTTCTTTTCAGATAGAAAGTTGTACAATTTCTTTTAAGGAGGTGCGCGTGAAAGCATTGTCTGAGGCTGCTAGTTGGGAACTTGTTAGTAATGGGAAGAGTACACACAGTGTAAGGTGGGGCTCTCAAGTCTAAATGAACTTGTTGCATAAGTTGTGCAAAATGAAAAGAACTTCCAGTGCCGAGTCATAAGACTGTCATACAAATGTGTGATAGCTATGATGTTCTTACTTTTAATACAATTCTTAAGCTTGAAATTATAAGGAAACTTCAGAAGGACTGAGAAAGTAATTAGTCGCACTGCATTAAATCAGTAGAATATGCTATGTTCTGCAGACAGAAATGTCAAGAGCAAATAAAGTTAAAGAACAGGAGAACTGCCTTATCTTAACACTAATACTGTTAAAGAGATGTCTCTTTAATTTGTTTATTTTAGTTTTTCTCCATGCTTCCTTGTCTGATTCTTTTCCTAGAGCTTTCTTGAATTGCTTCATCTATTGTTTTAGCTATTAGAGAAGAGACTTGAGTAAAATTTTAGGACTTGAACAATATTGAATGTTTATTTTTCTTAATTCTTGTGCATTCATTCCATGTATTAATGGATTATTATTTATTCCATTAAGAACTTTAATAAGTTATGAAATGTATAGGAAATAGAAAATAATCTTTTTCCCGCAATAATTAAATCATAAAATAGCTTCATAATCATCAATAGGAAGTTTGAGCTGTTTCCTTAATTATGCCTCCTTCCAATATTTGTGAAGCTATTTTCGGTAAACCTATTTACCAATTATTCAATATAACTTTAGAGCATTGTGAAACATTTTTTTCTTTCTTCATTTGTGTTAAACATATGGTTTTTTCTAAGACAAACTGACTATTCCTTTCACTAGTTCCTTAGCAAGTCCTGCTACTTTATGTCAAAGTTATGTTTGATTTTGTCCAAATGCGTGTCTTGGGCAGGGTTGGTTCTTGTTTTCCAGAGGTTTTGAGTGTTGCATGTTGTGATAGATTCTGCAATCATACCATTCAAGTCGAACACAGAGATAGAGATGAAGTTGAGTTCTGGTGACAGAGCTATTTCATCTGAATGCAGTTATCATCAATGTATTACACATGACAGATATATCATGAAGTTTATGGGTGGCGTTATATGTTCCAGCTTCATGCCCTCTTCAATACACCTTTGCATATCTTCTTGAATAAATACCCGTGTCAAAAATTTCCACTCTACAGAATGCAACCGTTGAAAGTAGTGAATTGGATATGATTCGACCAAGTTGTAAAGCTACATCACATATATATTAAAAAGAGGATTATTCCCTGTGCAGGTATTATTCTCGTTGTCCATTATTTGAGATACGTAAGATTCTGTTATTTCTTAGTTATTTTCCTCCATTCACAGTTATTCCAGGACCATTGCAACGTGTCCTCCTGCATCCTGTAGACTTTGGCAAGAAATTGGTTCCCGGGATGGTAATTAAGGAGCTTGCTCTTGAGGTCTGTATAATTGCATTTTAATTCAGTATGCTACTATCACTATAAGGTGTTTTAAGTGTCTTGTGAAGCAAATTTCAGCATTTCTATCTAGACATGGATCTACGTTCCAGTGAATAGTTCTTTAACATCCTTTCATGCTTGACGTTGTGAAAAGCACTTTGTCACCTCATTTTGGTGCCATTGTGAAGTATAATAACAGAAATTTCTTTGCAAGTGTATCATCAGAAAATTTTTTAGAATAGAGAAAAAAGGTGTAGAATTTGCAATTTTGTTTAGAAAATAAAGGTCTGGTATAGGATAAGTAAAATCAGGAAGCAAGAGAAGCTAATACTAGTACCAGAAGATTGGACTTTGTGATGTCTTTGATTGTCCAATCATCTTGGAGAATGTTGAATATTGTAAAAGGGTTATGATGGAATAAACCATATGCCTGTTTTCTAGGTTTTTGATGAGAAAAGTATAACATGATGAATTACTTTTATGTTGCATCTCTATGTTGAGTTTAAATGAAAGAGCGCAAATTCCTTTCTTTATGATATTTGTGCTAGTGGTTTAATACAAAAAGCTACCACATGTGGACCAAAGCTGCTTGAAGCTTAGCTGTAATGAGTCCACTTTTTGCTTCTCTATTTGACAGTTAGATATAAGTTCTTTGTGAGCGGTAAGCATTCCTTGATAGTGCAATATATTCATCTTACTTTTTTCCTGAAAGGTAAATACAGTCTTCCATTTTTTTCATGAATCATATGTACAGTAATCTCGATTTTAATCTATGGATTATAGCGTCACATATGTTTGTCAATGAGCATTGCTATATTTGCTTCTAATACTTCCTACAGGATTGGACCTGACAGATTCACAATGGGTTTCTTCATCAAATGTTGGGAAGTTCTAAAACATGACATATGAATGCCTTTCACAATTTCTACGAACATGATATATTTGAAAAGAGCTTCAATGCAACATACATTGCACTGATTCCCAGAAAGTAAGGAGCAACGGAATTGAAAGACTTTAGACCAATTAGCTTGGTAGGCAACTTCTATAAGCTTTTGTCTAAAGTGTTGACTGAGAGGATTAAAAGGGTTATGGATAAATTGGTAGACTCCCAGCAAATGGCTTTCATTCAAGGCAGACAAATGATGGATGTTGTATTGATAGCTAATGAAGCAGTAGACTCAAGACTTTTACAGAAGATGCTTGGAATCCTATGAAAATTGGATATAGAAAAGGCTTATGATCATATGAATTGGTGGTTTCTAATCAATACCCTCAGGAGAATAGGCTTTGGGGAGCAGTGGATTAAATGGATCAGATTCTACATTTCAATTGTAAAGTTCTTAGTAGTGATTAATGGATCACCAGAAGGTCTTTTTGCAGCACAATGGTTGTCTGTTCATCCTAGCCATGGAGGGGCTCAATAACATGATTAAGACAGCAAAGGTTAATGGCTGGTTATCTGGTTTTGAAGTGGCTAAAAACAATGGAGAAATTCTAGAAGTGACACGCCTACAATATGCAGATGACACATTGATCTTCTGTGGTGCAGATGAGGAACAATTAAGATACTTAAGAGTAATTCTAGTACTCTTTGGAGGCATTTCAGGCCTGCTTATTAACTGGGAGAAGAGTCACATTTATCCCATCTACAATGTCCAAAACATTGAGCTCTTGGCCTCAATTCTGGGAGAAGTTGGAACCCTACCCTCTATATATCTAGAGATGCCACTGGGGGCTAAATCAAGATCCAAGGAAATCTGAAACAATGTTCTGGAAAGATGTGAAGGAAATTATCAAGATGGAAGACCTAATACTTGTCGGGGGGGTGGGGTGGAACTTACTCTGATCAATGCTGTGTTAGATGCTCTACCAACCTACATGCTTACACTTTTCCCCATCCCAGCGGGGGTATTATAGAGACTAGATAGGATAAGGAGAACCTTTTTTTGGCAGGGAAATAAGGATGGGAAAGGTTATCGCTTAGTCAAGGGGAAAGAACTCATCTCAAACAAGAAACAGGGGGGCCTTGGCATTAAAAACCTGAAGAACCAAAGTAAAGCTTTGAAAATGAAGTGGTTGTGGAGATACGCTCACGAGACACACTCTCTTTGGAAAAATGTGATTAGAACAAAGTTTGGTGAACTGGACATATGGATGACCAAAGAAGCAAACTACCCTTATGATGTCACTCTTTGGAAATCTATCAGAAACTGGTAGCCCATTTTAAGTAACCACACTACCATTACTGGATGTGATGGTAAGAAAACCATCTTCTGGAAAGATTGGTGGTTAGGTAATTTGAGTCTTGCTGAGAAGTTCCCTGATCTGTTTGGTTTAGCTACCCATCAGGACAAAACAGTAGCTGACATGAAGCATCCCAAGGCTGGGAGTTGATTTTCAGAGGAAGATTAAAAGATCGGGAGATCCCTAGACTAATTGAGTTTCTCAAAGTTCTTGAAGCTTTTCAAAGTCTAAAGAATGGAATGGACACACTAAAGTGGAATGGGGACAATAAAGGGGCTTACAAAGTTAGTTCAGGGTACAACTTTTTGAACTCGACAATGGCATAAAACTCCATCTGTCCATGGAAGCAAATCTGGAGAACTAATGCACTTTTGAAGATGGCATGTTTATCCTGGTTGTTAGCACAAGAAGCGGCCTTGACACATGAGAACCTACGGAAGAGGAAAAAAATCATAGTCACACACTGTTGATTATGTGATAAGGCAGCTGAGACAGTGTGACATTTGTTTTTGCATTGCAGAATCACTGACCAGCTATGGAAGATTTCATCAATCTCAAAGGCATACAACGGACAATGCGTAGTAAGATTGTTGACACTCTGTCTAGTTGGGAAGAAGCTGGGAAAGGAGCTAAAAATAGGAGCTACTGGAGAACCATTCCAGCTTGCATATGGTGGACCGTTTGGAAGGAATGAAAATAGGTGTTTTGAAGACGAGCAGAACAGTACAGACAATTAAAACAGACTGTATTTTACTTTTGTGTTTTTGTGTACAAAGAGCTATCCTATAGATGCAAAAGATATCCTAGATGTGCTGGAATCTTGCTAGGATTAGGAGTTCTTATTTCATTGATGTATTTTGACCTACTGTAAAGGGGTTTAGTACTACCTAAGTACTGAATGTTAATACAAATGTTACTTACTCAAAAAAAAAACTTACTACAGGATTGATATTAACTGAAATTAGTGGGACCTGAAAATGGTCAAGGATTTTAAAAGAATAGGGTTGATCAGTTCAGATTTGAACTTAGTCTTCTGCTTGCTGGAATCAGTGTGACCATCATTATTATCTTGCTTATTACTTTCCTATTTGCTTGACAGAGTTTGTAGAGTATAGTTCTCTAAGAAAGCTGTACAATTGACCACTTGTAGTATTTTACGTCAGCATGCTGCACTCTTTTCTTAATTATACATCAATTTTGATGGAAATAATGGAAATGTTGCATCACAAGAATCAGTCGATTACTGTGTACGACATGAGGAAGAGCATATGATAGTTTCTGCTGAAAGCAAAAATTGCAAACTTAACAGCTGCTGAAGGGAAAAAATTCTCTCATGTCTCACTTGTTTATTCCTGTTCTGGTTTATTAGTGCATGTAGCTCCATTTGGTCTTGGTAGCTCTATTTTTTCACTTGCAATTTTTTTCTGGTTGTATGTTTTTTATTTTGTTTTGGACACAGACATTCGACAAATATGGTTACCATATGCGAAAAGATGAGCAGATCAAGTTGACGCTGGAACAACAACAACAACAACATACCCAGTGGAATCCCACAAGTGAGGTCTGGGGATGGTAAAATATACGCAGACCTTACCACCACCTCATAGAAGTAGAGAGGTTGTTTCCTGGAAACCCTTTGTCTCAAAAACCCATAGGCAGAATAAACTAGGTATGACAAAAAGGAAAGAAAAGGAAATAGAAAGGGCGACTAGTAACGAAAAATACATAACAATATGTAACTACGATAAATTTAATACACATACAATGATAATGACAACACATGATATAACACCCTGCTACCCTATTATACCCCAAAGCCAGACATCCACCAAACCTTACCAACCAATTATCCTGCTACTCTAATTCGCGACCTCCGCTCCTTTCTATCTAAGGTCATGTCCTCAATGAGATCAAGTTTCGCCATATCCTGTCTGATCACCTCCCCCCAATACTTCTTCGGTCTACCTCTACCCCTCCGTGTAGCTCCCAAAACCAACCTCTGGCACCTCCTAACAGGAGCATCGGTACTCCTTCT
>JAABOM020000075.1:17518135-17535907 GCA_011800125.2 Solanum clarkiae
TGAGAGGAAGTGGGAGGGTAGGCTAAGAAAAATATTTATATTTTATTTTATAATTTTTTAAAATAATAATATTTTGATATTTAATTTTAACTTATATTATAATTTATTTATTTTTGTCAAAGTGTAATATCTTGTCCATATAAAATATGATGTGATATTTTTTAAAAATAAAAGAGAGGGTGTAACACACCATGATGATGAGAGTGAATTAAAAAGCAAAGGTGTATTTCTTAAATTAATAAATAATAAGTGTAAAAATGAAAAATGTGATTGTCAAACAATTTTTAATTTTGTACACTTTGTTGTCAGTACTCAGGAGCATTGTTCTTCTCCACCCACCTCGTAACGGCTGCAGTCTCACTCTGCTCGGAATTTCCGCCGACCCAACGATGGACGGCGGCCAACGGCGAATGTCGATTGACAATGAGAAAGTGCAGGTTCTCCCTTTCCTTCTCTTTTTGCCTTCGATTATTTAGTGAAATTAAATGACATCGAGCACATCGCTGCCCTCGAAGATCAAGGGCTGTATTTGTATAGCCCAGATTGTAGTTTTGCATTTTGTTCATCTGGTATCTTCTCTGTTGTCCAACTGTATTTGGCCTTGTCGTTTCCTGTTTATCCTGCTATTTTGAATCTTTTGCTGCTTTGTACTTTTGATTTTGTTATTAGCTGTTGTTGCATGTAGCTTGTTTTTCTACTTTTCGTCATCTTGATTTCGTTTTGATTGTTGCTGGTTTGGTATCTGTTTTTAATTTCCCCGTTGCCACGTTATCCCCCTCCTTTCTCCATCTGTGTTTTCAATAGAATGAGTACCTAATGTTACTAATACCACACATTGACAAATTACCACTTGGATTAGTATGTTTCAGGAAAAAAGGTGTTTCCTCGTCAGTTTCGCGATGAGTTCTTTTTCATGAATACAAAGTTACCTACTTCAAGAAAATAAAAATAAAAGGTGTTTCCCATTGTTTGTTGCCTCTGAATTTACCCTAAAATCTACTGATTCTCCACCTGTCGTGGTTGTTGGTTCCCATTGTGTGTACCCTTAATTCTTGCTCCTGCAAAATGAAGCAAACTGTCAGTCCACAAAATTCCTGTGCTCTTTTCCCTAAGGATTTTAGCATAGAGATTCCAGGTTCTCTAAATCTTTCCAGTTCTCTCTAGCTCCATCATCAGCATTGTCTTCTCCTTAAATAGGGGGATGCCATTGTTGATTAACCTTCTCCCCTCCACCTCAATCTGATGAAATGATGTAATCTGGACTCTACCCTGATCTAGAGCTAAATTTGCTAAGTGGTCAGCAATTTTATTTCTTTCCCTCAGAGTGTGACTCACTATTATTCTTATGTTGCCCCTAATTTCCCATAATTTCTAAGTCAGAGTTACTGTTGTCATGGCATCTCCGAAGTTTTGTGTATCACCTTCTCAAGTATTAGGGAATCTATTTCAATAATTATCTGTGTCTTCTGTGAATATATCATGAATCTCAGAGCATGTAGAATTGCCGTTGCTTCTTCTTCTGTATTTGTAGTCTATGAATCCTTCATTTCTTCTGCCTGTGCATATAATATATCCCCTCTGTCATCTCTAACACATAAACCCCATGAACGACTTAGTCCTTCCTAGATTCACCCCGTGATGCTCCATCTGTATTAATTTGATTCATCTCATCTCAGGGGATTCCAATAGCACCTGTCTAACCTTGAATTTAGAGGAGTATAAACCAGTAGTGCCTTCACCAGTTCATTTCATTAAGGTGCATATTTGATATTACTTCTTCTTACTGTCATGAACATGACAATGGCTTGCATAATTGAGAGATAAGCTTCACATGAGGCATCTTCCCCCATGTTTGATAGCATATCTTCTTCCTTCTTTTCCGTAATTCTTATATTGTGATAGTTGGGGCATTTCATTTCCATAGTTCCACTACCTCATGTATCTGCATCACAATTCTGTCACAATCATGATTTGTACCAGTAGCATGATCTAGTGCTCCTAATCCACTCCAGTTATCCAGCAAGAAATGAGATTGCCCTTGTTTTTTGTTTCTGCTCAGTTCCTATTCTATTTGATTTCTCACCTGTAACATCTTTCAAAACTTCCAATCAACCAACATAACATGCTCCTTCTTTAAGTATTTGTTGCTTAGAAACATCCTCCACAAAGATTGTTTGCTTCTAAAGTTCCACCACAATTTGACAAATAAAGCTTTTGAGACATCCTGTAGGCTTTTAAACCCCAATCCGCCTTCATCATAAGGATGACATAGCACAGTCCAAGAAGTTCAATGTTTGCTAGAATTTCCTATTGAAACACTCCCGCGAACTCAGCAAACATCCTGTGATAACCCCTGCAGGAGGGCCAGTCACAAGCTTACTACAGGCTAACAAGAAATGTATACATGCTTTGTAAGACATTTGTAATGAGAGTGATCCTCTCAACAATAAATAGCCATTTCCCTTGCCAGGAAAAAAGCTTAATGCTCACTTTATCACTGCTATCTTTGTAATGTGCATTCCTCCTCCTGCTATAGTAGATTGCACCCCTAAATATGTAAATGGGACGCGTCTCTTGGAATTCTTGGTGTACACCAATGTCACCACCTCTCCCTTTGTATTTTCGTGCATATACACTGCACTGCATTCTTTACTTTTGTTAATCTGTCCACTCACTTTCTCATATGTAGCCAATGTTTCCATCACCAATTTTAAGGAATATTCTTTTGCTGAAGCGAAAATTATTGTGTCATCAGTATATGCTAAGTAGTTGATGTATGGGCTCCACTTTGGCATGTCAAATCCTCTGAACTTCTCATCCTTGTGTAAGCCATTCAAGGCTCTAGACATGCATTCAGCAGCTATGATGAATAAAGTTGCTTACGCCCCTAGTAGATTTAAAGAAACCCTGTGACTTACCATTTATTAGAATAAAATACCAATTGTTAGAGATTATTCTGTATGCCATGCTGATCAGCAATTCTCCAAAGTCCGCTCTTTTTAGCACTTTAGTCAGAAACAACCATGAAACTCTATTATATGCTTTGTCATGTCCAGCATTATCACAAGATCAGCTGGCTTTCCCTTTATCTTAATATCGTGCATACTTTTTTACCAACAATATAGTTTCAACTATGCTTATTCCTTCCACAAAACTTGCTTGCTGAGAGATGATTGTTGGTAGTAGGTGTCCCGTGACCAGTCTTTCATGTATGATCTTGGAGAAAATCTTTCATGTGAAGTTGCTCAAACTGATCTGAAAAGGTCATGATCTCCTCCTTTTTGGGCAATAACACCAGATTTATGCATGTGACATATCCAGGTAATTCATGTCACAGAAGAAAGATTGCACCTTTGTTACCACATCTGTTGCAGTTATGCTCAACAGTATCAGTAGAGCTTCCCGGTGAAACCATGTGGACCACCTGCACTATCTACATCTAGACCAAAAACAACTCTTTTTACATCTTCTGTCTTTGGATTTCATGAATCTATTAGTCAGGTCTGCATGAATCAATTGATGTATATGATTCAGTATCATCTCAAATTTTGTTGGAATGTGATGCTCAACAAATTGATCTGTAGCCCATCAAGTTCTGTTACAGCGAGTGCGAATTCCCTAACTACCTGACCGGGGTATTTGTCATATACAAAGGGTGATTTGGTAAAATTACGCTTCTATCATTTACTGTTTCTTAATCCCCGTGTCAGGTTAATAGTGGACAATTATTGTTGGATGAAGGGAGTATTTCATATTGAGTGAATTTTTTAAGCTTTTTTTTATTATTTAAAATAATTGAATTATTCAAAGTTTAAGATAGATGTTTGAAATTTTTTTCGTATTTGCGCTTTCATTTATTGAGACGTTTTATATTTTTTAATAATAAATCAGACTATTTATAAGATAGCCTCCTGCATGATATCCTCCTCCTTATCCAGACAGTTCCCATTAGGATCTTGAATAGTCTTGAGTTGTAGTTTCTTTTTTCTTACCCGTTACATGAGAATGAAAGAACTTGGTGTTCCAATTCACCATTTTTAAACCACTGCATTCTAGTTTTTTGTTTCCAAAACTTTCCCTCCATATCATAGGATTTGATAAGTTCATCTTATACATTTTTGTATCCTCTTCCTGTTTCCATTGGTAGGGTTTTGATCAAATTCCAGCTCATGGATCTTAGCTACTACTTCTAGAGTTGATATCCTTTTGAGTATGTCACCATGTTTTGCTACTCCATTTGGACAATGCCTTAGGCCTTCTTCAAATTATTTTGTTCATTAAAGAAAGGGTCTGGACCAAAATTCCCTGACCAATTTGTCTGACGAACTCCCAGAATGTCTCATGTTCCACCCAAAAATTATGAAATCAGAAAGTTCTATTAATTACTCTGGTGTCCTCTTTGTAATTTGTTAAAAGAGGTGTATGCTTAGATCAGTGTAGTCAAAGGGCTTAAGTGCGTCTGCTTAAACCCCGAAGTGAGGCTCAAAACATGTTGACCGCTTTGCCTCTCTTTATGTGCATTTCAGTGTTATCATCAAGGTTCCACGGCAAATTTCTCGTTGCCAATGAGCCTCTTCCGAAAAAGTGGCACTAAACAATTGATATTTCACTTTATCGTAATTTTTTTCAATTTCTTTGGTCATATATTTGTTGTTCATGTTTATAATTATTAGTCTTGAACTAAACAAATATATTTGTATTTGTTTCTCCCTTTTTTTTCATTAGAGCCCACTCTTTATTTGTGGTTTGCGCTTAAAGTCCCAACGGACCTTAGAGCTTTTTTGCGCTTTTCACCTTTGATAACACTGGGTTAGATCCTTGTTTAATTAAATGCTCCACTTCCAGGTTAGGAAACATAGTCATACCTGATTACCCAAACACGTATCCAGTCTTTTAGAAATGCAAGTTTGATCTGATCTACCATCAATCAAGTGTACATGCTACCAGTGATGTGAATCCGATATATGATAATTGGCATTCATTTAGGCAGTGCAAGAAGTCTTTAGATTCAGCCGACCAAACTTCTAATATTCATCCAGAATCACATTAAAATCTTCCCCTACTAATCAAGCAGTTTGTATTTGAGTAGATGGATTATTAAGTGCATCCCAAAGTTATATTCCTACCATCTTTGTCATTACTAGCATATTTCTGTAATCTGAGTCAATTGTAATGTTAATACATGGTCCATGTCCATCATTATTTCAACTTGAAATTCATCTATCAGAAACACTCAGATTTTCCCATTGATATTATGCCATGTTGTACCCATTCCCAACCACCGTCTGTACAGTGTGTCTAACATGTTTAAAAAGGCTTCATCAGGGCTATAATGTTGAAGTGTTTTTGTCTATTCATCACGACAACTCTTTCAAAACATTGTTGAGTGTTTACCAACCTTATATTCCATATTCGTGTATAGTGAGTTATTCATTGATGAGTAGCTTTAGCAGTAGCTAGCCTTGTTTGCACACTCCTTGCTGGCTTAGAAGGCACACTCTTATCTCTGGTTGCTTTTGTTTGTATGTTTTCTTTCCTTGCTTTTGAGGTGTGTGTGGGTGATCAATCTCCCACGTTGTTTCTGGCCTCTTCCTTTTCTATGCTTCCATTGTTTTACACTTCATCATCATCTCCAATATTTATTTGATCTTCCTTGTTGTCTTCCCCATTTAACCCCCTTGTTTCAAAATTCTTAGCGGCTATATGGCCTATGGCTATTGATGTTTCTGGATCAGAATTTTGTGATCTCTACTGTGTCCCCTTATCCCCCTCATCATGTATAATTTTTCCATTATGATCTTAGATTTCTGCTTTGTCTTGTTTCTCTTGCTCCTGCTCTTCACATTTTGTGTTAGCTCACTATTAATGGATTCGATTTCCTCTGGCTTTGAAGTATCACTATCAGCGATATCATTGATATCTTTGTTCAACCTTTATTATGTATTTTCAGGAAAAAAAGGTATATTTTAACTTCCTTCTGAACTAAACAAAGGAAAAACCATACTCTAGTACAATTTGTGCTTTATTATAAAATTCTAAATGAAACAAAGGGAAAAGCATATTCTAATACAAGTTGCGCTTTATTATTGCTTGTTACACTGTAGTTGGGGTGAGCACTCTAGGACCTTATAATAGACATTTGCTGAATCTTTTCTTAATAAGCAACTCTAATAAACTGATGTTTGCTTTTATGTTCCTATTCCAGCTACCAATCAGTCCTAAGGCACTAGTTGTGCATGATCCATCGCTCAATCAAGGAGGCCAGATTAATTCCTTCGTTTTTTCTGCCAATCGTGACCCAATGCAAAATGCCACTGCTGAGGCAGCTATCTGTAATTCCAAGGTTGTTAAGATTATGAAAGATATCTTCCTAGTTTGTTGTATTTTATCATTCATGGATGCAATATTCTATCCTCCCTACTTCCTAGACCCCACTTGTGGGATTCCACTGGGTATGTTGTTGCTGTAATAGGTATAGATATGCCTATTTACATCCATTATTTGAAATGATAATGCACATGATAATATATTGTGAAGTAGATGGGTCAATATCATGATTGTATCATTTAATTATGGCAGAAACTGGAGGATGCGATGCAGGAGATTGGTCTTAAAATTAAACACCATGAAGATAATGTCAAATTCTTGAAGGTTCAGAAGAACAGGTTGGATGATTCAATTTTGGATATACGAGGTATTGTTTCCTTCTTTTCAAGTTAATCAGTTGTTCTGTAAAATGCATGTGCAAAATTTTAGAAGGTTACTGTAGTTAGTTTGTTCTTTCAGTATCCTAGAACATAATGCTTGTACTGTCTTTATGGGAAGGAACCAGTCAAACATAGTAAGGCTTTCATATCAAAGGACGTCTTTCTCATATCAAGTAAATGGATTTTGTGATTGCCTGTAGCGCAAAATATCAGCAATCAGCTTGTTCAGTGAGCTGACATAGGCCTGATATGTTGTGCATGGGTTTAATGCTGTGTACTGCCAGTTTAAAAGTACTCGGTGTAGACTATAATATTCACTTTAACTTTTTTTCTTTCCCTTTTTGCATATGCCTTTTCATTGTTTCTCAATTTTAATTCCTTGTGCTTGTGGGATATTGTAGTTGCCCTTGGCAAGATTCGTTCAGCAAGTGGAACTGATCCTGAAAATAAGGAATCTTGCAATGGGCAGAATGAGGACGAGACCATTGAACAAATCTTAAGATATGATAAATCTGCAGCTGGCATCTTTTGCCAGCTGCAAACCCGTAATGAAATTCAGACTACTCATATTCCATTTATGAAGGACGTGATAGGAGTTGTTGCTTTGCTTGGGAAGGTTGACGACGATAATCTCAGCAGGTTAGTCTCACATAGCATCCAGTAATTGCTGGCGTTTTCTACAAAAAATAGATAAAGAAGAAAAAGAAATAAGCTATTCTATGAGTCCACTTTCTATGCTAGCTCTCTTCAACCATGTTCAAGAAATTATAAAACACTTCTTCACTCTGTCCCAATCAAGATGACAGCATGTGGCTGCATGAAAGGTGAAAACTTGAGACAAAAAGTTTTATACGTTCTGGTCTTTGAATTTGTCACAGGTGTACTCAGTGTGATTAGGGTTTGGAGGTCGCAAATTAATGTAGAAGTTTAGTTGGTACTTGGTAGTTGAACATTCTCTCACTTCCTTACATGATGGGTTTGGTGGTCTCCTAAGTATATTATTATTTGTGAGAAATATTGAAGAAAAATATTATTGACTTATGTATTTACATTACTACATAGAGATCCTATTTATAAACGCTACAATGTAATCCAAGTACAAGTAGGAAATAACATACTATTCATATTCCAATTCTAAATAGGATTATTTATATATTCCTATTCCTATTCTAATACTCCCCCTCAAACTGGTGCATACAAATCATAAGCACCTAGCTTGTTACAAAATAGTTCTCTGCATTTTTAGGATAGAAGATGAAGGAAGCATTGCATATAAGGAATGTTAGAGTGGGTAAAGTCCCACATTGGTTGGGGAATGGATGTGTGATTTGCGTATATAGGAAAATCCTCCCTCATAAGCTATATTTTGGGGTTGAGTTTGGTTCAAGTGTCATATCTTTACCAAGAAGTAGGCGGATAATAGAAGTTCACTGTACTTGTAAAAGAAAAAAATGGAAGTTCACTGTACTTGTAAAAGAAAAAATGGAAGTTCAGCGTATCATGACTGACATTTGTATCTTAATCTCTGGAATCCAGGACTCTCTCAGATTTTCTTGGGCTTGAAACCATGTTAGCAATTGTTTGCAAGACACATGATGGACTTAAAGCAATGGAAACATATGATAAGGAAGGTCTTATAAATAAAAGTTCTGGTCTTCATGGATTTGGAGCTTCAATTGGGAAACATTTGGATGACCGGTATCTTGTAATCTGTCTTGAGAACCTAAGGTTTGAGACTATGATGAGCTCTTCTTGCAAATGCTATTCATATTCTTTAGCATATCTTCACCCTCTCTTTTTTTCATTTTTGAATTATCATTTTAGACCATACACTGGTGAATTTATTGCTGATGATCCTCAGAGGAGACTTGCCATAAAGAAGCCAAGATACCTCAACGGGGAAACTCCTCCCGGTTTTATTGGGTTTGCTGTCAATATGATCAGTATTGACATTTCAAACTTGTATTGTGTTACAAGCACTGGTCATGGCCTGAGAGAGACCCTCTTCTTTAAACTCTTCTCACGGTTGCAAGTATACAAAACCAGGGCAGACATGCTGCAGGCACTACCTCTTATATCTGATGGAGCCATATCTTTGGACGGTGGGATCATAAAGAGTGGTGGTATATTTTCCCTAGGTGAGAGGTAAAGAGACTCGTCTTAAATAGTGTCTTTTTTCATTCATAAATTTTTCATCTTTCATAGTTCAACTTGTTCGTGAAGATACCCTAAAGACTTGATTGCCCATAAACTTATTCCTTTTTGACTATCAAGTAATATACTTGATCTCTAACTTTGCTCCTTTGCTGGGAAGCTGATGTTATTTTGTGACCATGTTGCTTGACCTTTGTGGAGTTTAGTAGTTCGACCTTTCACAAATTTCCTCTTTCAATCTGTATAGAATGGTGTATGAGAGCATGTTCTTCTACTTCTTTCGCTGCATCTACAGCAAAGCTTATGCGGGTAGACTTTGTTACATGGGTTTGTATTGTGTATTCCTTTCATAATGATTAACAGACCATTGGCATATTTATTGAATCGTTATTCTAAAAAGGCAGGGGTGGCAGCAAGAAAAGATTCTACAACTCATTAGAAGTTAATCAGGAAAAATTATCTATAATATAATTTTCTAGGGGAGGAGTTTTCAGAATTTATCATGTTCCAAGTCTACAACACATTTTAAGAGTTTGTTATGTGGGTTTGCATCGTATATTCATTTCAAAATGATTAACAGACCATTGGCATCTTAGATGAATCATTATAGTCTACAACATATTTTAGAAGTTAATCAGGAAAGGTTATCTATAATATAATTTTCTGGTCACGTTTCAGGTCTACAACACATTTGAGATTTACCTGAATGACTTCTATCAATTATTCATATTTTAATCTCATCGTCTCCTAGGAGTTGTTTTTAATCGTATTCCTATGTTTATATATCATATGTATTTGAGTTTGTATGCTTATTTATTAGATGTATTTAAATTTGTAGCGCACTTTATTTTTCTAGTTGATTGCATCACTGAATCATTATCCTCTCTGCCTTCCCAGGTAGTGGGGAGGCGGCATACACACCACCCTCCCTAGAAGATATGTTATTATTTGTTTGTATTGCATCACTGAATCGTTTGGATTCTTTCTTTCTTATGTACATTTTGTGTAAAGGGAAGTAGAGATCAAATTTCCAAAGAGTTCGGGAAGGTCGAATCTACCTGAAAACTATTTTGTCGCTGAGAACCGGATGAAGGAGCTGAAGTGGAAAAGGGCAAGATTTGTGGAAGATTTACAGAGAGAACAAACATTGCTAGACCAGGCAAAGTTCAACTTTGAAATAAAGAAACAAGAGTTTGTCAAGTTTCTTGCACAAAGCTCATCCTATGTTTCAGCGGTAATTACTTGAGTGTGTGTACTTAGACTATGCATGCTAGTCAATGGTTTATTTGTAATAATTTGTATTGTTGAAGCCAAGCAGATATAAATTAAGTCAGCTCTGAGTTGGTTTAGGTAGCTTGAGCATTTTTAACTTGATCCTCATTGTCCTTACATCCTGCTTTAATTGATTGACGATGTCATTTGATAACTGAAACTATGCTCATACTTTATCATGCTAGCAGAGAACTCTGCATGGAAGGAGATGCTATTTTTTCCCCGGGAACTTTTAAGCTTGTCTCTTTAGTTGCCAGCTATAGATGTAGCAGTCTAAAGATGTAGAGATATAGGAAATGAGATGCTAAAACAGTGGTAATTTGGCTACAACAATTTCATGAGAAAAGGACGAAATGGGCTTTTCTAGGGTGAAGTAAGATTCTCCTTTTACAATTGAAGATGTTCATATTCTAACCTCATTACTAGTGAGAGAGAGCACATTTGCTTCAAGTTTTATGAATGTAATGGTTCTTTCCTTCGACTGACCAGTTCCTTCTTGTTTGGAGGTGCTAATAATTTTCCTATTTCCCCATTCACTGCTCCTGACAGCTTCTGAATAGGGAATGTCTTTGTCTGTCAATCTTGAATTGAATGTCGATGGTGGAGGGGCATTTATGAATCTGCCTATCTTTTTAGCAATTTCTTTTCACCCAACATTAAGCTAGCTCAGGGATGCCAAGTGCAAAGCTAGCCCACGTAGGTGTGGCATCTACATATTTGCTTCCTGGTATTTGGAGTCCTCTAGTGGCAATATCTGAAATTCTGGGCATAGTTAGGCAAGACAAATGAGGAGCCTTGGAAGGATATTCTGCAAAACATGTTGTAAAAGGAAGGTCTAATTTATGTAAACTTCTGCTGAAGTAATTTGTTACAAGAGGAGACATGGATAAATAGAAAATTTAGTAGTTCAGGTATTAAATAGTCAATTTTTTGTGATGTTTTTGCCACATTATGTTAGATCTCCTAGTAATACTGGTAAGAATTTGTGAGAGGAGATATTGAAGGAATGAGTGGAATATATGTTAAGGGTACCAAAGGAAGAGTACTAGTAGATTAAGGATGCAATGTGGGAAGATCTGGATAATAGGTTCCTTGTATATCATCTGGATTGCTTGTACAGAAGAAATTAAAATTGTTTCAAGTGAAGAACATAGTGATAGTATAACAACAACAACAACAATAAGCCCAGTGAAATCCCACGATGTAGGGCCTGGGGAGGGTATAATGTACGCAAACCTTATCTCTACCTCGTGGAGATAAAGAGATTTTTGAGAGACATCGTCTCAAGTGCATCGAACTTAAGTAAAATGAGGAGAAAATAATGAGTAAGCAAAATCTACATGAAGAAAATGATATATTGATAAGTAGATACAATAACGACATATGATAAGAACTACAAGGCATGATTAGTACTACAATAAACACAAACAAGCCTAACCTTTACCTGTTATCCCTTCACTCCAATCCGCGACTTGTACTCCTTCCTATCTTGAGTAATATCCTTGGTAATATGAAGTTGTATCATATTCTGTCTAATCACCCTCCCCAGTACTTTTTTCATCCTACCTTTGTCCCTCCACAAATCCCCAACAACTAGTCTCTCGCACCTTCTTAGTAGGCGTCAGCTCAACTCCTCTACGAATGTTCAAACCATCTCAGTCTTTGCTTCCCTCATCTTGTCCGCCACAGATGCCACTCTCACCTTCTCCTAATAACCTCATTTCTAATTTTATCACTTCTCACATGGCTACACATCTATCTCAACATCCGCATCTCCGCAGCATGCATCTTTTGAACATGTGAGTGCTTACTCCACCCTGTTAAACAAGGATAGTCTAACCATCAATCACTCTATAGAACTTAACAAAGTTTAGGTGGTCTTTTGTTATCACACAAATCTCATAGGCAAGCCTCCATTTCATCCATGTCACTCCAATACAATGTGTGACATCCTATTTTGTGGACCTGAGATACTTAAAACTCTTTCTTGGAAATAATTTGTGAGGCAAGCCGTACTTTCTCTGCTCCATGCAACACATTGCTAAATTTGCACTCTAAAAACTTTGTTTTGGTCTTGCTCAACTTGAACCCTTTGGACTCCAGTCTTGTCTCCACCACCTTTAGCCTAGCATTAACTCTGTTCATGTCTCATTAATCATCTCAGTAACTAGTTCTACATCGTCTGCAAATAACATACAACAAGGAACCTCATCTTGAATAGACTGCAACAATTCATCCATCATCAAGGCAAATGAGAAGGGGCTAAGAACCAAGTCCTAATATAGCTCCAACTCAACTAGAAAGTGCTTTGCATCTCCTCCTATTGTCTAACTCGAGTGTTGGCTCCATCATACATGTCCTTTATCACCCTAATATAGACCATCGGGACAACTTTAGCCTCCAAACTTCTCCAACACATCCCTCGCAACTTTGTCATAAGCCTTTTCAAAATCAATGAACATCAATGTATAACATAGTGATAGTATAGAGTATAAAATATACATGTTTGTGAAATCTGACTTTTTATAGTAAAATGCAAATGTGGAATTTGTAGATCTATTGGGGAATCCCCATCCACACTCGAATTGGCTGAATCTAGGATAGTGGGTATCGTTCTAATGCGGGAAAATTTTCTTTTAAAAGGCATCGTGGACAAAGAGGATTGAGAACTATAAGGCAAGCACCGAAATGCTAGCATAATCTGCTCCCACATACACACATGATAAGAGAGAGTGGGGACAACCAAGACACCACTTTTCCCAGGTATGAGTCCAGATCGATGTAAGAGCCCACCAATAGAACCCAACCCTTAAGAGGCTAAGGTCCAAAGGGCCCTTGTAAGAAGCAAGCTTACCTTTTAATCTTAAGGAATATAGAAAGTTACTCGAAATTCCTAGCATGGACTTTGCTTACTATTCAATCCTAAATTCCTTTCACCCTTAACTAGCTATCTCGAAAGTAATTCAGTGTAGCCATGGATTTTGTTTAGGACTTCAAGATATCTCGAGAGTAAAAGAGGAGAACTCCAATAGAGCGAAAGTTGAGTTTGTCCTGGGAGCATTTGCCTCCTCTGGATCGTGAGGTCCTTTGCAAATATGATGCAACAAACTTGGAACCACATTAGCAGTTTGGAAGAGAAGAAGGAGGTCCTGCTCCACAAATGAAGGAACTAACTATATGGGTTGCCCACAAGCTTCGTATTCCTAGAGGGAGTAAAATAGAAGAGCGTATCGACTCTTTTTTGTTTAAAAAGGTTTAAATAAGTGCAGACGCAAAAGTAATGTGTTTTAATTTAGGGTGTTCGTAGTCCTTTTTTGGTGGAGATCTACTATGATGCTTAGTGAAGAAAGACTCCTATCTATGCTCAGTGTTATCAAAAGCAAAAAGCAAAAAAAACTATAAGGTCCATTGGGGCTTAAAGCACAAGTGCAAATAAGGCTTGGGTTTTAATGAAAAAAGGTACGAAGAGAGAAAAAAAATACAATTATTTATATGTTTAGCCTAATATCAATAATTATAAGCATGAATGACAAATCTAAGAACAAGGAAATTGAAAATAGAATTACGATAAAGCGAATTATCAATTGTTTGGTGTCGCCTCTTCATAAGAAGTTCATCGACGAGGTAAAGTATGTGTTAGAATCTTGATGACAACAATGAAGGCGAAACGCTCAGCCCATTTTGAGCCTCGCTTTAGGGCTTAAGTACGCTGTGCTAACTATTTTGTTTGGTTTAATTTGGGATGTTTGCATGTATGGAAAAAACCTAGTTGAAAACGCGGACTGCTTAATAAAAATTTATTTGTATAAATGTGCTGAAAATGTTATTGTTTCCTTTTTTTTTTTCTTTCTGTAGTGGAGATAGTCACACAAAATGACAAGATATATTATTAAAGGACTCTACCTTTGCTTCCTTATATTTGCTAACTGAAATGAACCTTCTACTCCTATGCAAGACAGATGTATAATAACATTTTGACTCTGATGTACCTTATAGATTCCATTGCATATTGTAAGCTTTTTTGGCATAAAATGCAAGATGATTTTAATTCTGTATAGAATCCATTACAGTTATTAGAGAGTCAATACTCTACCTACATATTTCTCCCTCACTGTTATTTTTGGTAAATAAAAGTTATCTGCCCGTAGAAAATGAAAAAGAGGATGTCAGGTTATACTTCTCTTTTTGACAGGATGTATTACTTTCCACTAGTGAAGTTCTCTCGGTGTGTAACCTATTGTTGCTGTGTATGCAGCCTCAGTTTCCAGCAGGGGAGCGGTCAACTCCAATATCATGATTGGCTGATTGCATGGAAAATCTGAGGCCATTCTACATTAGACAGATGGAAGCTGTATCAGTTGATGCCCTCCGGGAGAATATGTGCAGGTTAATGTCATCCTTGTCTGGGTCAAAATCTCAGAATTGATTCGTGTTTAGGTCAATTGTTATAGATGAGTGGTTAGTTCGTTCATTCGGGACGGATATCCCATCTTTTAGAGGTGTCGAAAATGTTCTATCAATGTACAGCATTTGTGTTAGTTGTTGCACTTTCGCTTGACGCTTGAAGTTGAAATTTACTGATGGTTATTGCTATCTAGTTTCAATTGGCAAAGTGGCTATCCAATGTTGGTTTGAGATGAATATGAATGTTGAAAAATGACGATTTATATATCTGATTTCAATTATTTGGAGTATTTTTAAAAGTGAGGATTCATATATCCGATTTCTCATTCTTATGTCATCACATTTCCAAATAGCAAATGAAGAATGTGAAAATGATGAACACCATCATTCTGCCCGGAGGGGCGCGGCGAGCGCATTATGTAGATGAAACTAAGATGAGAAAAGTGAAATTGATAATCTACCATCTTCTTCTCAATAGTTCTTTTTTTTCCTATTATATGGTAATCAAAAGAAGAATGTCTTCCACAAGTTGTTTATATTGCATTCATTTTTTGAGAAAAAGGTGTCATTGAACCTTTTTTGGCTCTCCTGAGTTTCACTTCATATCTTTTGAAATTTTAATTTTGACTAATGAGTATTTGGGATCACGTTTTCAAAATTTAAACAAAAAGTATTTAATAAGAATATTTTATCAGATATTTTATTGGAGCAAGTCATAATTCAAGTGTACAATTAAATTTTGCAAAATTGAGGTTACTGGATTCAGAGTCCAATGTCCTAACCACTGGACCATGGCATTTATCTGCATAGATCTAATATAAAACCTATTAACTACGGCATTTTTCAAAATTTAAAACAAAGTTTCACCGCTATTTATTGTTATTTCCAATTAACTGCAAATGCAAAAGGATTCTTTTGTGGATGGAGTTGTTCCTTCCTTAATTAAATATCTTGAGTTCAAGTTATAGATATGAAAAAAAATCTTGTTAGGAAGTATTTCCTCTCGAATGAAATCCCACACGACGTGAATTCAAATTAGTTGAATTTTAATGTGATACGTATGTATATTGGACACCAAATAAAAAATCAAAAGAAATTATAAATCATTTTTATTTCGCAAATGATAGATAATATTTTTTGGACGAAAAATGTAGAAATTTATATAATTTTGTCGACATTAAATTACTAGGTTTTTGTAGTATGATTCCAATATCACAATATTTGATAAGAATTTTCAAATTTTCTTATATTCCTTATCAAAGAAGAACACCTAAGAGAATTACCTAATTATATACAATATTCATATATACTATTCTTATATTATTAGATATTAATAATTTTGATATAAACTAATAAGCTGAAAATCATGATAACTTTTTCTATTCGATATAAAATAAATATAAACTAAGGATTAATTATGTATAGCCATAAAGAAACGATAATAATTTTCGCATTACCATCTATCTATGACTTTCAAGTAATTGTCCATACCTATAAGTAGGGTGCATAGGTCGGCTTGATTTTATTGAAAAATAATTAAGTCAATTATGTTAATTTATTAACTTTATAAATTAAATTAACATAAAGTTATTTTTTTTATTTCAATTTAATTAGTTGGTTCTTTTGAATTTTTTATTATTTTTTTATGATTATATTGTGATTTAAAAAGAGATTAAATTGAAAAGGTTGTTCCTTTAATCATGTAATTTAATGTAGTATCCAATTGAAGAGGCATATGATACCACAGATACAACAATGAGTGATTATATGCTTCATGATATCTTCAAACAATAATAACATTACCTCAATGTCTCAAAGGCTTCCGTCCATTGCAGGGTAAGGGGGGGTCGGATGTATGCAGCCTGACCCTTATGTTTAAAAACATAGCGTGACTGTTTCCAGATGACCCATGATGAGCGTCGAAAGTTGCATTGACTAACTGCTACTTTACAATTGAAAGAAGCGCAAACAGTTTAAAGAGCTATTTTGCTTTATTCCATCATACCCTAAAGCCAAAAAATAATAAATCTTTAGCTCCATCCGAGATTGATGAAACATCATGATATCTCCAAGATATTTGAAAAAATAAGGTGCACAATGGCATGTACTTTCGAGGTGTTGTGTTAGAAAAGATACACAACATGTTAATTTTTTAGTGAAAAAACTTACTTTAATATATTATATTTAAAAAAATATTTACCATTTATAGTTAAATAATTTTAATATATTTATATTTCTATATAATTTATTTTTAACACATGATGTAATTTTTTTTATCAGAACAAACTTACTAAGTTTTAAGATATTATGTTACATTTGGGGGTAGGCATAAATATCGAAAAATCGAACCGAATCGAATCAAACTAAATCAGTTCTGCAATTTTTTGGTTTGGTGTCGGTATTTTTTTTAAGTTCAATTCTTTGATTCGGTGTTCGGTGTAGGGTTCTAAAAACTTCGAACTTTTATTAAAAATATATATATAATATTAGACCAAAAAAATAAAATCATATGTATGTGTGTGTGTGTGTCAATTAGCAATTAAATCATTCATGAAACAAGTTAAAGTAGTAACAAATTTATAATTCATATAGTTAACTTGAGATATTATTTTCAAGAGAAATTCAAACATATTTTTGTCAATTTATGTCATGTAAAGGATGTCTTCGTGCTTGTTTTTCTCAAACATTAGTTTGAGGTACAAGTTTTTGACAAAGATAAATATAGTTTTTAAGCACAATAAGTATTCTTTTGGAGCACGTCATCACTTAACATGATTTTAAATTTTTAAGTGTCTTACACTTTGATTTTGTCCTCATTTTGTTTTTCATTAGTTTGCACTGAAAACCCATTTTAAAATACCGAATAATTAAAATCGAACCGAAAGATTTCAATTTAGTATTGCACACTTTTTCAAAATTGAAAACCACTGAACTAAACAAAGATTTGCTAAAATCAAATTGAAGAACTGAATGCACACCCCTAGTTACAACTAAGTTGCATTCAAAATTACTTTTATATATAATATATAAATCTATATTACATGTATAATTCGCTTTTAATACATATTGCAATTTATTTTATTCAAACAAGTATAATACACTTTATATATATATATATATATATCGGAAACAGCCTCTCTACTTCCAGGAAGTAGCGGCAAGGTCTGCGTACAATCTGCACTCCCCAGACCCCACTTGTGGGATTTTACTGGGTATGTTGTTGTTGTTGTTGATA
>JAABOM020000075.1:17543201-17557448 GCA_011800125.2 Solanum clarkiae
GACTACCCCATTAGTTCGCATTACGACAAAATTTGAGTCATACGAAAGGTCAAACCTAATCTAGTGTCAACGCTTGACTAACTAATTGTCCATGATAAAATAAATTATAATTGAATAAAACTCGTAATATATTTTCCTAAAGTGTAGTCAAACAAATCATAATCATCGACCTACCTAGTACCACAAATTGAATCATATCACATTAATTTGATAATATAATATTTTTAAAAATTTGCAGTGAGAACAAGTAAATGGAGAAAAACAATTAAACAAAACCAGCTGGTTTGCCAATTTTTAGTCCAATGGCTTCACTGCTGATCTTCTCCAGGAATCAACCAATCCATAAAACCATGTACACAAATTAGTTTGTTTTGCTATTCTGTGCTTTCACCAATCCATGTGGACAGCATAAAGGAAAAAACGAGAAAAGCCAATAGAAGTCCAAAGGAGAGGTGAGTTATTGGTCTTGTTCCAAAGAGAACAGCTCCATTACTCCTCCATGAATTTCCCTTGTGGTCCTTTTATTCATTAGTGTCTGTAAAGGCTGAATTTTTTTTACGTGGGTTCCCTTTTCTTGGAAAATTGGGGGGGTTTTGGTGAGTTTTGTTGGTGATTTTTCTAGGGTTTATGTTAAATACAGAAACAAAATCAAGAACGACAATGAAAAGGGTGTCAAATGATGACCAGTGTTTAAGGTTTGTTCATTAGTAGGTTGGAGAAGTGGTCTTTTTCTTGTCAAGCTTCAATTCTGATGGTTGATGACAAGGTTATGGAAGAATTGAATCAGGAGCAGGGGAATTTTGATGGTCAGCAAGTTGTGGTACCTTTTTTGGAAAATTTAGTCGCTAGTGCTAGTGTGGTAAGTTCAGGGAAAAGGGGAAGACCAAAGGGTTCTAAGAATAACACTAGAAGTGTTGAAGAAAATGTGGGAATTTCTTGTACAGTTGGTGTGATGGATGGCAGTGGACAAGGGGTTCTTATGAAGAAGAAGATTCGACTAGGCAGGCCAAAGGGTTCCAAGAATATCAGGAGAACTGGTGAAGAAAATGTGGGAATTTCGGGTACTGTCAGTGTGATGGATGGCAATGGAGAAGGGTTTGTTATGAAGAAGAAGATGCGGCTAGGCAGGCCGAAGGGTTCCAAGAATAACAGGAGAACCGCGGTAGAAAAAGTGGGAATTTCAGGTGCAGTTAGCATGATGGATGGCAGTGGAGAGGGGGTTCTTATGAATAATAATAAGAGGCTAGGCAGGCCGAAGGGTTCCAAGAATAAGAAGAGAAAGGTTGAAGAAAATGGGGAAATGCCAAGTGCAGTTGGCTTAGTCAATGGTAGTGGTGAAATGCTTTTGAAGAAGAAAAAGCGACTAGGCAGGCCGAAGGGTTCCAAAAATAAGATGGGACAGGTTGGAGAAAATGGGGAGTTGCCAAGTGCAGTTGGTGTAGTCAATGATAGTGGTGAAATTCTTATGAAGAAGAAGAATGTTGGACAAATGCACACAGGTTTCAAGAACAAAAAGAAAAATATGGAACAAAATGGGGAGTATCACGAAAGGAGAACCAACAAGAAGGGCGAGGAATGGAAGAAGGATTATGGAGAAGAAGGGAGTACCCAGAAGAGAGGTCGAGGAAGGCCAAAGGGTTCAAAGAGTGAGAAGAAAACTGTGACCGGTAATGAAACAGGGGTAATGTTACCAATAGATGATACTTGTGTTGAAAAGAGAAACACAGATGTTATTGTTGAGAAGGAAATGTCTAAAACTGTCATTGTGGATGATTTTGGAATAAGCGCAAATCAAGTTTCTGTACGCAATGGGATAGCCAAGAAGAAAATTGGTCGGCCCAAGGGCTCCAGGAATAAGAAGAAAGTCTTGATAGGTCGTCTGACTGTTCCTCATTGCAATGGAGGTGGAAGCAAGGATATTGATAGCAATAAAGGGAAGATTTTTATGTCTGCGGAAAATGCCGGGGAACTGGACGAATTTGTTGTGGGTTACAAAAAAACTATAGTCAACCGAGGCCGATCCAGGGGTTCAGAGACTAAGAAGGAAATCACATCAGGCTACTTGAGTAATGCTAACGCTACTAGTGGACATGAAGAAGATGTTATCTGCCAAGGTGAGAATGAGAAAAGAATCACAACGGCTGGTCAAAGTGGAGTAATTTTGAATGAGGAAGAAGGGATGATAGTCAAGAAGAAGGACAGGCGTGACAGATCCAAAGGTTCAAAGACCAAGAACAAAGCTAGACCAGGCCATTCAAGTGGTACTAATACTAATAATGGAGACGTGGGTGCAGTCAGGAAGGAAGATGATGAAAGGAGAAAATTTGTAGCTGGAGAAGGTGGGGCCAATGAAATAGCTATTGGCAACGGAGAGGGGATATTCAAGAAGCAGAGGCGTGGTCGGCCCAAGGGCTCAAAAAATAAGAAGAGAACTACCAGTGGTAATTTCATTGATGCTAATCTCAATAATAGAGGACAAGATGTGGGTACCATGAGGATGAATATGGCTGAAAAGGGAATGCTTTTGACTGAAGAAAATAAGGGAGACCTGAATGGAGTTGCTTTGGTTTCTGCAGTTAGAGTAGTCAGGAGGAAGGGTGTCCTTGGCCGGCCTAAGGGTTCAAAGAATAAAAAGAAAACTAATATAAGCAGCTCCAGTGATGTTTATTCCGGTCATGGAGTTGGAGCAATGAATATCAATGAGGAACATGTGAATAAAATGGCTAGCCTGACAACTGATCACATGATGACGGATACCTTCAGCCCGCCCCAAGGCTTGCATAATGAGAATAAGATTGTTGAATCTGGTGAGAATCAGCACACATCTGTTGATGCCGCTGATGATGGCACCAGAAGGAAAGTTAAGAATAAAAAATGCCGAGGAAGGATAAAAATTTCAGAGAATAAGGAACAAGTAGCAGTTAGGCAAAAGAGGCCAAAGGGCTTGAAAAACAAAAAGGAAGTAGTATTTGATACTGGAGAACTTCAGGGAATGACAGGTGAAATTGCTGCTATTACTAATGGGGTAAATTTGAGCAGAAAGCGAAAGAATGGGCGTGGACGACCTAAAGGTTCAAAAAATAAGAAAGCAAAAATTAATAGTGAAGAAAATAATAAGACTGCCGGAGCACTTATAGTGCATGATGATGGAGGAGGTAGTCAAGCTGAGAAGAAAGTGAAATACTGTGGCATGCTTCCTGTTGCCACCAAGAATGGGGGAATATCAGGTGAATCTGTTTTGTTGAATTCTTTGGGAGGTTTGGTCAGTAAGAGGACAGTTAGCAGAGGGAGACCAAAAGGTTCAAAGAACAAGAAAAAGGCCGTTGCTTTCAATCTGGGATTTCCTTGTCAAGTTAGTTGTCAGAATGCAGTTAGTAGGATGGTTAAGCGCAGAGGGAGGCCGAAGGGTTTAAATGATAAGAAGACAATTGCTGTTGTCTCTGAATGCATGGGAAAGCAGGAACTTAGTGCAGATGCAGAAACAAGTGGACTGATAGCTCAAGGAGTATTGGTCAGTATCTTCTTCCTGAACTTATCTGTCTTCTTGTTATGATTTGTATGAAATTTTATTTGTAAACTTGAAGCTAAAAACTCAAATTTAAATATAACTTAATAGCTGCAAATTGATGTTATAGTTTATCAGAATTTGTTGGTTTTCTCATTACACATGGAGACTTAGGACAGTTTTTGGGGTTACCATTGACAACTATATACTACAAATTGCCTCCTGCCATTTATTAGACTTGCTCGTCTTTCAATTAACCGTTTGATGGTGGTTAGATTACTGTGAGGCAACGGATTTCAATCAGAGGAAATAATTCTTATTATCAATGGTTCATGCTAGCATAGTGAAGCAGACAGTGGATACTGCTGAACATATCAAAACACAGAGGCCAACTTCCTTAGGAAAGTGGGAAATCATGTTTTCTTTTGCATACACATAAGAGTCCTCATACTGATACATGGCATATACTTCTCAATCCAACTGTTGTTCATGCTCGATTTCTCAAATAAGTGATATCTGACACAGTTCATTGAGTTGTGGCACTATTATGTTGGTTCATTTGCCACAGATGGTTATTATAATAATTTGAACCTGAGCTTGAACGAGTAAAGCTTTTCCAAGACATTCGAAGCATAAAATGAGAGTTCTCCTGGAAAGAGAATTCAATTACTACTAAATTTATTTTCATTGATGTAGTATGCAAATTGGCAAAATTGTGGCAGACATAGCATGTGCGTAAATTTGAAAATGTGTCCTGATGAGGTATTTATATGTAGGACGCTATCAGTTGGAAGGATCAGCGGAACTTGTTGTGTCATCAGTGCAAGAAGTGTAAAGCTTCTGTCGTCGTCTGTTCAAGATGCAAAAGAAAACGCTATTGCAACGACTGCATTGCAAAGTGGTAATGAAATTAATCTCCTTTGTTCACAAACCAAAAGAGAGAGGATTCTGTATTTGTTGCTCTGCAGTGTTTTTTTTTCTTATAGGTGAATGGTGGATTTTCGTTAGTGTTATAACAGTTTTAAGTATGTTGATTGTAATTAAAGTTGTTAGTAATGTTTTCTAAGATGTTGAGAAAATGAATAGGTATCCAGATAGAACAAAAGACGAGGTAGAGGACTCATGTCCGTACTGTAGTGGGAATTGCAATTGTGGAGCTTGCCTTCAAAAAGATGTCATCTTAAAGGTCTGTGAACAAGTTAAATTTACTTCTTGTATGATCATGTATTTATAGTTCTGGTGCTGAAAATACAAAATAACTTAGCTATTTTTTCTTTTGATGATTCATATAATTGTCATTCATGCAAGACAACAAGTTGGTATGAAAATAACTAGGTCTGTTAGAATTGCAGGAATGCTGCACAGAAACTGATGAAAATATGAGATTGGAGGGTTCACTTTATTTGCTATTCAACATTTTGCCCCTCCTTAAGCATATCCAAAAGGAGCAAAGGTTTGAGCTAGAGGTTGAAGCAAACATTCGTGGTACTATTTTAATTCTTTCGGATAATTTCAACTTTGCTTTTGTTTGGTGGCTCAGAATGTTCAGTGATGTTTCTGGTCTCTGTTGTTTTCAGGTGTTCAGTTGACAGAAGAGGACGTCACCAAAGCAGTCATTGATGATGATGATAGAGTATATTGGTATGGTCCCCAAATAATAAATTCCTTCTTGCACTAACTATGCTCATAAACCGTGGATAATGTTTTATGCGTTATTTTAAACTCATCCATTGATTGTTCAAATATCTTTCTTTTAAAGTAACTTTTTTTCTGCTCTGTTCTTTAACCCACTGCCTTTTTTTACATGATCTATTTCTTGAAGCTGCACTGTTCATTCCTCCTGATATTACTTCTACTTTGATAACCAAGGAGTCCTTTGACCTTTTGATTTACGAACTCTATTGTCTATGGTTAATACATAAAGAGAAGTAGTGAATCTGTGGACTGTAGTAGCTCAAAGTTTCAGAAGTTCTTTTATTAGTTTGAAATTTAGTTTCTGGTTGACCATATTCTTTGTCGTTATTTGTTTATTCTGGAAGAAAGGATGTAAGCTTACAGAAAATGTTTACCATTTCCAGAGGTCAGTTTTGTCATGTCACACTAGCTGTAATGATGCCTGGTTCCTTATTTGGCAGTGATAATTGCAACACATCCATTGTCAATTTCCATAGAAGCTGCCCAAATCCCGATTGCTCTTACGATATCTGCGTCAATTGTTGTCGGGAACTCAGAGATGGTGCTCAGCATGGAGCTACTGAAGCCAGCTCATCTCTCAGCAAGGTGGTGGAAGCTAGTCGAGTCGCAGCTTTGAAAGGAAATAATCCTTCAGATGGATGGAGAAGTCCAGAGAGCCTCCTTGCTAATGGTTGTCCAACTCACATGTCCTTTGATGTTGCTGATTGGAGAGCCAAATCTGATGGCAGTATACCTTGTCCTCCTAAAGAGTGTGGTGGTTGTGGCTCTTCTTTAATGGCTCTAAGGCGTATCTTCGAAGCAAATTGGGTAGATCAACTAATTCAAAGTGCTGAGGCCCTAACATGCAACTACCACCTTCCAGATATAGATTTATCACACGGGTGTTCATTTTGTCTTGCTACCACTTCTGTCCAAAATGGTGATAGCCGCTATCAAGTAAGACAAGCATCTTTCAGGAACAACAGCCACGATAATTTTCTGTACTGTCCTAATGCTGTTGACATTGATGGTAACGAGTTTGAGCATTTTCAAATGCATTGGAGGGCTGGTGAACCTGTGATAGTTAGAAATGCGCAAGCTAAGGCCTCTGGTCTTAGCTGGGAGCCAATGGTAATGTGGAGGGCCTTCAGAAAAGCAAGTAAAAAACTGAAAGAAGAGCCTTTCTGTGTCAAGTCCATTGATTGCTTGGATTGGTGTCAGGTATGCATTTGATTTGTGTAAATTTCCTTGGGGAAAAAGGAGGCAGAATCACATCATTTGAGTTCTCAAATAGTCATATGTCCTCAGTTTTGGTCCTAAACAACAATACATACATATATATATATCATGAGTTGATAAATTAGTTTATCTAATTTTTATTCCTGTCAAATTTCATTGTATTGTTCACCATGGCCACTTTTTAATCTGGACTCCACAGGCTGAATGCAGTAGAACCTTTTTTTCCATCTAAGATGAATATGAATTTGGGAAATTATCTTTTGCGTGATTTTACCCCCCCGCATCTCCTAATTGGTCTCTTGTGTCTTTGCATAGCTGACAAACTGCAGCTTTCCATTACCTGATTAAAATTATCCAAAAAAAATAAAATAAAAAAAGAATTCGAGTATTGGCAATTACATTTCCTGGTAGGTTGGTGCTAATTTGCTATGTTGGTTTGTCTTTGTCATTTGCGCTTTACAAGGATCACCATTTGCAGGTTTACCTTAAAATGTGTCTGGGTTGGGAGTTATCGCTATGCTGTTATTCTTCTAATTATTATTATTATTATTATTATTATTACAGTTTGACTTGGCACGGTATTTAAACTTTTGAAACTTGTGGTCTAAAATCATCCATAGATATTTGCGTGATTGAAAATCATTTTATTAAGGGTAAAAAGGAAATTTTAAAGTTAAAATGTTACTAATTCTGCTAAAGTGACATTCTTTTTGGGACAAAGTAAAAAGTAAAGGGTGTCACATAAAATGGGATGGAGAGATTATTATTATTATTATTGTTGTTGTTATTATTATTATCATTATTATTATTATTATTATTATTATGATGATGATGATGATGATGATGGTGATGATGATGATGCAGGTTGAGATAAATATTTGTCAGTTCTTCAAGGGCTACTTGGAGGGTCGCAGGCATCACAATGGGTGGCCAGAAATTTTAAAACTGAAGGATTGGCCTCCGGCTAATTCTTTTGAGGAATGTTTGCCGAGGCATGGAGCTGACTTTTTAGCTATGCTTCCGTTCAGCGAATACACTCATCCTAAACACGGTCTTCTAAATTTGGCCACTAAGCTTCCCGATACTGCCTTGAAGCCAGACTTGGGACCTAAAACATATATTGCTTATGGATATCAAGAAGAGCTTGGGAGGGGTGATTCTGTCTCAAAGTTGCACTGTGATATCTCTGATGCGGTATGCTCTTTCCAACAACTGTTCAATTAAACCATTCCAGGTTCTGTTTGACTGATTTTATTTTGCTTTTCATGGGGCTTGCATCCCTTTCCCAAATTCTGTACTGACTGACTTTCTAATTCAAATTTTCCTCGGGACCACAAAATGCCTGTTTTTCAATAGGCAAGTTTAAGGTTGGAGTTGTACTTTTTATTGGTTAGGTATAAATCACAGGACTTTTTTATGTCTTAAATGTAACTGATAATCATATAATATTTTGAAGGTGCAAAAGTAGTGACCATGATAAACAATGTGAAATGTCTTACCAAAATGAACAGGAGCTGCCTATATGGAAACAAATCTTATTGTTCAATTAATTCAATACAAAACTTAAATTTTTGTAAATTTTCAATCTTTAGGATAAAAAGACCTAAAATCCAGATCAATTTTTATTTTTTGAGAAGTAATATGTTTGCTGGTTAGGGCAGAATTTTTCTTTGAGAAAGAAATTTTGAGAAGCAGCTGTTAAGGGCAGAATTCCAAGGAGTTGGTCTGCTCGTCATAACACATCATAGTTTTCCTCTACTTTATCTAATCAACCTTTTAATCACTTCAAGTTTTATGTGTTTTTTTCTTTTTTGGATTTGTAAAATTATTTTTACTAAAAAGAAGCAACTGCTGCAAAGTATTTACACAAGAAAGCCTCAGTACAGATTGTGTACTGGGCTCAAAAAGTCTATCATGGCTTCTGTGTCGATTGCAATTGTCATCTCATGCCAATAAAACAATAAGGTTTTGTGTGTGTTCTCCAGGTCAACATATTGACTCATACAACCAAAGTAAATGTTGATCATGAGCAACATGAAATCATTGAGAAACTAAAGAAGCAACAAGAGGTTGAAGATTCAAAGGAAATTTGTCCTGGCATAGCTGAGGCACCAGAGTCTCATCAAAGATTTGACAGAACTGAAACTATTGACTTTAATTCTCAGGAAAGCACTGACCATAACAAAAGTTGCTTGTCAGAAACTATGGACGAGGGGAAAGATATTGATAAAGGAGAAAAAATAATCTCAGATATGGATTACGTTGATATTTCTGGCAGAATTTCTCTACCCAATGTGAAAAACCCAAGTACCAACGCCTGGGCACTAGCAGAAGCGAATGTAGCTCTCGAAATCAAGCAAGATTCTGCAGAAGTTGAATGTGGGGGTGCAGTATGGGACATCTTTCGCAGGCAAGATGTACCTAAGTTAATAGAATACTTGCAGAATCATTGGAGAGAATTTCGCCATTTTAATAATACTCCTGTGGCTTCAGTAAGGATTCTTGCACTTCAAGTATGATGATATCACTAAGTGCTGAATCGATGAATTCACTCCTTTTTTTCACTCTTAGGTTATTCACCCTATCCATGACCAGACATTCTATTTGAATGAGAAGCACAAAAAACAGCTTAAGGAGGAGTTCAGTAAGAATCCTCTGTTCCGTAGTTGATTCAGAAAAACAGTAGGTAATGATTTTGGAATGGTATCTTATCCCAGCCCTTCTCCCTCTTATGCTCTGCAGACGTTGAGCCATGGACTTTTGAGCAGTACCTTGGTGAAGCTGTTTTTATTCCTGCAGGATGCCCACATCAAGTGCGAAATAGACAGGTGAAAGTGCTGGTCTAACTATGCATAGTTTGAAGTATAAGAGGTTTTGTATTTCATCAGTAGTATGGTTGTACCTGAATTTCCTGTGTTTTGTTATGTTATCCGATGGATTCATCTTTTTAATTCTCCTTGCTTTTACTGCTAGTTCTTTCCATCAATCTCGGATGGAGTCAAAGATTCGCTATTTTTTGGCTTTGGGGTATTAATGAAATAAAGCAAAATAGCTCTTTAAACTGTTTGCGCTTCTTTCAATTGTGAAGTAGCAGTTAGTCAATGCAACTTTCGACGCTCATCATGGGTCATCCGGAAACAGTCGCGCTATACTTTTAAACATAGGGGTCAGGCTGCGTACATCCGACCCCTCCTTACCCCGCAATGGGCGGGAGCCTTTGAGACATTGGGGTAATGTTGTTGTTGTTGCTTTTACTGCTAGTTGTTTCTATTGATGAAATGACAACTATAGATGAACAGATCCCTTCAAGGCATATCTGATCACCTCCAATCTTCCTGCAAAAGGCGGTTCAGTCTAGCAATTAATGAAACTATCTATTCAAATTGAGAAGAGATAAACCAAAGGATACCTTAGTCGAATTTCACGGTGTTATACCCCAAATAATTGGGGGTAAAAGCACTATATTCTTCAAATTTATGCAAAAGTGAACATGTTACAGAATATCAAAACCTGTATAGTTTGACAGTGGACGATGATGTTATAAGATTGTTATATAGTTATAGTAATAAAATTTTGAATTTGATTCATGACTTCGAGTCAAATGTCTGCTGTGCATTGTCTGAGCTTTGATAATTTAAGAAGCCTTGTGACTGAAGCAAACTTTGAGCTCTCTTTTTTTGGAGTTTGATCTAAGCTGAATCTGACTCTGGCTAGAACGGTTTTGCGGGATGTTTTCATACTGTGGCTCTTCTCAGGTCCTTGCAATTTCTTTTTTTCTCCAACAGTTCTGGAATTAATACTATTTGAAATCACTTACCAAAATATTATTGCTATATCAGTATCTGCAGCACTCATTTTCCTGATACTTTTATTGGTGAAATATTAGTATTGCTGCTTCTATCTGTGTTCACATCTTAATGTACTGCATTTGGTGTTGATTCTATCATTCATCTACCGCTATATACTTTGACAGTCATGTATCAAGGTTGCTGTAGACTTTGTATCCCCGGAAAATGTTCAAGAGTGTATTCGCTTGACGGAGGATTTTCGCTTGCTCCCCAAAAGCCACCGATCTAAGCAAGATATATTGGAGGTACATTCATTAATTGCATGGTACAGCACAAATGTTATTTTGCATCTGAATTCAACAAGTCTCTTTTTGTCACTATGCATTAGTAAATTACAGGAAGAAACTTCTATCTGCTTAAAATGATTTTGACTGAGTTAGTAGAATAGGACTCCAAACAAAATATCAGTGATGAACAAAATATCAGTGATGCTATGGGGATATTATCCTGAAGCTTTTCTGAAACATATAAGTGAAATGATAATGCATCTCCATCATTCCAATTTTACATTCTATACTTTACTAGGATCTGCAGAAGAACTGTAAAAATATATAACATGTTTTCCTTGTATACACTGACTTGCAATTCATGTGACTTCAGGAATGGACTTTATTTGAATATTTTCAGTAGATTTGTCTAATACATTTCACATGCATAAAATATAATAGCTTTGCCAAATAACTGGACAGTATATTCCTTTTGCTGAAGAAACTAGAAGACATTTGCTATGAATGTAAGAAGGATTACTCATCTCTTCAATTAATTAACCGCAGGTGTTGCAGCACTCATTAGGGAATGTTGTCTGATTTGAGGATCTTTTGCTAGCCTGCACTTTCTTTTTATGGTCAAATGATGGCACTTAATATTGTGTGTGTAGTGTAAAGCTTAATCATTGAAGTTATTGCTGGCCCCATGTTTTCTATGTTTAGCTCCTTATCTTTATCCACTATATCTTTACGTGTTCCATGAGTTTGACCTGGCTTAAAAATCATATTTGACATTTTCTGTCTATGATTCAAACTCAGGATATTGTCCATCCATTGTTCTCTGCACTGTATTTATGGTAGTCAAACATGGGCATTAATGATTGTGATGTTTGACATTGCACTTTTTGAATGTGAAATCAGACTTGATCAGTTAGTTCTTTTTGGTTTCTTGATTCACATTTGACACTTGATGGCTCAAAGTGATTGGTATCTTTTTCTGCTTACTATTTTGCTGCTCCCTGCTATGAAACTTTAAGTGTAAGAAACTACTTTTTGGTCAGACATGTGCTTGAAAAATGTCAGGAATCATGCTCTTCAAATGTCCTAATCTTTTGCATAAATGGTTGTTTGGTGATATCGTTATAGGTGAAGAAGTTGGGGCTTTTTGCTGCTAGTGTTGCTGTTAATGAAGCCACAAACCTGTTGTCGAAACTTAAGTAAGTTTTTTGTTACTTGGTCTTGTTCTTCATGGTTTTCCCATGTTTCTCTGAAAAGGGGAAAAACCAGTAGTGTGATCAATTACTGAGTTTATGGACAAATATCTGGGTTATCTAGGTTTCTGTCTTTTCGAGGCTTTCACAAAAGAAATGTCATCCAGATTTATGTTTCAAAGATCTCCTCAAGATGGAAGATAAAAGATGGATACTTGATTTTCTTGTGATTGTATGAGTCTAAGCGATACTATCTGTAAAGCCTGGCAAGGTTGCCAACCTTTACATGTAGAAACAACAACCCGGAGATCCCTGAGTTGAATGTCAGCTACCAAACTAGGTGGGGAGCTCATTTACTCCCGCCTTAGTGAGCTGGATTGCCTTGGCAATAGTGCTTGATGGCTGGACAGGCTGCCTGGTGTATACACAAGCTAGCCCACCCGGTATTTTTTTAAAAAAGAAATAGAAGTAATATTATCTATAAAAGATCTCAAATATAAACTGGTAACTATTTCTTGAATGTCAGGTGTAATCACACTGCCAAAAGACAAAGGATGTCAGTTTATTCTTCTACTTACCATATCATGAAAAACAAAGATGTCAGTTTATTCTGATTTCTTGGACAAACCTAATTTCTGAAAATGATGCATACTAAAGAAGAAAAGAATGAAATTATTACACTGGAGAAGTAGGGCAGCAGATAAAATTTCTAAATCTTTTAAAAGAAGCTACTAATCCTTTTTTTTTTTTGTGTGTGTGTGTGTGTGAGCTTAAAGTTCTATCCTTGTACCCTTGCATCTTCTTGATGCCTTTTACTGAATCTACTTCATCAAAAAAAAAAAAAAAAAGAGTTCAAAATGTTTTGCCTGAATTTCTTCCCGAATTTTTTTTTTTTTGATCTCTTCCCAAAGGTAGGCTGCCTACATCACATTCTTTAGGGGTGCAGCCCTTCCTCAGACCCTACGTGAATGTGGAATGTTTAATGCACCGGGCTTCACTTTTTTTTTCCATCTGAGTTTCAGTCAATGCTTTACATTTGTCAACTGCTTTGACCAACTGGATTAGAAATTTATTCAGTCACCACTTATACAGCTGAACTAGTTTAGGTGAAATTAGATTTAACAGTATAAGCCAAAAGCATCTCCTGGAATGATAGTAATTGATGTTTTTGAGAAAATGAATGATAATAATTGATAAAAATGCAGAACTTTCAGTTGGAGCTCAGGACTCAAGAGCTCATGGTGATGGAACCACAATGTCTAGGCCTCAAGGGCGATAGGAATGTCAGTAGCGAAGTTTAAAGTTCACGCAAAGGTGAATATATATGTCTACTGAATAGATCGGCCAGAGGTGGCCGGTTGACCAATCACCATGTTATTGCTTCTGAGATACAATGATTTTGCCCGAAATATCAGTAAAGTGGTAGTTTTTCTTTGACGTCGTGGCCAGCCCTTAGAAACTTCTTGTCCTTGGAGCTGATGTGTCTCTTCAGCTACTGCCTCTTTGTCCCAAGAGAAGTTGTCACTAGAGAACTGACGCGAGCCCCTGCCCCTGCATTTCTGTTGCATAATATCATTGGTTAAATGGTTGATCTGAGGCATATTGGAATTTGACTCTCTAATTTGTGCAACTTTGTATTGCATTTGGCAGTGCTCCTCAATCTTGTGATGAATTGCAACAGCAAGAACACACTACCGGAACTGGGAGCTCTATTACAGAAGGCCTGGATATGGGATCCATCAGTTGTAGTAACCAAGAATGAAGGCTGCTCTTGTTAAATATGAGGATTTTGAAGTTTTTAGAGAATATTTTTTTGATTCTAAATCTTTTGATTGCATTATGAGGCATTTCAGTTTTTATATACTATTTTTTTGGGGTCTCTTGTGAAATAATCCCTTGAGGCATTCTTTTAGATGTCTTAAGGGGTCGTTGAAGCTTGTAATGAACTCAAATTCACAGGAAATGCAAGAGTAGGAAGAGTATCTCATTGATGTTCAATTCTATACAAAATTGCTTTATTGGCAGAGGGAAATACAAAAGAATCTAGAGATATTATAATTGTTCCAACTCGTTAGAGGTGTGGTGAGATTAGATGAGATCGCTCCCCTTTCACCAGAGGTTTCGAATTAGAACCCCGAAAGTGAGCTTTCCTCTCGTGAAAGTCTTACTTGGTGAGATTTCAAACTAGTCGAGCCAACAAATTTTTAATACCGAATGCGCAAAAGAAAAAAACATTACCACCTCAATGACCTGGAAAAGAAAGAAGATAGGTTTTTCTTTCTTTTATCACTTAGAGCCGTGTGAGATGAAAGTTTCATGCGTAATCTTGAGTAAGAAAAAAGTGAGGAATTCTCTTTTTGACTCGACTCTCTCAATCTAGTCATTACTTTTTTTATTTCTATTACTTTGAAAATAGTTGCTTCAGCTTCAACTACTTGAAATTTTTTTTTCCCATCAAATTCAATTATGTCTATCTTAGCATGACATTGAGAGGTTGGAGGTGGGAGCTATTCGGAGGGGTAGAGGTAGACCAAAGAAGTACTGGGGAGAGGTGATCAGACAGG
>JAABOM020000075.1:17557548-17568670 GCA_011800125.2 Solanum clarkiae
AGGAAACAGCCTCTCTACTTCTATGAGGTAGCGGTAAGGTCTGCATACAATCGACCCTCCCCAGACCCCACTAGTGGAATTATACTGGGTATGTTGTTGTTGTTGTTGTTGTTGTTAGCATGACATTGAGGGATTCCACTGTTATTACTCAAACAAGCATGAAATACATGCTTGTATATCTATTCACTGAATAAAATTGGATATGTAATTCTTGGAATAATTATTAGAGTTAGCTTAATATATAATTATCCCTTCAACAACTTTTTGCTGCGATAACATGTATTTATCACAATAGCTTTGTTCTTCTGGGAGTCATCAAAGGAGGAATGGGTATACGCTGGTTCGATAAGCCAAGGAAAAACAACCAGCGCTTTGTTTTGACACTCAAGCGACCCGCCCTGCTAAAGAAGATCGATGCAAAGGTTAGATTTCACCATCTCTATCTACCCAATTAGTACTATTTGATCTACAAAAATTTTTCCTCCATTTTGACCAACAAGTTATTTAATATCACGAAATAATTGAGACGCACAAAAGCTAATCCAAACATCATATTATCAAAAAAAAAATAAATTAAAATCTTGCCAAACTTCATGAAAAAGTACAATCTGACTAAAGATTAAAAAATATAATAATAAACCTACCTATCTCTCCCCGAGCCCGCCCACCCCCTAAACCAACACACCAAAAAGACAAAACACGAGGAATGACAAGAAACCGAGAGAGTCAGTACGACATCGTTAGTTCGCGTAGATTTTTTCCCCAACACTTCATGTAGATATTCCCGAAAGTTACTTTCATTTCTTTGCTTGCTTTCACTCTTTTAGATATTATAAAATCAATTCTTCTGTGCTGCTCTAGAAAATCCTCATTCCTCTTCTGTAAAACCTGTGACATAAAATTCTCAATTTCAGTTTTTCTTTGTCTGATGGGTCATCTCCCAAACCCCACAAAAGTCGCCTCTCTTCCGACAACCATCAAATCTTGAAATTGTAACCCATACCCACATACCCTTAACAAGATTTCATTACATAATCATCCATATCTTGTTCAGACATATAAAAGAAAGAAGCTTTTCTTGTTTTCCCTTGTTGGGGCGTTGAGTTTCCGCTGAACTAAGCCGATATGGCTGTTGCACTTAGATCGAAATCATCAAAACACGCGGCTTCTCTGGCTATTACCCACTTCAGATATTTTATCATCAATGATTTTCACACAGGTCATTTACCCAATTTCCATTTGTGTAATCGAAACAAATGGGACAATTTGCTCTCAAACTCTGGTCATACTTCTTCTTTATTCAAGCCTGTATCGTTTCGCGGTGAATTCGTCGACCGATGTTATGATAATTTGAAGAATTCTAATAGGAAGAGTAGAGAGAAAATTAGTATGGCAAGTAACTATGGGGAACCTCCTGAGATTTGGCAACCACCTGGTGAGGGAATTGTGGTTCGTCCTGGTGTGAAGTTCGTTCAGGTGGGTGAAGGGGAAGGTCCTGGTTCGAGTGCTGGAGGTGGGTTTGGTTCTGGGTCAAAAGATGGGTCTTGGGGTGGATCCAATTTAGGTACCCAATTTCCCACCCCAAAGCAACTGTGTAAAGGACTTGATAAGTTTGTAATTGGACAGGAGAGAGCTAAAAAGGTAATCTTTTTCCAAGTTCTCTCTTTTGGAACTGATCAATTCTGTGTACCCTTTGACTCATAGATAAAGATAGTCTAGTCCTTAATTTTATGCTTGATTACAATGTGAATAAAAGAGCTCATTTTGTGTCGAAGGGTGCTTGAGATCGAGTAAAAGAGAGTGACTTTCTTATCATTTGTGATTGCAGGTTCTGTCTGTCGCCGTATATAATCATTACAAGAGAATATATAATGACTCTTCACATAAGTGGTTAGTTTTGAACACTGCATATTTCTCATGCTTATTTCACCGACTCCCTTCCTTGTACTTCATGTTTTCTCCATGTGACATGCAAGATGAAGCTATTTGGACAATTGGAGCTCAGAGATGGAAATGCCTGATATAGGCATTTGCCACCTTATCTATTCTTCTAATGCTATTGTTTAAATGTGGTACCTAGGCCTGCAGGAAATGACAGTAGTGGAAAAACAGATGGAGTAGAAAATGAATCTGTGGAGCTTGAGAAGAGTAACATCCTTTTAATGGGGCCAACAGGTTCAGGTAATCTTTATAATTGTCCATTTCCCTTCTTGAAGCCTAAAATGTGTTAAAGAAGCTTTTTAGATGAACAAGCCTTTGGAGTAAGGAACTTTAGATTCATCAACAAAGAAATCATTTTTCCCTTTTCTCCTGCTTTCTTTTTCTTTGTAGTTGTGAAATTTTTCAGAAGATACTGTGAGGTGCTATTATAATGGTGATATGATGATCTCAAGCTAATGCTTATTATCTGCTTCATAGTGTCACAGAGCTATACATGTGCGCTGATATGTAGATTACTTTGACTATGTATATTAACAGCTAAATCTGTGATGAGGGTGTCACATGAATTTTGCTTTTGGACTATGATTAAGTAATTTTAATGCACTGTTCTCGTTTATCTTTTATCCTTTTAACCCGTCAACTTACCTCGACTCCCTGCTTTTTATGTTGGAGAGGTAGTTGTGAATGAGTAGAGCTCTAACATTGTCATTATCATCGTTAACAGTGTGATCCTTAATTTAATAAAAATTACTTTTTCACTTGAGTATTTTGTGTCATATCAAGGACAGGGAAAACTTTACTTGCCAAGACCTTAGCTCGATTGGTGAATGTTCCCTTTGTAATAGCAGATGCCACAACACTAACTCAGGTATGCTGTTATCCTGTTACCTTGGCAAAGATAGGAAACAACTCTCAGCTTAATAATCTTTCGATAGAATCAATATTTTTCAAGATCTTGTTCCCTTAAATGTAAATTATGTCAACACTGTCCTTCAAATCTGAATTTCTTATTTCAATACATAATTTCCCCCTATGTATTTGTTACAATTGCACATATAGTCTGTGTGTTAAATTGTTTGAAATTTTCTTGAGCCAAGGATCTATTGGAAACAACCTAGCTACCCCATAAAGGTAGGGGTAAGGTCTGCAAACACCCGCCCTCCCCAGATCACACAAGACTTGTGATATATGAGTATGTTGCCGTTCTTAAATTGTTTGAATTTGAAGATTGGAGATCACATAAGCCTTGGGAACCATTTGATGGTTCTCCTTAGAAGCTGAAATGAGAAAGATGAGAAAAGAAGTTGAAAGTAATGAGGTTGTAAGGAGATGGAGAATAAAGAATAGCTGCTCTCATGACGATTCCCAGACCCCACTTCTGGGATTTTACTGGGTATGTTGTTGTTGTTTGCTTTCATGACGATTAGGCAAACCCAAATTTCACAGCTTGACTTTCTGGAACTATCGAATGTCATGAGTCTACTTTTCAGAGGATTATTGCTATGAGCCTGGAGACAAACATAGATAGTCTGTTCTTCATTTTGACATTCCAAGAATATTGACACCTAAGCATGTGTATAGATCGATGACACTTGGTCTCCAAACTTTAGGCCATCATGAAATGAGATGCCATGTTAATTTAAGCCCAGTTGAGATTAACTAGAATTTCCTGGTGGCTAGGTTAATTTGGTCTGAGCATGTTTACTAATCCTTGCTTACCTTGTTTCCAGAGCTTAATCACTGACGTCCTTCGTAGAAGTAAAGTAACAGAAACCACATGATGTTATCATTAAAAATGAGAATAATTTAAGTCTAATGCTTTGAGTGATCTAGTAACAAAATAGCCAACAAATGTATAGATTTTGTATATCTAAGTATAATATACTTATAGATACGTAACTATACATAATCAGTGTACATGTTCTGTATAGTTCAGCCATATTGGTAAATAAGTTTGGCCGAACTGTACTTATTGGTAAATTTCTCATTAAAAATAGTTGTCACCTTGATAAGAGTCCTGAAGCTGTGGTTTCCATTTAATGGTATACTTGTTCTGAAAAATCCAGTCAATGATAATACTTTTGTCTTCGTAGGCAGGATATGTTGGGGAAGATGTGGAATCTATTCTATATAAGCTCCTCACTGTAAGTACTAAATCTGTTGAGTCTCTTATATTTAATTTATTGTCCTATTACTGTTCTTGTTTTCTTTGTCTTGAGTTCTTTAGGTGGGGAAAAAGAAAATGTCATTGCTATCCTAGCATCCTTGCCAACTTAAATGTATGCTTTAAAACTAGTTTTTGTGATATAACGCAGATTACTGTTTATCTGATTATTGTAGAATGTGACAGATGAAACCTCTGATTATAAGAAAATGTTCTAATTTATTTCCTATTTTACTGGAGCTTTTCGAACTTTGTGTAACAAAAGACTTAGTAGAAGTAGTAGAGCAGGAACTTTCGTCCCTTACCAATCAGGTGGCCAGAAGGCTATAACACCAGCTGCAACTTTTTTTTTTCCCTCTTTCTATGGGTCTAGTTATTTGCATATCATACAATATTGCCACATTTTTTCCAGAGATCACTGCAAATCTAATCTAACTAAGCAGACCTAGAAATGAAGAGAAGTGTTACTACTTGTGAAATGCTCTTGCTTCTTAGAATGCATGATTTTGTTCATCCTTTTAAGTGATTTCTGGGCTTGATATGAGTTGTCATTTAATTACTCTGGTTTGATATTATTGTAGGTTGCTGACTACAATGTAGCAGCTGCTCAGCAAGGCATAGTGTATATTGATGAAGTTGACAAGATAACCAAAAAGGTTAATGTTGACTTATTAAGTGTTTTTTTGTTCTTTTTGTTTTTCAGATTAAACTTCACTAGCGACTTCTCGTGTGTCAGTTTAGCTTATTCCTCTTATATTGATATTTCCAGGCTGAAAGCCTCAACATTAGTAGAGACGTCTCAGGGGAGGGTGTCCAGCAGGCATTGTTGAAGATGCTTGAAGGAACAGTAAGTGCATTGCTTAGTTTTTGCTTGTCAATGGTGAATCGATCGCCACAATCTGTTACCACATGTGGATATTGTTTAATCTTGCAAACATAGAAGCAACTTTGACTGCTAATGGCTCATTACATTATATCTAGACAAATAGGTTTCGTATATGACAATAACCAGGCTGTTATGGAAGGATCACTTGAGAGTTGGAAGCTTAGTGTTGATTGCTTTATCTAACCAAACTATATAAGCTGCTTTCTTTTGTATCCCACTGACTGGCTGAATGTAGCTCGTCTTCTATGAAATAACTTTTTATCTTGCTGGTGGCCTTGATATTTGTTTCATGCCTTCTTTGGTTTCCTGCAACAGTCAGTATATTAACGGCGATTCCTTTTGTCCTTTATGCTAGTTTTATTCCAGAAGTAGCAGTGGTGGTTTTCTCTTGTAATATTATTTCCTCTTTCTTCTCTATTCTGAAGATATTTATGGGAATTACTTGAATCTTGTGTCTAATGTATTTAGATAAAGGAAGGGATGTTTTCTTTTCCATTTTCACATTTCGATTATTATCTATCCTCATTCAAATGACCTCCAGATGTGCGAAACGATTGTTGTGATCAAAGAATGGGTGACTATTTTAATAAGTAAACTTGCGATAGGGGATCGGTTTGGTCTTGGCTATGATTGGAAAAATTAATGGTTGTGTCTTATTTTGTTACTATAATTTTATTTGTTACTATAATTAGCTTTCTGTTACCTATCCCAAAATTAACAATAAAAATGGGCCTTCTATTGCAGATTGTCAATGTGCCGGAGAAGGGAGCCCGGAAGCACCCTAGAGGGGATAATATTCAGGTTGGTTATAAAAATATTTCATTATGGGATTAAGATATTTACTTGCAATCAAGAAGAATTTGGAGTATCCTGGGGCAAAAATGTTCATTGTTAGCTCTGCAGTGTTGACAGTTTATATGGGTGTCTTCAAATGGATAAAGATTTGTATCCAAGAAGATAATTTGATGTGCTTATGAGCTTGAGTTTAGGATGACTTAATTTACGTTCATAATTTTTTACTGATTTCATAACTGAGGTGTACTGACTCTTTCATTTGGCCTTCTGTTAGTGGGTGGATGATAGTTCTTCTGGAAGAACTAGTTAAAAGATCTTGACTAATTCTTTTGTCTAAGTGCATCTTCATATTTATTAGTTAACTCATTGCGCTTTATTTTTGTCCTTTTTCTTTTGGCATGCTAGGTTTTACAGTTGATTTGATGTTTCAGATATATATCTTTGAATAAAGAGTTTCTTATAGCCTAATTGTTTATGTCACTACAGATTGATACCAAAGATATTCTCTTTATATGCGGTGGAGCCTTCATTGACTTGGAGAAAACAATCTCAGAAAGGTCATACCACTTCCATGCCATAGTTTTATCTCTTTCCTCAAGTCGGATAGTACCTTATTCCTGCTATACTTGTTCATGTTCTCAGGCGCCAAGATTCTTCTATAGGATTTGGTGCACCAGTTCGCACAAACATGAGGACTGGTGGTGTCACTAGTGCTGCTGTGACGTCATCTTTATTGGAGACAGTAAGTTCTTCTGAACCCTTGCAGCTTAGCAAATCTTCCGGACTACATATACTAATAGGTTTTTTAGTTTGATTGTGGTTGTATTTTTCATGATCGTAAATGTAGCCTCCATGTTAGCTGCATTGAGAAACTGATGTGTATGGATTTCTGTGCTTATTGGTCAATGAAATTAGTTGCATGTGCTTCAAATGAAGTCAAATGTATGCTACACGTTTTTTCTGGAATTCGATTTTTTACCTGCATTTGTAGTTTGAGCATATGCAGAGTTGTATGTGGTAAACCGATTAAAAAAAGAGTTGTATGTGCTTGTGTTTCATTTACTTCCTCTGGCTTGTTTGATGCCAGTTGAATAAAGTGATATTTGGCTGAGATCTTTAAATGTATTATTTTGCTGCTTTAATGTGGCAAAATTACTACCCTCCCCAAACCCCACTTGTGGAATTTTATTGGGTATGTTGCTGCTGCTGTTGTTGTTTAATATGGAAAAAGTTCTGATCCATATGGTACTTCATGTAATTTCTAAATATTTAAGTTTTATTTTTTTGAAATATGGATGATTCTATGACCAATTTAGCTCATTGTTCTTACCTTTTTAGGTATGTTTGAAGAATTTACTAATCATAGTATGTCATTATCCTGTTATGCAGGTTGAAAGTAGTGATCTAATATCATATGGTCTGATACCTGAGTTTGTCGGCCGCTTCCCCATCCTTGTTACTCTGTCAGCTTTAACTGAGGATCAACTTGTGCAGGTAATGACTAATGTTTCCCGTAACTTGGTTCTTTGGAACTAATTGCTTTGTGCACATTATTATGATTTGTATGGAAAGGTGTGTCTTCCTTTGCTTGAATAAGGTGGATTTCTTTGTACATAAGTTATGCCATTGGGTTTAAACTTTCAATATTTTCATCCAGCATACGAGACTTCAGAGGCAAATTTAGGCTTTTCTCTTCTCACTGTTTCGGTTCTCTGCAGGTTCTAACTGAGCCAAAAAATGCTCTTGGGAAGCAGTACAAAAAGATGTTCCAAATGAACGGGGTAAGTGTTTGCCTCTCAAGATCTTTTTTGGCAATGCAGAAAGATGCGTCAGTTTATCTTTTTTAGACCCTGTTTCATTTGGGCAAGGAGCAGGTTGGAGCTTTTTAGGTTCCCGTTAATTTTATCAGAATGTTACTCCTCTCATACTTGGAGACTTCTTTTTCAGGTAAAACTGCATTTTGTTGAAGATGCACTAAGATTGATAGCTAGGAAAGCAATATCTAAAAATACTGGTGCTCGTGGATTGCGATCCATATTGGAGAACATTTTGATGGATGCTATGTATGAGGTATGTAGTATGCCTTTTTTCTTCTTCTTTTTCTCTGTGGACCTACAGGTCTAGTGAGGACTGTTCAGAATATACATTCTCTAGTGGTTACACAGACCTGGAAATGAACTTGTTAATTATGTAAAGCACACTGGTTGACATTATGATATTCAAATAGACATTTGCTTTATTGTACTTCTCTTCTAAGTTGCTCGGACTCTTCATTTTCGGTGCTGCAACATGGGTGTGGGATCCATACCTGACTTGGGGTATTTTGACCAAAATCGGCAGAGAAATTCGGTAGAGAATACAGATCCAAGCAACTTAGCTTTTCTTTGGCTGGAGATTATATTGCTGAACGTGATGTTCATAATAAAATTGAGCAGACCATGGTGCTTATTTCAAATACTGAACATCTCTATGATTGTGCTTAGAACATGCAGGTTGAATTCTGTGCATGTTTATATCATAAAGTATGTACTGAGTTAATGGGAAATTCTTGTTGGTTTTCACCAAGTATACTATGAAAGCTTTAGGTGGCATTCTTTTTGTTTTAACTTTGTAGACAGAAAACAATTAATCAATATTTGGAGGGGAATCATCGAAACAAAAGATAATAGCCTGGAGAGATATATTCTAAATAAACTGTAGCCTGTTGCTAAACTCCGTTGAACTTGCTTGTCCTTTATTCTATGTTCTTTTGTCGTTCCTTCTGGTAGCATATTTCTGATTTATATGTCTTGCAGATTCCTGATGTCAGAACAGGCGATGATGTAATAGATGCTGTTGTAGTTGATGAGGAGTCTGTAGGAATTGAAGGGCGAGGATGTGGAGGTAAAATCCTTTATGGCAAAGGTGCATTTGACCGACACTTCCCACAGAATAGATCAAAGGATTCTGAGGTAAGTTTAACCTGGCATGATCTAGTATTTGATGTTGCAAATACAGTGCAAATTATAGTATTCAATGTTTTTCATGTTGCATTACTACAGACAAATGCGGAGGGGTCTGATGGAGACCATGAGGCGGAACAGGAGCTTCCTTCCATTGTTGCTTTGTAAATGTTCTGGGAGGTGTATTTCTGGTGTCACTTGTGTACAGTAATCTAAATTCAATTAGACTGTTATTTAAATAGAGCCAATGTACTTTCATACTGCATGTTGTGTTTTCTTGCTATTTATTCTTTGATCTACTCTAGCTATATAATTCTGAAGTTAGAGAAAGTGTCACCCTTCTCATCTTTCCTCTTGGCTATTATTTGAACATATTATACATCTTATGTTCTAGTCATCGTTTAGAAACGCGATTTCTTCAAATGACCCTCTTTAGGTACCTTAACGTATTTGGTAAAGTTGCTATGTGACCTCCTGGTCATAGGTTCAAGCGTGGAAACAACTCCTTGTAGAAATGTTGGGGTAAGACTGATCTTTCTGTCTCTCAAGATAGGGGTAAGGTCTGTGTACACACTATCTTCTTTAGATCCTACTTGTGAGACTATACTGGGTATGTTGTTGTTGCCCTGTTAGGTGTTTGCTTGGGTATGTATCTACTCCGTTATGTAGTACAGACCCTACTACGCGATGTGTTATTAGCACAGGCAAGCTACTTTCAACCCTCGGAATGAAGAATAATCTTTGTTTGGGAGTTTCGCCTTCTATAAGTGAAACTCCATGAAATTGGCTATTTTTCAATTACAAGAATTGGAAACCACCTTTTTTGTGAACTGCTTCCCTAGCTGTCCAATTAGCTATCACTTTGAGGAGAAAGTTGGTGGGGACGTCATGGTCTATTGGTCGATGAAGCAATGAATTATAGTAGGTCATAAATTCAAATTCCAATATAGTAAAAACAAATATCAGGCCACTACTTCATTTGCCTAAATAACTATATCTCAACTAGTATAGTTATCCTATATACAACAACAACATATCCAGCGGAATTTTACAAATGAGATTTGGGAAGGATAAAATGTGCACAAATCTTACCACTATCTCATAGAGATAGAGAGATGATTTTCGGAAGATTCTCCTCTCATCCTATATAAAAGGTATAAAAAGGTAAGTGATTGAAAAACAATAGTTAGAGTTTGGTGGGGAGAGTGATGAGGTGTATAAAGTGATATGTTTGGTATTCACATTCTAGCATTTGTTTAAACCATGGGATATTTTTTTCTTTTTTTGTAAAAGAATGGGAAGATGGGTATGCAAGCAAAGGTGAGAGAGGTCTAGTAGTCTCCCTAGAAAGCAAAAGGTGTAACCAATTGCATCATTTGAGTGACCATTATTGAACAACCACCTCCTGTCCTAATTATAGGGAGAAGGTTTTATATGTCGCTTGTTTTAAAAAAATTGAGGAATTTTTATTTTTACACATAACAAATTTGAAAAGATTTTAATTCTTTTTCATTTAATTTATAAGTGGCCAAGAGACATCATTATTATCCTTTTCTTGTTCCTCTTTTGTCACTACTTTACACGCTTCTTTAGATCAACTTGACAACTTCATAGAAATTCATTCTCTGAGTGCAACTCTTTATATATATGGTCAAATGCATGTTACAGGTTTGAAACCTGTTATATTTTCTTTTTCAAAAAAAAAAAATTGAAGTAGAGAAGGATTAAAGGGCGAGCTTATTATTTATCAATTGGATTTCGATCCACAAAAAAATTGATAGACATAAGAGACTCTTTAAAGAAGTTTGTTGTTAAGACCATCATAGAAAATGAGAGGGAAAATAATTTAGTGCATTTCCAAGCTCTTTCTGTTTTCGTATATTTAACTGACTGAAGGCATAAAACCATTTGTGTACACTTTGTTGGAAGTTATGTCTATTTCCTGAGAACATGATCTTAATCTAAGTTTATGGAGGATGAGACGGATTAAGGTAGTAGGTTAGCTAGTAAGGAGTTTAGCGTTATTATACTTATTCTTCCATATGTTGTAGTGATAGTATTACTCTTCTAGCTTTTTGTTCTTTTATTTGTGTTATTATGTGTTATTTGTTGTATTTTGATAATTATTAAAAGGCCTGAATATGTTATTGCTTTTCTTAAGCTAAGGGCCAAAGACAATTTTTTTACCTTCCAAGGCAGGAATAAAGTCTAGATATACTTTATTATCTTTAAACCTCATTTATAAGACAACACTAAATATGTTGTGCATATATATAAAATTATATAATAGACTTACACTCTATTATAAGTCTTGTTTAAAGAATTTAACATAGGGCTTATGATAAAAAATTAACTCTATTTTTTAATGATAAATTTTAGCTAGTAGATATTATA
>JAABOM020000075.1:17570792-17584182 GCA_011800125.2 Solanum clarkiae
ATATATGTATGGAAAAGGCATAAATTCACTCCCAGAGTTGTTTCGAAAAGTCATTTACACACTTTAACTATTTAAGTAACCTATTTCATACTTATACTATGACAAAATGAATTTTTTTAACCATTCCTATTTCAATCAAGATTTGAAGAACACCAGTTTGAACATTTTTTCATCATTTTTGGTTCTCTTTCTTCGAGATCTTGAGTTTCGCTTCTTCTTCCATACATAATAATTTTAATTTTAATATAAAAAAATAATTTAATGTCGTACGCGCTAACAGAGTGTGACAGAAACGCGCTTGGGATTTGGTGTAGAAAGGGTCAAATAAATTCACTTTGACAAAGCACAGGTGTGTAAAAGGTCACTTAAATAGTTGAGGTGTATAACTGACTTTTTGGGACAACTTCAGGGGAAAATTTTCTTTTATATAGCACGATTTGAATAAAAATTGATTCAAATCAAACTAAACTGATTAAATAAATCGATTTTATTTGGGTTTGATTTTAGTTTTTTTAAAAATCGATAGTATTTGGTTTGGGCTTGGATTTGTTTGAAAAAATCGAAGAAATAATCAAATCGAACCAATAAATTATGTTCATATATTTTATAATTACTAGTCTTGTTGTACGTGTTTTGCGCGTGATAAAAACATGTATCAAATAAGAAGTAAAAGACTATCAAATAAGGAAGATTTACGAGTGTTTTTATGGCTAGAAATTCTTATTTTATCACTTCTTTCCATATACTTTAAAAGTTAATATTATAAATATAATCAAATAATATTTTTTTTAAAAAATTGTGAAAAGACGATTTTAACTAAAGTAGAGTCTTTTAATGAAAGGTAAAAAATTCAAACAACATTTCTAAGGGCCTTCATGCTTTTAATATAGTATAAATATAGATATAGATATAGATATAGATAGATACATGCGTAATACATTATTTATAAAAATAATTTTGAAGATCTTATATATGTTTTCATCAAATTTTATTTTTTTTAATCTATTTATGAAAGAATAAATGTTTAATACAAGAACATTTATCTTATTGATTTCATGTCTATGAATGTCTATGACAATTCTTGGTGGAACTAGAAATGTAACTATCTCTTTCTTATGGTCAAAAATCAAAATGGTGAATTTGAAACTTTATTCATAGTAAATAAGGTGATTGACAGTTCTATAATATCAGTTGTTCTAACTATTTTCCCTTTATATTGTTGTCACTTTTTCTCTATTTTAAATATATTTTCGCTTTTTATTTTTATCCATGGTTTATAACTGAATAACCGAACCAAATCAAATCGAAATTGATAACAAACAAACTTGATAAATATAAATTATAATTAGTTTGGTTTGATTTTATAATTTTAAAAATTAATTAAGATGATTTGATTTTGATTTTAATTTTAATTTTGACCAGCAATCAACTTAAATCGACCCTAACAATCAATTCAAATCGATCGGTGAATAGTCGTAACTCCAACGATGAGCACAAATATTATACACTGTCGTTGAAGCTAAGCGTATGATTATTTTTAGCCGACTAACTAAAAATGTTAATTTGATGAAATTTAAATAAGAAGAGTGAGAAATAAGATATATATATATATATATATATATTATATATATTCATTTGTCCAATTCTACATCATGGCGTCACCTGCATCCCACCGCCCATCTTGCATAAAGAATAAATCCTTCTCTTTTTAAATTATATTTGTCATTGGATTGTTTACATTTGTTGCTCAATTTGGATAATAATAATACTCTATAGCTGTAACAAAGTATGACTTAATTCCTAATTAATCATAAATGCATGGTTTAATAGTTCTTTTATGTATCCATCATTAAGCTATTACCCTCCCCAGACCCCACTAGTGGGATTATACTGGATATGTTGTTGTTGTTTTATGGTGCAACAACAATAACATATTTAATAAATGTCACAAGTGAAGTTTGTGAAGGATGATGCATATGCAGATCTTACTAGTACCTTATGGAAATAGAGAGATTGTTGTTGAAAGACCTTCAGCTCAAATGTACCAGTGTCAAATAGAAGAAGAAAAATACAATAGATGTAGCATAGTGGCTAAAACGAAGAGCAAAGTCAATTTTACAAGAAAAACAATAAAAGTGACAAAATTATCAACGAGCAATAATAACACGACAATAATGGCACGACTAATCTTATGACAAATCTTGTACCATCATAAGGCAAAACATCTTACCCCATTTTACCCCTACCAGTCTTCTACCCTAATATGCGACATCTACTCCTTTCTATTTAAGATCATATCATTGATGATATGAAGTTGAGTCATATTGTGTCTACTTACCTCTCTCCAATACTTTTTCATTCTACCCTTACTCCTCTGTATAACTCCCAAATCCAAGCTCTCGCACCTTCTGATTGGAGCATTGACACACCTTCTTTATATATGCCCAAACCATCTTAATCTTGTTTTTTTCATTTTAGCATAGAGGCCACTTTCACCTTCTCTCAATTATCCTTATTCCTAATCTTATCACTCCTAGTATATCCCACACATCCATCTCAACATTTTTTATTTCTACAATATGCATCTATTGAACATGTGAGTTTTTGACTGTCCAGCACTCCACTCCATATAACAGAGATGGTCTTATCAACATTCGATAGAACTTACCTTCAAATTTAGGTACTTAGGTGGTACCCTTCTTATCATACAATACTTCAGAGACAAGCCTCTATTTCATCCATGCAGCCATAATGTGATTTGTGACATCGTCGCCAATGTCCTTACTACTTTGAATGACGGACCCAAGATAGTTAAAGTTTTCTTTCTTGGGAATAGATTGAGTGGCAAGCCTCACTTCCATGTTCACTTCATTCATTAAAACGCCACTTCATTCGTCAGAACACCAAATTCGTACTCTAAATATTTTATTTTGATCTTGCTTAATTTAAACACTTTAAACTCTAGAATTTGTTTCAAAACCTTCAATCTATCGTTAACTCTATCTCATGTTTTATCAAAGAAATACTATGCTATTCATCAATAAATATATTATAAAATCTCATTATAAATAAATTATGTCAGTTGATTTATTACCAAGGCAAAATGAGAAGGACTCACCATTATATTGCAAGTCTATTATCTCACATTAATAATTACTATGCTATAGCAAGGACCGGGAAGTTTTCTTTTTCCAAGCCGGCGAAAATGACCTCCACATTTCCACAATGTCTACAATCAGAAAATATTTAATTTGTTACTCCGTTGGTTTTATATTAGTTATATTCACATTATTAAAAATAGTCTTTTAAAAATATTTTTAAATTTACAAAATTCAAATATAATTAAGTAGGTCTTGCCATTTTGCTCTGAAGATTAATTATTTTAAAGAGTAAACAATATTAAAGAACTAAAAATGTATTAGTAAAAAAAAAATACTACTCCTTCCGTCTATTTTACGTGTTACCTTTTTTTTTTCGTATAAAAAAAATGTCACCTTACGCTAATAGGAGACAACTTACTTTTAAAATTCTCAATGAAGTGATTCTTAATAACACAAACATCTAAGAGTGATTTCAGATCACAAATTTTAAAAATCTTCCTTTTTTTTCTTAAATATTGTATCAAATCAAAGGATGTCATATAAAATAAGACAAGGAGAGTACATTTTATTTATGATGTTTAAAGAGCATTTGGAAGGAAATCTAATGACTAATCTGAAACTGAAAGAGTACGTGATAAATTAAATAAAAGTAAATATATGTAATTATTAGTATTAAATAATAAGTGTACGTAAAACATATGCTCCCTCTCCGTCTCAGTATTCATGACACCTCTCTTTTTTTAGAAATAATTTAATTATTTTTGAAATTAAATTAAATTAATATCTTAAAATTTAAAATATTAATAGTATATCAACAAACTTATAGGTTGCAAATTGTAATTCTTTGATATTAATGTAATAAAAAAATTTTAAATATAAATCAAAACCTCCATACTTTAAATTTGGAAAAGTGAAATGAAAACTACTAAGCATGGCCTCGTTGACCCACCTTATATATTCACTTTTGATTTTATTTTAATTGGGGTTTGACATAATATTTAAGAAAAATTAATTAAAATATTATTTAATTAACATATCTCTAATAAATAATTAAATTTTTATCGATGTATGTATTTCTTAATCTTAAAATAATTAATGTTAGGGATGAAATTGAAAAGAAAAAATAAAATAAAATTCTCCCTTGATTATTTCCTCTGTTTAAAAAAACGATCTTTGATTTTTTGGTATGTCTAAAAAAGAATGACTCTTTTTTTTGTCAAAATTTTAATTTTAATTTTTTACATGACATATTTAAGATCACAACATTAAAAGACATTTGATATGTTTAACATAACTTTAATTTAGAACCATAAGATCAAAAAAAAATTTATATTGTGTCAAGTCAAACTAAATTTTTTTTTTAAATGAAGGAAGTAATTATTATAAAATAAATATTTTTAATATATATGACAATTAAAATAGGATGGATAAAGTATTTTTCTACTGTAACAAACTTTTTCTCTTTTTTTTTCAGAAAACCAAAAAAAAAAAAAAAATCACCAAGTAGGCAAATAGCTGTATTGGGAATTTCAGAACCCAAAATATCACATCAAAATAGCCAATAGGTTTCTGCATTAATCATTTCCATTTAAATTTTAAAATAAAAGTAAAACAGCAATTAAGAAAAATCATTGGCCGTCAGATAAAGTATCTAACAACAAATTATGTCGGAAATTTGACGGTGATCCTCATTTCTCTCACAGGAATTCAGAGTCACCGAGGGGGTGAGGGGTCGAAGAAAGGAAAAACAACTTCTTTTTCAGGGAGAGAAAGTGGTTGTTTGGTTTGGTTCTTTATCAGAATCCGTTACCGATCTTTCCTTTTGCTGCTTCTTTCCGTCAATATCAAGAAATGTGATTTTTGTGATATGCGCCATTTGTGACTTGGAATTTATTGGGTGGAGAGGAAGATTGAATCTTTTTCTCTATTTGATAATTGGGTCAAAGTGGGTTGCTTCAGATTTTTGATTTTGTAAAGGAGCAATGGAAATGGAGAGCATTGAGTGTGTTTCCTCAACTGATGGCATTGAAGATGAAGAGATCCAATCTTCTGTCTTATCTCATCATCATCAATTTTCTTCTGCAAAAACTCATAATATTGTTCCTCCCGGAATTGCCCCTACTAGTGTGCATGAATTGCTTGAATGCCCCGTTTGCACCAATTCTATGTATCCACCAATTCATCAGGTCTTGTCTTTTTCTTTTTCATTAATGTTTGTTTGTTTGGGTTTTGTTCCTTTCCTCTTTGAGAGATTCGTTTGTTTTCAGTTTTCGCCATGTGAAAGATTGTTTTTTAATTTCTTCAATGTTAGTTCTTACTGTTCTGTTGATGGACAATGATGTTAAATGTGTAGAAAATGGTATGTTGACCTTTGTGCTATTTTTACCTTAAAAAATTGAAGTTGATGTTGTTTGGAACTTTCAAACGCTTTTTTGGCTCTTTAGAAATATAGCAAACTTTAGATTGAGGTAATTTGGTTGTGAGGATTTCGAAAGTCTTTCTGGAGAATTTGATTGGGTTTGTATCAATTTCAGAATATTTAAAGAATTGATGATCAACTTGTGACAGCTTCAGTTCTCGGAAATGACTGCAGATTATTGGATATGTTGTATATTTGACTGTTCGGGGTTCGCCAATTGATTGGCAACTGAGTTTGACCGTTTTCTGATTCACTTGGTTAATTTTTCTAATGAATGTGAAGAAAGATGATCTGCTGCTTGTTGAATAAACATATCAGTCTAATGACTCTGTACTGCTTTAAATAGAATCGTTTCATGAGATTGTTTAACGAGAAAGATTTAGTCAGGTCCTTGCACCCAAAGATGTGGCATAGCAGTCGATGAATTGGATGAAAATGATGTGAGACCAGGGTTTGAATTTTAGTTGAGAAAAGAAAAGTTGCTTGGTGATTTCCTCCCATCAGTCTAAGCCTTGGTTGACAGAGTTACTACGCTAGTGGAGATAGTAGGTACATGGTGGAATAGTCTAGGTGTGCGCTAGTAGGTCCAAACACCACAGTTGTAACATCTGCCGGCTGCGTAGATTGGTTAGAGTCATTCTGCGTATTAATACGCTTTGAAGCTCATTGTCTTTGATTGAGAGCTGTGCAGCCTCTTAAGCTCTTTCTGTTGGAGCATTGTATAGGATCAAACAAGTGTAGTCTTGGAAGACTGCATCAATTTGGTCCTACAGATGTTCAAATATGTCGGATAGGGTTGTCAGAGAAAAGAAATGATAGGAAGGCACTTGATCTATGCAAACCACATAATCTCTACTGCCCTCCCCATTGAAAAATAAATAAATAATTACAAGAAATTTATTCTCACTGCACAGAAAATGAGAGGCTTCAGAAGATGGATAAGAAAATGTATGTGAAAGTTTGATGTGTTTGTATAACTGCAATTTATGAAGGTAAATTATATGGCTTCACTCTGTAGTCATGTCCAAATTTTCTTGGATAAGTTATCAATGGTTCTCTTGGTGCGAGTGATTCAGCTTGGCCTTTCAGGAAATATCAAATGCCACTGGGAATTGTATAAGCTGAAACTAGACATTCATCTGCATATATTGGTATTGTCTTTCTAGTTATAGGAAGCCTGTCAGTTGCTATAATCTTTGAGTATATTTCAGGTGACTTGAATTTTCCATCATTATTTTGGTTGACTTCACTGCAATTCAATATTGCTTAATTCTAAATCCACTGGTAATTCTATAAGCAGAAGTAGGAACTCCTCAGCATATATAGGTACTGTCTTTTTGTTTCATTCTAGTAAGCATGTGGTACAACCTGATATATATTTCAGGTGACTTGATCGGAATTCCCATTGCTTGTATCTTATAGAATAAATGTGTAAAGTTTGTTTCCTGTAGAGATCAAGATGGAAACTTGTTACGCGTAACTGCAGCTGACTAAATACTTGCCTGGTTAAATCACTAGGAAGAAAGATGGTAGCATAGGGTAGCGTAGATTCCTAAGTTTCCACCAAATTAATCCATCGACAATTAGTAAAAGAAGCTGCTTTCGTACATCATATAAAGTGGAAAGCATGTCCTTAGAGAATGCTAGGCTAGTATAACCACTAACGAATATGTGTTTTCTCCTTTCCCTAGAGCTTTTCTCATTTATTAAAATTAGTTTTGTTATGATTCTCCTTGCTGCAAGTAAAAAAAATTTTTGATGATAGTTTGTGGTGCATAAACTGGGTGACCCATGACAGACGTCTATGCATTTGTTCCTTTAGCCTATAAAATTAGAGTTCTTATAGTGGTGTGTGACTTGAAAAGTTCTTTTATCTTGCAGTGTCACAATGGGCACACGCTTTGTTCAACCTGCAAAACAAGGGTGCACAATCGATGTCCTACATGTCGACAAGAGCTTGGTGATATAAGGTGCTTAGCACTGGAGAAAGTTGCAGAGTCACTTGAACTGCCTTGCAAATATTTCTCTTTGGGATGCCCAGAAATATTCCCATATTACAGTAAGCTCAAGCATGAGGCACTGTGCAATTTTAGACCATACAATTGCCCATATGCTGGATCAGAGTGCTCAGTGACTGGTGACATCCCTTATTTGGTATCACATTTAAGAGATGACCACAAAGTGGATATGCACACGGGATGCACATTCAACCATCGTTACGTGAAGTCAAATCCTCGAGAAGTAGAAAATGCCACATGGATGCTGACGGTAAGCCCAGCAAGTTTTAAACTTTTTGGCGTTGAATAATGATGCTCAGCATAGCATCATGATTCATGTGTTATCTGTTTCATGCTGTTTTGGATTATGGAAGTCTTTAGGTATCCTTGTTGTTCATCCTAACCACCAGGATGCTGGCAGTATAAAAGTTCTGTGGGTGAATACTGAACTGGGAAAATGTGGATAAGCAAATTATGCTGTGGCCGTTTCTCAATTATCGTGTTCTCTATTTCTGCAATATCTCCTCTCATGTTTTCTTCGATAGGTAGATCCTTTCCTAGGGATTCTCTTAAGGAATACATTGGACAGTATTATATCATTCTATTGAAGGTCGCACTTCTCATTTATTGGATATTGAGTTTCTGAATAGCGATTAGCGATGAAGGAAGAAAGGCATCCTTGTAATGGTCTTCAAATAAAGAAAAATGCCTTTGTGATGTTAGAGGAGATGTGTTGTGGCATTTTACTTTTAATATATACAAATACAAGATTGGTAGGGATGAATTTTAAGACATGACATGTTTTAATTTCTGTCTCTGGCAGAAATGCAAGGTAAGGCTGCGTCAATAGACCCTTGTGGTTGGGCCCTTCCCTGGACCTTGTGCATAGCGGGAGCTTTGGTGCACCAAGCTTGCCCTTTCTAGACATCTTGTGGTTGCTTGCATTCTGCATAATGTCGCTTTCTCTCCTCATATATACCTGTTGACGTATCCCGAGTTCATTCTCATTGAACAACACTTTTTGCTCCTTTCTCAGGTCTTCCATTGTTTTGGACAGTATTTCTGTCTCCACTTTGAGGCCTTCCAGCTTGGTATGGCCCCTGTTTATATGGCCTTTCTACGATTTATGGGTGATGAATCTGAGGCACGCAATTACAGCTATAGTCTTGAAGTAGGAGCAAATGGTAGAAAGCTTATATGGGAAGGAACACCAAGAAGTGTTCGAGATAGCCACCGCAAAGTTAGGGACAGTCATGATGGTCTAATAATCCAACGTAACATGGCACTTTTCTTTTCTGGAGGGGATCGAAAGGAGCTGAAACTTCGAGTTACTGGACGGATATGGAAAGAACAACAAAATCCAGAAGGTGGAGTGTGCATCCCAAACATATGTAGCTAATTTATTTCGCGGAGTGATTTTTTTGTTCCTTTTCCCTCCCTTATTTTTTCCTGTGGATGTATGTGTGTGTGAGTGTGACAGTGGGTGTAAAGAAATAGACAGCAATCTGTTTGTACCCTCGTACCTTCATGCTCTGCCCAGCTACATGTCATTGTCCCTGAAGATTTAGTCATATCAATTGTTAATAACAATTTTACAGCTCCTTGTGTTGTAGCGTAATCTTGATTATCCAATAACTCATAGTTACTAATAATAAATAAATGAAATGGTCAAACTGCTACACTAAAGTAATGTAGTAGTAGAAGCCAAATAATTGAAAGATGAACTTGATGCACACTTTGGCCCAACAAGATTTTAACTGCATTTAGTTCAGAGGAGTCCTATCTATTGGCTTCCCTTGGGTCTCCAATAGGTCGCAGATTGCAATACGGAGGGTCCTGCACAGAAGCCCAGATTCACAGAATTTTTACTTCTTGATCAATTCAAGGGGACAATAATGGAGGAGGACAGACTAAATTGGAGAAGACATAGTAAGGGCAGTTTTACGGTGAATCTGGCATACACACATCTTAATCAAGCTGATCAACAGTTCTATATATGGAACTGGAGAGCACTGAGATACCAGCCTAACACACGACAACTTAAAAGAGAACAGGAATGCATTTGTGTTCATGGTGCTATCAAAGTGGTAAGGAAGGAAAGTAACTACCATTTATTTATACACTGTGAGGTTACTAAGAGTCCTATGGCAACTTTTCCCAAGCATAAAAGATTTGTCATGGATCATGCCCAAGACTACAGGGGAGCTGCTTGCTTGTCGGTACTTTGTCTGGGGGACTAATGAAACAAAATAGGGGACCAGTCAAAAAAATCAATTTTGAAGTAAGGAAGATGTTATTTCAATGTTAGATACTATGGTAGCTGTAGACTTTTGATGTTTCTGCTAACAGTAATTGTAAAGATGGCCTAGCACAGCCTTTGTGCTACCCACGCATACTATTGTTGTCATTCTAAGAAAAAAAGTGTCCACTGTAAGCCTAGATGGGAAGCTAATGCTTTATAAGATTCAACTGCGTGACTACTATGATTAAAAAACAAATTTAACTACGTTAACACTACGATACAGGTTCCACAGTATTATCACAAAATAACTTGGTTACTACTGCACTAGGCAACAGGAAAGGAGTATGAGTTAGATTACACGACATATATGGCTGCATTTCAGATAACACCACATATATTGCTGCATTTCAATTTGTTACTCAACATTTAGTAAAACTGATCAAGAAATCATTCATTTCATTTCCACCTAAATTACAAACAATTTTCCACTAGCAATTTACCATAAGAGGATCATAGTACGTGGTTGGAAGTGTGGCATAATGAAAAGAAACCATGTTTCTCATTAGTTATCACCAACATATTTATCGTGCTGCTACCAAATCAAAGTGCACCATCACTTCTAGCTTCTGTAGCAACCAGGCTCTCAGCTTCTGCACCATCACTTCTAGCTTCTGTAGCAACCAGGCTCTCAGCTTCTGCACCCTCACCAGCAGAACTAGCCTCCACAGCAGTATCTCGGACACTCACCTCCTGTTCAGGGACTGCTTGTTTGTCATCGTTATTGATGCTGGCAGCCTCACCAGCAATTGTTGACTGCTCTTCAGGCTCCTTATTTCCAAACAATTTAGGACTATTTATCAAAGAGGAAACAGCAGCTCTTGCACTGGCCTTCGCTTTTTCAGCTGCTTCAGCCTCCCTCTCTGCGGCTTCTTTCTTCTCCCTTTCGATATCATCCATGAGCTTGGTCAACTCCTCATCTCTGCCTTCCTTTGCCAAGGCTTCTCGGACAAACTCTTGCAATTCATCAGAGAAATCAGCTGGATCCTCCCTCAACATTCTATCCACAATCTTAAGCACCTCATCATGCTGCCCAATCTCAAATAATGCATTCATCATAAACTTGTAGCTATCATCATTCATCCTGAGTTTTCCCATCATCAGATCAAAAAATGATTTTGCTTCATCAACTTTTCCAACTTTGACCAAACCATCAACCAACCTATCATAAACCCCAAGGTTAGGCCTCAATTTAGACTCAACCATGGTCTTAAAATAAGCAGCAGCGTCATCAGGCCTAGCTTCTTTAAAGCAAGTATCCATCAACAAAACAAACGTGAATTCATCAGGGCTGACCCCCTTTTCGCCCATATCCTTATAGAGCTCCTCAGCTTCACCCAACAAGTCATTCTTGCACAATTGCTCAATCAGATTATTGTAAGACAATGTGTCTGGTCTACACCTCTTCTCTCCCATGCTGTTAAAAACATTAATTGCGTCTTTAAACCTTCCCACTGCACAATAACCATCCACCATTACATTAAAGCTACCCAAATTCACAGTCAATCTTTTTGGAGGATCGTGCTCATTCAGCATCCTATCAAATAGCTTCAATGCCTCATCAAACTTCCCATTCTTGCTTAAAGCATCTAGAACATAGTTGAATGCCACAGCACTCATCTTGATCTTGGAATTCTCACCCACAGCTTCCTCATAACACTCCATAGCCTCCTGCTCCATACCCCTCAAGAAATAACCTTTCATTAAGCTCCCATAAATCACCCCATCCGAAACACTCCCTCCCAATTTCTCCTTTAATTCTTCATAAAGCTCGAAAACCCCATCTGGATTCGAACTCTTAGCATGTCCAGACATCAAATAACTATACACAGTTGGATCAGCACTAAACCCCTTAGATAACATTTCCTCCTTCAATTCCATCGCCCTATCAATCTTGTTATTATCAACAAGCCCTTTAATAAGTATCCGATACGTAGTCGGGGAAGGGTTAAAAGGTGCATTATTGATGAGCTGTTTGTAATGTTCCATAGCCATATCCGTTTTCCGGCAATCCATAAAAGCCGTGAGGAGCAGATTATGTGTGACAATATTAGCCCCGATACCAGCCTGCGTGATGAAACGGTGAAGAGCAAGTAGATCAGAATATCGAGACTGCCGGAGTTGCGCAGCCATAACAGCGTTACAAGTAAAGATAGTGGGGCGGCAATTGGAGTAAACAGAATGCCGCGTGTACAAAGCAGCTTCATCCAAATCATTCTCGCGAATCAACTTGAGAATCCGGTTATGGAGATTAAGTCTATTACCGGATAGTGCAGAAACAGTTTCCGGGATCTTCGGTGCATTCGGGTTATTAGTGGAGCTAGGGTTTTGAGGTGTAGTGGGACGAGGTTGGTTTTGTTGACGAAGAGAGGATAAGGGGGGTTCAATACGGAGTCGGCGTTTGCGTTTACGGCGTTCGGCGGCAGCCTCTTCTGGGGTGGCAAATGAGAGGAGACGGAGGGAGATGAAGGAAGGTGGTGGTTGAGGACGGCGGAGATAATGGGGTTTAGCTAGGGTTTTGAGGTGATGGGTGAAAAAAGTGTGCTTGGAGAGAGCCATCTTGCAAAAATGGGAGGATTAGGGTTCTGTCAGGGTTTATCAGTGGGAAAGGGATTGAAGAAGACGGAGAATAGGTTCTGGAAAACGGGTTAACATGTCATATTTTACTCTTTAAAATTCAATTGAAATTGATATTCAAATTGAAAAAAAAAATTATTTCTTTTAACGATTTTACATTTTATGTATAATTGATTAATCGATAATCCAGTGGTAAAATTATATAATCATATTTATATCATTTGACATAAAATCTTTAATTTAGAGTTTTATTTTATACTTTTATTTGTGACTGTCTGTTATTCTATATGTGACAGTTTTTACTTTTGAACAAGATGTAATCTGTTAACTCATGTGTATTGTTTATTTGATTTGTTCCCTTTTTTTAAATTATTTTTAATGATTTTTTCTATGTCAATCTTAACGGTCAAATTAATAACAAAATCGACAACTATCAGAGAAATCAATAATTAATAAGTTAATATCATAATGACTCATTTAGCATGCCTATAAATTGATAATCAGTATTCAGTACATTCCAAAATCAAACTAAATCATTCAACACACAGTCCTAAACCAAATAGGACTATTGTAAGTATTGGTTAAAAAAAATTAAATATGAATCAATTTGCACTCTGTTTGGATGGTTCACACGTATTATTTTATATTATATTATGTTGTATCATAGTATAGTATTTTAGTGAATACAACTTTTGAATAATTCTTAATGATTTGAATGATAAATCTAAAAAAAAAAAAAAGATAGAGCTACTGTAAAAAGATTGGAATAAAAGATAAAATATGATTATTAAATAATAAATAAATAAATGAGAAAAAAATTGTTACGCCGAAAAATGACCGACTCTTAAAAGAAGAATAAAAAATCAGTTTAAAACTCAATTATTTTGAGAAATAACCAATTTTTTTTTAAATTTTAAAGAAAAATAGAGTCGCCACCTAATTTTAAGGATAATTAGGAAACCAAAAATATTTTTAAAAGACTAACAGAAAAATCTTT
>JAABOM020000075.1:17592269-17606808 GCA_011800125.2 Solanum clarkiae
CTTCTACTTTTGCGACTTGATATTTTTGAGACGGAGGTCTTCCGGAAATAATCTCTCTATCTCTATGAGCTAGTGATAAGGTGTGCGTACATTTTACTCTCTCCAGACCCCACTTGTGGGATTCCACTGGATATGTTGTTGTTGTTATGTTTTCTTCTGACATTTATTTATATTATATAGTGAATTTCAAATTAATCGATGCTGCCTACCAGTAAATCTTATTTGTACTGATGCTACTCTTGCTACACCTTATGGTATAGTCTGTTTGCAGTATCAATAATGATTTTTAGGTGAAGACGAAGACAATCTCCAACGGCTTCTATTCTTCCTTATGATGGAGCTGTGTCATTATTTTATTTCACATTGTATTCTTCGAAGCTCTTGTACTTGTTTAGACTAGAATCCTTTGGATGCCATTCTCAGAAATTTTAATTCGATTTTTAATCTTGTACTTGATAAATTCAAAGATGTTTACAGTGATATCTCCTGTTTCTTTCATCTTTCCCATGGTTCTCCTATATAAATGTTAGAGTAGGTGACCGCAGCTCGGTAGGTTGTGTTGTGACAGACAGTGCCCAATCCACTTTATCCACTAAATTACACCCTTGAATACAGAGATTTATCACTTTAATCACAACAATTGCACACAAAATTTTAAAATTTTGGACACTCGTAGCTCTGTAACCACAAGTATCCACATGCGATCTGTATTTAGTAGTCAGGGAGAAGGTGAAGGAAATGGGACATACCCGTGCAGTGTTAACAATGAAGCCATAATTATCAACAATATTGCCAATATCAGCATCCACCCTCTGCAGTAAGCTCTTCTGCTTTTGAGCGGCGGCGGCGGCGGCAGCAGCAGTTGGTCCGCCTCCTCCAACATTTCCTCCCTTATTCATTGAGGCTAACCTAAACTTCCTTTTCCTATTTTTTTTTTATCAAAAATCAAATTAATAGAGAGAAGTGAAACAGAAAGAACACAGATTCTACGAACTTCTTTTCTTGCACACCGGGTGCTTGGTGCAGGTGAGGAATTAATTGGATCATCAGTTTTAAAAAAAAGATTGCGCAAATTACATATATAAGTTTACAGAAAAGTAGTCCTTCTTTTACTGTACATGTCTATACAATAGAATTTTTTTTTTTTTTTTTTATAAATTATGATATATTGACTATACATGTCAATATAATAAGAATTATTTTTTTTATAATTATTTTAAGTGAAGTGTCTTTCGACGTAATTTACCCAAAAATATATATATTCAAAATTTCCGTTTTATATTGGGATGATTTGATGTCATTATATTTTTGCTTATTTTATTTCTATTATTTATAGTCCATCTGTTTCTATCTACATATTCCTTAATGATATTATTCTTCCAATTTTACTTTAAAAGTTATTTAATGTTGAAAGTATCTACTTGAACAATATAAAAAAATTAAGTAAATCGATCAAATTAATTAATCAAAACAAATTAATTTATTAAAAACTTGACTTCAAGAAAATACTAAATGAGGATATAATGGTATACTTGCCTAGTTTCTTCAAGGAAGTGAAACATAAAATGGTGATAATTAAATAGAAATGGAAGGAGTAATAGCTCAGTCTCATGACTTTTAAATTGTTAATGCGTGATATTATGTAAGTGCAAAAAATAAATAGGAGTACAATCTATTCAATATTGTAATACAATACAATATAATAAAATGTTGTACGTTATGAAATGATACGTGTTGATCATCCAAGCAAGTAGTTGTATTTTATGACAAGGTCCAAACTATTCCGTGACCATCTGCAAATGTATATTGAAATTCCATTCAATTGTCCCTTGTACATACATAATAATATTGTTAGAATTAGCAAATTATGGATCTAAAGTCCTCGAAATGGACATACGTAACAATAAGAGATCTCAACAATAACATATCCAACAAGTGAAGTCTGAAAAGGATAAAATATACACAGACCTTACCACTACCTCATAGAGATAGATTGTTTTGAGGAAACCCTCATCCCAAGAATCAAGCCCCGATAAGAGATCTCAATTTATGAAATAAAAATATGAATAAGAAACTCACATAGTGATGGAAAGCTCCATGTTCCATGGTACTACGCTGAGAGACAACTAGAGAGAGTGGGGTTTGGGAAACAGCTAAAGCCTCATGCTTATAGATCTCAAAAACAAGCAAGGTTCGATCTCATTGTCTAGACACTGACAACCATTTATCCCAAAACATAGTACTTAACTACCTATAAGTATGTATGAAATAAGCCTAGTCGTCTTCTTCAGTCTCTTCATCATCGTCGTCGTTTTCACCATACCTCCATCCATCCCCGACTTCATCACGTTCCTCTTCTGTTTCTTCACTATCTTCTTCATTGTAGTTCTCTTCTTTAAGTGGCCAAGGCTTCTTCGATATACTTAGATTGACTTGAGAAGCACTAGATGAGCTTTTGCGTGCAACTTTTAAAGGTGGCTGCTTTAAGCTTGGTTTCGACCTGCTCTGTTTCTGAATTTTTCCATTTCCACGCCTTGCAGAATATGCGTCCTGATCACTGCCTTCATCCATCTCGTTGTCAGCAGTGGATTGAGCAGTTCTCGTGTTCTCCTCCGGGAAATGACCAGGATGATTGTTCCTAAAATGAAGATTCAGCTTGTATTCATGGATGTAAGATTTGACACAACCTTTGTACGGACATTTGTGAGGACGGTCAACTGCTGGTGGGCCAGAAGCTGCTGAAGAAGATTTTGGGGTCTTCACTGGCTTCTCCACAGGAGGGGCATACTTTGGTGCATGTGCATCTGGTGTGTTCTACATAATGAAAAAATTTAAAATTGTAATCAAATCCAGCTCCAAGTGCTACTTAGAAGATGCAAAGCAAGGTGCATCCACATGTGACATCTCTTGCGAAACTATTAGCTTAAACATCTAGTAAATCAATAGAGGAAACTGTCGACACAAACATCAAAAAGGGATCTATTTAGTAATGCATGAAGTGATACAGGACATTGATTCCAGCATAACTACTGTGTTTTCTGGTAAGTTCTGGTTATGGAGTCAACTTCTATTCCGCACAGTATGCTTAAAAGTGCCACGAAGCCAACCATTGACAGGACAGAATTTACACACACATTCATATTGGGGAAAAGAATACACATTGAAAAGCATCTTTTTTCCTTTAAAGATCTTTGACAATGAAGTGGGAACATGGGGCAGCGAAGGGTGGTTGTTAATATGCAACATAAAAAATACCAGTAGGGAGATCAAACAGTACTCCTCCAGCAAGAATATTGGAATTTATGGGCAAAGAAAATCTTAAGATAAATATATTCAAAGAAAGTAAATACATGTGCATGTTAAATCTAAGTTCAGTTCAGTCTAGTTTACAAAGAGGAATTGGCCCAAATTGTTAAGAATCCATACTTGGGAAAGAAGGGTAAGTGATTACTGATAAAACATTTAGTATAGCATCTTGTTTGTGGTCATAAAGAGCAAAAGTTTATCATTGCATACCTTCTGGTGAACAGACGAAATGTGATTTTTAAGCTTGTACTCATGTGCATAACGCTTTCCACATTCTTTATAAGGGCAGATATGATAGTTCTCCTGGGAGTGTGTTTTCATGTGTGATCTTAAGTTAAAATCCAGGGAGAATGCCTGCAATAAGTTTCAAGGGAATCCGTGAAATTGAAACATAATAAGAAGCAGAAGCTGTCATAAAAACATAACACATACAAGCATGTCTGTGTTCCTTGATATTTATCCCGAACAGAACAAGAAACAAGATAGAATTCCCACAGTAACAGAAAGTTTGGGAACATTTTTTTGAATGGCCAAGAAATACTGAGGGCCACCTGGTGCACACTTTAAACTTGGTGGATAATAGGCCCATACTCTACCCCTCGCCATTTAATACAAAGCTTTTATCAAATTATCTGCGACTGGGTTCAGATTCATGATATGGGCATAATTCACGCTACATGTGTGGCTCTCTTATCACTAAACCAAAGCCTAGGGCCAGAAAGAATTTGGAAACATAAGTTAAGGTTATACAACCACTTCTATTTTTTGTTTCTTGTCCCTTTCTTTTCTTTTTTTAATTCTTTTGGAGTTGTGGAAGAAAAAGGCCCACCATAGGGTGCTTAGTGAGAAGCAAACCTATTTTGTTCTTGTTTCTTTTGTTTCTTCTGCATAAAGAAAGTTTCCACTTTGTTCTTGTTTTTTGGGGGTTTCCTTCTCATTGTTTTATTATTTCCTTTTTCTTTAATTCTTTTTTTGGCAGAGAGAAAAGACAGACTACTTCCAAACTCAGCCATGAAGTTGCCAGGAAAGTCCACAATCACACATGCTGTGCTTGTTCTTTGCACATGCTGTATTTGTTCTTCAATGTATGTGAACCTCTTTCGAACAATTACTATGTTTCAATATACGTGAACCTATTTGACTGGGGAAAAAAAAAGAAACACATGGAAACTTTTGGAACTTGTGGTCTTAAACAAGCAATAACTTATGTATAGTTATTGAACATTTGAAACTTGCACCATAACATATAACATTTGTTGCTATAAAAGCTTCTCATTAAGGGTAAAATGAGACCTCAAATTTAAATCACCAAATACATAAGCGCCCCCCTAGTTTGTCTGCTTTTTTCATTTGACACCTCAACAGACTCCTTACCTATCAAACACTCCAAAGTCCAACCTTAACAAATATATACCTATTAAACACAAAATGACAGTCAATCCAAAAAACATAGTGCATGCAACTCAGATGCAAATGTTATGGCACAGGGATGAATGAAACCGAGACATGTGACAATAGGGCCCAAAATAATTTATTTCTTGCGAAAGGTAATAACTTGTATAGAAACCCAAAAGATCAGCATGAAAATAGCTGATAAAGCTGTAGTTACAAGCTTAGAAGAGCCAAAATAAAAGCAAAAGAAGGGATCAGCCAGTAGCTGAAGATCTAATGCATTAACAGTTGCCCATCAGATCTACAAGGTCCCTACCTCACTAAAGATATCATGATTACACCAAAAATAGAAAAGACTAAAGGCCCAAAATTATTATTGAAAAAAAATAATTTTGAGTAAAAAGAAAAAAACTATTTTTATGAACCTCACTCCCACCCAAACAGCCATCCCCATATCTTCTTCCCCATCAAAACCCCCTTCCAATCCACACCCCTCCTGTTGTCCCCCCACCCACTAGTCTACCTTCAGTCCCCCTCCCTCCCCTCCCCTGAAAAGATTATCCTTCCCCAGACTTGTATCCTACCCCTCAGAACCCCCTATTACCTGCTGTCAGTGATGGTGGTGACATGGAGCTTTCTCGTTCAGGAATTTTTTAAGATTAAGGTCCGAAAGGACCAGGCGGCCAACCCTCATTGAATGGATTCTACTACGTCCATGTGTGCAGCTGCTAGGGAATAAAGGATGGTGTCATATGGTGGTTTCAAAGATGAGGAAATGGCGGAAACTGGAAGGGGTGAAGGTTGGGAGGAGTGTATGGTGTAGTGGTAGTGAAAACGGATTGTGTGACTGAGAGCGAGTGTATAGTATGTGCACTGCAAGTGTTCGTGTGAGTGTTTTTGTGGCTAACAGTTCCACAATTTATGGAAGGAAATTGGTGATGTTTTTAGGTGGGCTCTGGTGGGTGTGGATGTGGTTTTAGATGACAGGAAGGAATTTTAGGTGGCTGTCTACATGGTGATGAGTCGCTAAGGATGAAGGTGAGGGAGGTGATTTCAGAGGTTGAAGGTGGTTCTTGGAGTGGTGAATTGAGGGTTGCACTGCCGGAGACGGGTGGCGGCAGTAGAAGGAGAACCGCAGCAATGGTAGAAGTTTGGTGGCCGCATCGGAGAGAAAAATGTGAACTATTCAAGGAAAAGAAATATACCAATCATTTTGGGATTGATTTACAGTCCATGTTAGCATTTTGCATTTACATATCTTGAGTGGTGTAGGCATTAAATAGGTACTAGTCTTGATTCGGGTGTCAAAATTAAAGTGTTGTATAAGTTTAGGGACCAGTTATGTATTTGGCCAATAAAATTATTTCCAAATTTAGAAAGAGATCATTCTTTTGGAACAGACTAAAAAACAAATAGGGTCAAACAAACTAGAACGAAGAGAGTACTATTTTCCATTTCAGACAACATTAAGCACTTTGCAGTACTTAGGAACCATTCTTGACATTAAAATTTCCAATACGCATCCAATATCCACATAGCCAATGTTAACAATGTGATGGTCTACGTTGTCCGCTTACAGAAGATACAGCCTCAATCATTGAAAAGTTGATAGTTCCTTCCAAAATTCGCACTACAATTATAACTAATATTGGTATTGAAAAATGTCACAGATATCACCAATATATGAAAGTTAAAAGAATGTAGATATCTTATTTATATACAAGATGCAAAGACTGCGCCATTATTATAACAGGTGCATTAGAAGCATATTGTACACCGGGAGTATTTGGATAGCAGACGGATATATTACCTTACCACAGCCTTCGTGTGGACATACGTAGTCTCTTTCTCCGGTGTGAATAAGAAAGTGTCGTTTTAGCTTGGAACTATCCAAAAATTTCTGCAAAAGAAGACAAGGATGCAATTAAAGACCTGCAATAGAAGCACAAGGAAAAAACACAAGAAATAATAAATCATATGCTTGAACTTGCAAATCATAAGAAAAAAATGGATTTGTTTTTTCTTTAATCTTCACCCCAAACAGTTTGACAGACTAAAAATCTAATCTATGCATGATTAGCACACACTTACATCTGTCGTCTCACTTGCTTTTATCCCACCAGTAAGAATATTGGGGTGTTTATGTTAATCTAAGAGATTCACCAACACACTATGCGTTGACTCCTATGTGTGAAAGATTCCTTTGACGATCAATCTCGTCAGTCCGTTTAAAAATCAATAAGTGCTCTGAAAAATATTTACCTAAAGTGAAAGTCTTGGTTTAGCATGATACTTCTTTAAAAGAAGAAAATGTACCTACTCCATCCCAAATGGTTTCCTCTGTACCTCCAATTCCCTAAAAGCAGTGTCTACTGCCAAAAACTGACACTATTATACATTTACCCTTGATAGCACTGAATGGAATCTCCGCTCCAATTCTTCTTTCGTTCCCTTTGTTTATTCCACATTCAAACAAATTTTTGGGATCTCTCATTCTCACTGGGAATAATCATTTTAACTGTTATTAGTTTTATTTATTTCTTGGCCTTTTGGCTAAGATAAATTAGTGTTGGTCTAATTTCATTTATTTGTTTTTGTTAACTGTGGTGTCTTCGCTAACTTGCTCGCACCTTTTGACTATTTTACAATGTTTACACATCCTCACCAAGGTTTATAACACTATTATTAGTTTTATTCTTTGCATTCTTCTCTTTCTTTGAGATGCTTTCATCTTTGGCCGAACAATGAACATAAAACTTGTTTCTTTTTTTTTTGGAAACTAGTAACATTTTTTTTTTCCATTTTCTTTTCTAGGAGGAATGACCTTTTGCCTAGCAAAATCATCCCTGGAATAATTTCCACCAGACCAAACATCACAATAAGAGTTAGATAGACAGTTCAGAGGCTACCATGATAAAACAGCTCTCTTCTGAATTCTGAACCAGTGAGAACAAGCAAAAAGGTGGACAACCAGCATGAAGGGAATAAGATTTAATGAGAGACTGCTTCTCAATAAGAGCATCAGAACTTAGTTATTTGCATAAAACACATTGAGTACTTTATGCAAAAATAAGTTTGATATGAAAAATGTAAAAGTGGACTATTCCCTGGAAAGTAAGTTTTAAAGTCTCACATCCCAATACTATGAATAATGAGGCGCCCAATCTGGAACATTCCAGAATTGTGTTGCTGAGCTCCAAAGATCCTTAACATCGCGTTCTAATCTCCCTGGAAACAGTTAATGTGATTTTAACTTTTTTAAGGTGGTGTGCGAGAAAGCTCTGATGTGATAGCTTTATAACTAAGAAGTTGTAAACTTTCCCACATAACCAATACAAAAAAGGTACAAAATGAGGAACAAATTACAGTTACAGGAATTATTATACGAAAGTATGCTAAAGATCATCTGCATGAGCTATGAAATTTCTCACTCTGTCACAGACTATGAAATTTCTTAAAACTCTATTCCTTTTAGTGGCAGACAACTCAACATCTCAAGAAAGACCTGGCTCTTTTAATTTCCCTACTTGATTCTGAGTAATGCTTGAGATTAAATCGCAGTAGTAGTTGCCGTATCTGGGTTTTCTTCTTTCTTTTTTCCCCATTGCAACAACATATTCAGTATGATCCCATGGGGAGAGGTGGGATTTATGCAAATCTTACTTGTTCTTTGTGTAAGATAGAGAGGCTCTTTTTTTCCACAATCTGAGGCTCAAATTGGTTCAAGCGGTTTAGCAGTAAATGAAATAATACATTCCTAAATACAACTTCAGTAAACTTTTGTGTGATAAGTAATACAACCTCAATCAACTCCTCAGCCAACCAATGTTTATTACGAAAATATCTTATGAGCTCAAGGAGAACCTATGGTATCTATTGAGAAGCAGATTTCTAGAAAGACGCACTACATAAACAAAGGTAATATAAGTTGTGCAAAAGAATAAATTGTGTGCCCTCTCTTCCTTCCGCACAACCAACCCCGCCTGAGTTCTTAGGGCAATGTCATGAAAGCAAAATAAGTAAAATAGATGGTAGAATCAATAATGAAATAATCGAGCTCATCCTGATGCTCTAAAGCATTTAGTGCAGTCTCAATGGAAAGACAATATACTCTTACCTTTCCACAACCCTCATAATGGCATACGTACTGCCTCTCCCCATGGATGTGAGAATGCTTCCTCAAGGCCCCAGCATCAATAAATGTCTTTCCACAACCTTCATAGCTACAAAGAAAAAGAACTTCAGTAGTTGGCTCTGGTTCTGACACAGTTAATCCTGGCTCTTTTGGCTTCTCCTTCAGAGCTTTTAGTGTGGCCTCTGATAAACAAAATAGACAGGGAGGAATATAAGGTCAAATTCAATGTACAACCCAAAAGCCACAGCATATGATTTAGCATTTGAAAATCCAGAAAAAACACAGAAAATAAAGAATATAAGATAAATCAACACAAGACTATCCGAAAAATTGTAGGAGCTTTAAGAATTCAGAACTAACCATTCACCCACTTTAAGATGTAGCACTTCCCACCTGTTGCTACAACATCCTGTGGGACCCTGGGACAAAAACGATGTTAGTAAAAGAATTAAAACATGACAGGAATTATAATAAAACACATAGCTAAGAACACTCTCATCAGTCAGTGACTAATGACTGATCCTCTGAGATAATTCAAGGAAAGGCTATACGTGTCAAACCTACCAAAAGTTCATGCAAGTAGAACATTAGCAACATGATCCAAGGTGATTTTCTAGTTTATAATTTGTAATCACTCCTCCAGTCCTCCCAAACATGATTGTGAACAGACAAGCTTGCTTGGATCGTGTTTGTTTTTCTTCAAACTCACAATCCGCTCTCGCTCGCAGCTACTAACGGGTGCCCCCTTTTCTTCTTTCCCCTTGCCGGTATATTTTACTGTTGCAACCCTGGAAATTATTGCTCCCATTGGACCATTTGTATCTATATGCATCAAGATCTAGAGAGGAGCGGAAAGCCACTTGACTGTAAGGAGAAGACAATCTCTTGTTCCTACTCCTCCTCCTTCGGTTTGGGGCTTCCTCTTTCCCTTTAAAATAAAAGGGGTGAAGTCCATAGTTCCAAATCTACATCCAACACCAGAGGTTCTAAAGAAGCAATTTGTCCTGTTGTCTCTATTGCAGCTTTGAATGGCTGAATTCTAGGCCCTAGCTTCTCCTGATGAAAATACCAAGCAAAGAAATTGCAAAATCGAGATTGGAATACAACCGATTCATACTGAATCACATCATCTTTCTCTGGACTAGAAAGACTTCCCTTTTAGTATCTGTACAATTTTTCATGTGAGCTTCATAACAATAGCCAGTCCAATGTCCGGATAATGGAAGAGAGTTGCGGTAGGTTAACAGTCGCATATAATTAGTCTAACTATGATGAATTCTAAGAATGCTGAGACTTAATAGAGTTGAACAGATACAACGGATTATGCAGCAATCAAGACTAATTTGAGATTAAAGCTTAGTTGATTGATACTATCCGTGGATAATCATAAATCTATTACTATTTCCTAAATAAATGCAGCATCACAGTCAAATTTAGACCAGATAAGACAGAGGATGAGAGGCTATCAGATATTAAACATGATACAAAGAGCACATTACACAGTCCCACATTTCACAAGGTCATCCTTTTAATCAAATTCGGTTCATTCTGACAAATTTCTTAGTAAAAACTAGTGTGCTCCATCACGTTACAAACAAATGCCTACCCATTAAACTTCTACCGCATACCTCTAAGTCTCCAATTATAATTGGAAGAAAAAAAAAAAGGCAACTCAATTCATATTTATTATTGCTTATGCACCGCTCCAATATAGCCACTACAAAGGAGCTTCGAATAGTGAAGAGGTAAAAGATAAACATATGCAAGACCACAATTCCAAGAAATTGGAATCAGATAACTGAATTTCCTATATCTATCCTGCTTTAATCCGCTCCTTGTACCAACAGCAATTCTTCTCGACTCTTGTATGAATACCATATTTTTTTCCATACTCAAACAGGCGGATGAATTTTAACAGATAAAAGTATAATTGAACAAGTGATTAATACGGAATCGAGATTAATTTTGAACTGTTTCGCTTACCATTCCTTGAACCATTTTCTAGCAGGAGCTTTAGACTTGTATATGGGGCGTCTTTCGAACAGATGGTGAGTCATCTGACTATCCATTTCCTCCACTATCGGTGAAGCGCAATTTCTTTTGAGTTGAATTTTCACGATTAGGGTTAGGGTTTGAGTTCAATGTTTCCGGGGTGATTTATTGTTGTTTTTGGGTTCCAACAAGTTAAAGGAGAGAAGTGAATCCGCCATTGAAGCGGCCTTCCCAGAATCCGATTTCAGGTCGGGTAGAGCGTAATAACCCGAATAACAAATGGCATCCTTTTTTTTCTTTCTGGAAAAGAGTTGATAATAATAGTTTATGTGAGATTAATAATATTCACTTAAAGGTTCGTTTAGTTAACAACTTGTTATTCTGAGATAATTAATTTTAGGATAAGTAATCCTTCAATAAGTTATTCCACCCTATATATAAAATAATTTATCTCATCACTTAAATAAAAATAGTGGCATAACTAATTCAAATACTATCTAATACCTCCAGCCAAACATGAATAAAATAATCCTACATTTTATCTCAAGATTATTATACTTTATATCTCACATCAAACGACCCTTTAATAGCTTAAATATGCTAGTATGGTTCAATATATATTATATCTATTTTGTGCCGATTTTTAAATATTTTAAGTATTTTTTAACTATTGTGATTTGTAGTATTAATTTTTTTAATTTTTAAGATAAATTTTAAATAATATATCTTACTGCGTATGTCCTAATTTATATTGAGTGGATATAATTTTGAGAATCAACCAAATATTTTCACCTCTTTTAAATTTTTAAATTGTTAATTATTGTGATTTATAGTATTGTTTATGTCTTTAAAATAATATATGTTGCTTCCTTTGTTCCAAAGTGTGCAACATTAATAGAATTTTGAGAGTTAATCAAATTTTTATATATCTTTTAAATATTTTAAATTGTTATTTATTGTGATTTATAATTTCTCATAATTGTATTTAAGATTATTAACTATTATAATTTATAATAATTTTAATTAAGGTAATTGTTCAAGCAGTCAAATACATAAATGACCAAATTAATTAATGTGATTTACAATACACTTTAAGTAATTATTAATTATGTGGTGCAGGTAGAATTTCTAGAGTCAAAGGAATTCTTTTCTAAACATTTTAAATATCTTAAGTTATTAATTATTGTAATAATATTTTTTACATAAATTTTAAATATATGGTTTAAAGAAAAAATAAATTTTAAAAAAAATATGAAGGATGACCAACTTGCCCTTGTTAATAGAGTGAGCATGCTGATAGAGGGAAGATCAACTGTGGCTTGTAATATGGGATAATAATTTATTCAAAATAGTTCTTAATCGTAATTATATAATAATAATTTATGAAGTTATAATTATACAGCAAGTTAAGTACATTATAGTAAAAAAATTGACCATGTTTTTAAGAAACTTGATTTGTCATTTTGTTCATTTAATAAAATTAAAATATTTAATGTTGTTGTGTAATATATCATAAATATACTAAATTATACTTAAAAATAAAATGATAAAAATATAAATAATTTATTCAAGTTGATCTAGACAGAAAGATATCATTTTCTTTAAGGAGATCAAAGTTTATTGTGATATAATCTATACCGTTCCAATGATATATTTCTTGACTTGTCCCCTTCAGAATACATCAGTCCAACAATAATGTTGTGTGACTCAAATAATTTCAGAATAGTTGAAAAGTTCAAAATTCTATCAAAAAAACACATTCCTCCAATATGTAAATACTCTTTTTTATACAGAGAATAAGTTTAAAAACTTAGAAATAAGTTAAATACTCTTCAACTTATAAATACTAACCTCAATATAAATATAATATAATATTTCTCACTTTCCTTCACTTGGTATTTTCTTGAACATTTCTTCTACACAAAACAAAGTAAGACTATCACCGCTATAAGTGACAAATTTTTTCTTACCATAAATAAGAAGATTATGAGGTAATAAATTAAATAACTAAATATTGTTATTATAAGTAATAGAGATAATTATGTAGCATAAATAACTAAATATTGTTATTATAAGTAATAGAGATAATTATGTAGCATAAATTTTAATTTTTTCAGTGAAATAATTTTATATAAATTTCATATAATTAATGTAATACTCAATATGAAGTTAAATCAATTTCAAGAACATTACACTAACTGAAAGGAGAGAAGAGTCAAGCCCTCTAAATTCACAGAGTTTCCTTAAAGAAATTATTCCTCCCAAGTACCGAGGTTATGAAATATGTCCTTGCTGTATAAAATGAATCACGATAAATAAATAGCGGTACCTCAAATTTGTTGTCCAACAAACCATTCAATGGCTTGTAATCACGCTTGAATTTTTCGAAACAACACTTTTTCTTCTTGAAACTTGTCTTAAACCTTTCTACCAAAAGTTCCTTAGTTTTTCTTTTAAGGGTCATTTGGTTTGAATAGAAATTAGAAAAAGATAAGTTATGATGGATAAGTTATACTGAGATTATTTGTTATTGAGTACTTGGTTTGTCACATAAAGTTTTAATAATAAATTATTTATTTATAAAAATATCCTTCACTTTATTAGTTTTTTTAATGTATTTTCTTTGTTAGCTTTGTCATTCAATATTTATTTTTAATTTCATCTTATATAGCTTAATTATTATTATATGTGCATTTTCGTGATAATACTATATGGGCATTTAAAATAAAATTTAAAAATAGAACTTTCATTTTTAGTTTATTAAAGTAAAAAAGGATTTGTGAAAAATTAAAATATAAAAATTAGAAGAACTAGTCAATAAAAACTGTATTTTTCAATAGAAATATATGAAAAAGTATCATAAAATTAAAATAAGGAGTGAAAGTTATAATGTTATTATATATTATATTAAAAATAATGTAAATATACAAAGTGAGATATAAAAAGGATTTCAAAAGATTTTTTTGTCATTTGTTCCGTTTATCCCGGGATTAGTATACCACCCAAAAGGTTGGATAACTTATTTCGGTACTATTTATTAGTTCGGGGATAAGTTATCCCGAATTTTTCCAACCAAACAACAATTTAAGAATCACTATACTTTTATTCCGGGATAAGTTACACTTATCCTTCACATCAAATGAGCCCTTAAGTTCTCAAGTTCTTAAATTGTACTAATATCTGAGAAGGATTCAGATATTTATAGCCAATGAGATGGTATAATGATTCATGTATAGTGGACGAAGGTTGCACCAAAATATGAAAGATTGCATGAATGTTCATGAATGAAATGAATTCATTCATAATTGCAACGAAGGGTGTTCACAGGTCAGTTTGGGTCAGTTATTGGTCAAAATCAAAACCAAACCAACTTAATACGATTTTTAAATTCTCGAAATCAAACCAACCCGATTATAATATGCATTTATTAGTTTTGGTTTGGTTTGGTTCGGTTATCCAGTTATTAACTGTACATAAAAATAAAAGGAATGATACATCAAAAATGGAGAAGAAGTGACAACAATCCATTCAAAACGAAAAATAGTTAGAACGACTGAAATTATAAAACTTTCAATCACAAAATTTACTATGAAAAAGTTTCAAAATTTACCATTTTGGCCTAGAAGAAAAAGCTAGCGACGTTTCTAGTCCCTCCAAGAATTGTTATAGACATTCATATACATGAAATTAATAAGATAAATGTTCTCGTTTTGA
>JAABOM020000075.1:17609880-17622435 GCA_011800125.2 Solanum clarkiae
AAATAAAGCCGACGAGAAAGAATTTTCAGTGAATATGGTATAATCAGCCTTCCAGTGTATTCAAACTTCTAATAGATGAGAATGGTTGAAACGAGACAGCTAAAATGGAATACACAAATCAAGTTATACGAGCAAACAAAGATGCATAAAGTTCCATTACATTCTGGTATATTTAAATCAGATAAAGAACATTTTCAACAGTTTCAACAATCATAATCACATCTTTGGGCAATTAAGTAAACATAAAGCAGGGAGGAAAAACAAGACAAATCACGAATTACCTTTTTTGGTGCAGGAACTGGGACGGGATGAACTGGGTTGAAAGCTTTCACCACTCGAATGGACTTCACAAAATCTTTGGAATCGACCTAAACTTTCCGAAAACTGCTTTGCTCTGAAGCAAAGTTTCAATTTACTTTAGAGTGTAGGAATAGTTCTTTTTGCATATTTTCTTGATAGCAACGACGGCTGCGAAATTTCTAGGATTTTTCCGAATTAGTTCGCCATCGAAACTGATTGATGTTTTCTAGGGTTTTCTCCTTATTCCCCTCGGCTTCGGGTTTCTCCGCTTGTTTCCTTCTCTCCCGTCGGCGGCCACCCTTTTTCACTCGACCGCCGCTATTGCTAGTTTTTTCTTTGCTGTTCACCGTTGTCCCTGGCTGTGGTTTTTGAACTATTTTCGATTATGGAAATCAATTGAGTTTTCGCTAGGGTTTGAGATTCAATCCGCCACCCTTTGCTAGATTTTTCGATTCAAATTCGCCCCCCTCAAATGGTAAAGAAAGCGAGTATATATAGCCATTGATTAGAGTTTGAAAACGGATTCATTTGAAATTTGAAAAGGGGTACACGTGGGCGACAAGGATTTTTGGGAGCGGAGTTTGTCGGGGAACATTGTAAAAAGGGGGTGCGGCGCAGCTAGGGTTTTTGGGGAAGGGAGAAGAAGAAGAGAAAAGGGTTGGGGGCGGCTAGGGTTTGGAGAGGGGAAAGGAAAGGGAAAAATGAAGGGGAGGAGGCGGGTGGTGAAGAAGAAGAGGGGTTTTAAGAAATTGGGGGCGCGTGGCCCCCACGCGCAGATTTTTCTTTTTTCTTGATTTTTTTTTTGAAAAAATAACGGCTTTCAAATCGTTGAAATAAAATAAAAACTCGATGATTAATTTGACACCGTAGAGGGTAAAAATTGGGTGTCAACAATGGTGAAAAAAAACAAACTATGATGTTCATTTAATTTTTATTATTCGGTCACATCTTACTACACGATATAGTAGCCCTCATGGAGTGACAATTTATATCAACTAAATATTATTTGTCGAGAAATTTTTATTCATGTATAAGTTAAATATATATACACAAAATTGAAGATATTTAGATATCTTTAACGATATTATTTGTATACAATATACATGCAATAATAACTAGACATGTTTTTACCAAAAAAAAAAAAAACTAGACATATTGCATAAATATTTCTTCTTGCCAAAAAATATGATCTAATCCTACGTATCTACTTACAAATTGAATAAAAGAAAATGGTCATTTCAGAATTTCTTATTTATGAATATGAAAGTAGTATTATATACATATATATAGTTATGTTGACCTTCAACTAGTTTGGTGACCAAATTTGTTTATTCCAACTCCAAGTGGCATTTGGAACTTTGAAGAGCTACCATGAACATAATTTAATTCACGTTGATATGGTACGTTGACTTACTTGAATAGAAAAGTATAAAGAAAAGATTGTTGATAAGTCTTATATGATGGACAAATTTACAAGTATTATCTATGAGTGATGATGCATGGTCCCAATATTAGACCTTCTACATATATGGATATGTCCCAATTAGTCCAACATTTCATTTTCTCATTAATAATAATAATAATAATAGTGCATGTTTTAATTGATTGGTAAATCATAGCTCCAGAAATGAGACATCAAATAGTTATAATTAGACAACAATTCTTGCATTTAATTAATCAAGAGCAGCCAGTATACTATTTTACTTGTTTCTTAAGAGCAGCCAATATACTATTTTACTTGCTTCTTTCAATTGTCTGACGTGTATATTACTGTAGATATATAGGTTTAATAACTTATCGTTCAATATTTTGTAATGAAAATAATTTGTACCACAATATTTGATGTGTAAATACAGATTTATAAACTCTTTAACCTTCGATTCACTCAAACCCCTAATAAAAAAGTGATCAAGGAAGGCATTCTTGAATTTATCCCACACCGTTGACTCAGCATCTTCACCTTGGTTCTCCTTCCATTGGACGAACCAAACATTCACTATATCCTTCAACTAGTAGGAAGTAACCTCAACTCTATCAATTTCATTTGCATGCATAGCTTTCAAGACCGTCCACATTTCATCTATGAAGTTCTAGGGATCCTTTTCAGCTTTAGATCCAGCGAAGACTAATGACATTCTCAGGAAGTCTCCAAGTCCTGCTGCAACAGTCAACTCCTGAAAGCTAGAGCTAGAGTTAGGGGTTGATGAACTCTAGCTATTACTCTAGGCAGTCACAAGTTGAGTGAGCATGATAATGGCTCCTCTGAGATCAAAATTTGAAGTAGGGGCATGCTAAATAGTAAGCATTTGTGGAGCCCTAAAGGTTCTAGCAGGTCAACCTGAGCCACTTATTATAAATAAATGTGACGCACAACACATCTATAAGTAAAATTCTACTAGACCTATTCATAGACATCCTAGGACTCTTGAACAATGTGCTCTGATACCAAGTTTATCATGCCCTGAAAGGATACTCTAGATGTGATTAGTACTCGAAAAATTATTGATGACTCCCAAGCGAACCACTCGACTCAATCACTCATTTCAATCAATCAACAACAGATATTATTTTTAAAGTTTGTTTTGGAGTTATAAAAAGCATATTATTTTGATTTGGATAAAATATGTGAAAAATCTGATTTAAAAAATGAACTAATAGTATTATTGCAGTTTAAAAAAAATATTAGGGCCATAAATAACGTATATTTTTTTGGATTTAATAAATTATGAAAAAAAAACTTTAAAAAAAGTCTCTCAAAAAAATCTAAAGTTACAATAATACATATTTTGAAATTTTTTAAGAAAATATGCACATACTTGTATTTGATTTAGACAAAATAATTAACCTTTTAAGGATCAAAGTGATTTATTAAAATCGATTTAACTTTCTTTAATTTTTTTATTTAATCAAATTTGAATAGTTTCTCGTTATTTTTTATTATAACATTAACAGAAAATAAAAACTTACTCGTTGGATAAATTTAAAACTTACTTTTTAATTAACTTTATATATTTTTTAAGAAAATTATTTTTTAGAAAGCTAAATCGGGTAATGATTTTAATAAATCACTTTGATCACTTTTTTAAAAAAATCACTTTGATCTTTAAAGAAATACATTATTTCGGTTTGGATAAATTATGTAAAAAAATCTAACGCAGATGGAGATTTATTTTATTCCATAAGAAAATGAAACATAATAAATATTTAAAAAAAAAGAGAGGATAGACGGTTAGTTTCAAAGGTATTTTATTCCATAAGAAAATAAAACATAATAAATATTTTTAAAAAAAAAAAAAAAGGAGGAAGAGAGGGAGGAGCAGTTAGTTTTAAAGGTATAAATGAACAAAAAAAATAATAAAAGACATTTTTGAACTCAAACACAAATGTTAGGCCCAATAAATAAATTAAGGGGGCATTTTAGGCCCTTTTCGATATACTCCAGCTGAATATTCACATATCTTCAAAGAAGAAAAATTCTTGGAGGAAATTTTAGCTGAATCACTTCTCTCTTCGTCATTCTTCTGTTCTCTTCCAACCCTTCTCTTCTCCTTTTATTTTTTTTCTTTTTCAACAAATTGCGTATTAAAAATAATAATCCTACTGCTTATTTTAATAAATATGGGATAAGTATTACAAGGTATTATCTAAATTAATACATTAGCCCACTAATTAAATTAGTTATTTAAAATTACTCCTCAACTTAAATAATCAAAGTTATCAAATAGCCCGTTAAAATTTACGAGATATATCTTTTAAAATATAAAAAACTCTATTTTTCAAAATGTCTTGACAGGCCGTTACATACTCCCTCGTATCCCAATTTATTGACAGTTGACACTCTTTTTTCAATTAATTAAAAACAATATTTTTAATAACAATTTAACTTTAATAATATAAATTATATAATAATTCTTGTCTTAGACTATAAAATCTAATAGATGTGCATATTACATTTTGTCGAGTAGATTTCTATACATTGGTAACTTGATATTATCAAATCATTTGTTATAACATGTCTTTCTTTTATCTCAATTGTCCGATCTCTGTCAATTGTTTTTTTTTTTAATTCGCTAAAATAATCAATTCTTCATATATTAGTTTAGTTTTGTTGATGTTGATGAAATAAAGTATTTTGATTTTTTTGGAGCTATTAGGCCTATTAATTTTGTTTATTAGAAAATAAACTAAATAATAAGACCGAATAGAGTAGCTTCATACTTAATTAGTATTTAATAAGGAAGGGACATATGGGTAGGTAAATGCCAACCAAATGAGGGTACTAGAAAGCGAAATTTTCTGACATTTTAATTGGATTTAAGAATATATAATACTGACATTGTACCTATAGTGAAGTACATGTTGATATCAGGGTGGAGCTATATTCATACAAGGATTTGTCAGAATTTTTTTTTAAATATATAGGTTAAATATAGATTTTTTGAGTTATATCAATTGTTGAACATCCTTGATATAAAAATCACTCATCTATGTTCTAAAAGTATGAACACCCCTTGACGAAAATATTAGCTCTATCACTGGTTGATACACCAAAATAAAGATTGTGGTGGAGTGATAAGTGCTCCTTTATCATTAATCAGAAGTCTTGAGTTTGAATCCGTTGATACGGAGTCAACCTTTATATGGTTATCGATCATCGAGTGGGAAATCAAGAACGTCCAACATTACCAACCTACATATATACTTCTCTCTTCACATGCTAAATACATACATTCCTTCATGACTTAAAAGTTCTTTTTTTCTTGTCTTTTTGAATCATTCCTCACTTTTTCTACTCATCAAGCTTAAACAATCTAAATTTTGAACTCTGGGTCTTCACATAGTTCAATGAGAAATGCAACATTAGGTAATCAAATCTTTCAGTAATTAATCTCTTCTTATATCTTTCCTCCATTTCAGGAAGCATTTTCTTGGTCGTGAATCTTGATATAGAGCCAGACCCTACTTCAATGGCAATAAAATCTTAGTTTTAGTTTGCTGATTTATAGCTAAAGATCACATTTTTAGTCATCAAGATTTCTAAATATTCACTAAACAATGTTCTACCTATTTCCCATCTGAATTTGTGACTTAAACAATGTTCCCTAGACATCCTCTTTTCTCTTTTATATTTTGTTGCAATTTATTTCCTTTCAGAGCAATGGTTATTTAGTTCCATATATATTAGTAGATGAGTTTATATGTGAGGGAGAAAAGTGTTTAGGTCATAAACAAATCCCTTTGCATTTTCAAGGCTATAAGTAGTTAAATTAATTGCGAAAACAGAATGGCATAGTGCTACTAAAGATAAAAGATGTAGGTTCTGAAGTAAGCTCTTGCTGAGTTGTAATCAAGAATTTATGTACTTTGCCATAACAGGCTCTTGGACGAGGGTTTTCCGGAACCAGCCTCTCTATGAGCTAGTGGTAAGTTTTGCATACATTTTAGCCTCTCTAGACCTCACTTGTGGGATTTCACTGGGTTGTTGTTGTTGCCATCAGCTGAAGAAATTTGGATGTCATATTGAAGTAACTACTTCCACATGTTTTGCTATATACTCTTGTATTTTATATTTGATGATCATGTAGATCTACAATTGAGTGAAGGCAATTGGTATAGAGCTAGAAACTTTGATCTTTTTTTCTCTATTCTTGTTTTTAGCTTGTTTAAGTAAGTGTTACATTTGACGTCCCGCTGATTATCCTGAACCTGATTAAGTATAGTTCTGAGAGTAATCTTAAGGGTGTATTTGCACTGTTACGCTTGACTCATTTGCTGAGTTCCCTGATGATGAGGTTGAAGTTGTTCTCTTGTATCTCTGTATTGTCAGGTGTCTGTTTGATGAAGTTTCATTATCTTGGTTATATTGTTCGTTAACAACATTTTATCGTTGATTTGGTCTTTTGATGGGCTGCTTTCACTCAAAAATCTCCCGATACAGAACCCCTGGTTACGAGGAGCCAACAGTGCTTGCTGCTGAGACAGCTTGTGAGTACATATGCACATCCTTACCAAACTGGTTTTCTGTTTCGTTCAGTTGTCGTTATGTCTACTTTTTCCCCTCCCTCAAGTTCTCCATCTTAAGAAGTCATTCCGACACCTCTAGATTTCCTCTTTGCAGTAGAGCCCTCCAGATAATAGTTCGTTTTTATGTGTTGCAGTTACGGTGAGTGAAGTTGAAGCATTATATGAGTTGTTCAAGAAAATAAGCAGCTCTATAATTGATGATGGACTAATTCACAAGGTATAATTTCTCTACAATCATTATGTGGAGTGTTATTGGAGTTTTACATTTACAATACACATAGTATTGAACTCGCTGATTACGCGTAAAATATGTTAATAGAGTTACCCATTTAAACTTGTATGCTACTACATCATCAGGAAGAATTTCAGCTGGCAATTTTCAAGAATCAAAACAGAAGAAATCTTTTTGCAGACAGGGTATGTTTTGTTGATTCACTTTTCTTTGAAATGGATTCTCCGCGTTACTGATTAAGCATTACAACTTTTATGCTTTGGTACCGACTATTTGTCTGGCTTTAATCTGACTTATACTTGTGTTTTTCCTTCCTCTCTTCCTGGAATTATGCAGATTTTTGATCTATTTGATTTCAAGCGCAATGGAGTGATTGACTTTGGAGAATTTGTCAGATCATTGAGCGTGTTCCACCCAAATGCACCAGTAGCCGATAAAATCGCATGTAAGGAATGATTTTAAATTACTTATATTCACTATCTACACCTTCTGGGACATTGTTAACATGTAGATATGTTGGATTCTTGCTGCAGTTGCATTCCGATTATATGATCTTAGGCAGACTGGATATATTGAGAGGGAAGAAGTAGGTGTTGCAACCATACTTATACTCTATGCTCCTTTGTCATGAATATTAGTAATATTCGTATTCGTTGCAGCTGAAAGAGATGGTTTTAGCGCTGCTGGATGAATCGGACTTGGTTCTTTCAGATGATATAGTTGAAACGATTGTAGATAAGGTTATCCTGTCGACTCCATGTTTGTCTGCTTAGATGTGCCTCTTTGCTGTTCATATTAAGCACCTAACTTTCATCTTGTTGTGCACCAGACATTTGATGAAGCAGATAAAAAGAGTGATGGGAGGATAGACGAAGAAGAGTGGAAGGAGTTTGTTTCAATGTATCCCTCTCTTCTAAAGAATATGACCCTTCCATATCTCAAGTGAGTACTTGCATTATTTTTGCCCCCTTCCTCTTGAAATGTGCTGATAAGTGGCCTTACTTTTATTATAGGGATGTCACTTTAGCATTTCCTAGCTTTGTGATGAACTCTGAGGTGGAAGATTTGCAAGTCTAGGCTCATGCTTTTAAACTGGTGATGCAACAGAAATGCACATTGAATTATTTGGAATTTGGGCAGTTTTCTGCCATCTTCACATTCCAAGCAACATGTAGCTTGTCTACTGAAGTTGAAGTTTTGTTCAAATGTCATATAAACACAAATGTCATATATATATGGATGTATATACATCAATATACAATGTTGATGCAATAAAGTGCACATTGCATTTTTTTCAATTTCAAGAAATCTTCTTTAAGCAATCCAGAATTTAAGATATGAGCTCCTCTCGGTGTTTCAACGCTTTTAATCCAGAATTTAAGATATGAGCTCCTCTTGGTGTTTCAACGCTTCTAATATATTATTCACTTAAAGTGTTTCGCATTAGTGACATATTGATTTTAAAATTTCAGCCTTGAACATGACACAAGAAGAAAGAGGAAGAGGAAGTAGAGAAATAGAAATGAATTTACTAGCAACAAAGGATAATTAAACGACTCATCAACTACTCTTGATGGCCCAGCAAAGAAATCTGACTTTTATCCAGCAGCAATAAATTGGAATTAATTGTTGTTTTATTTTATTTTTGTTGGTTTTGGGTTTGGACTAAATTGATCTTTTGCTGGACTTTCTATTTTGGGCTTTTTTACTTTCATAAATAAATGAACAAAGAATATTTATTCTCAAAATAGAGAAACTATTTACAAGCGGTTACTCTTTATTTTTATAATTTTATTTTTAACTATTTTCACGCGTTTGATGGCATGAGTGTGTGTATATACACACTCTAATGGTATCAAGAAAGAAGAAGATATATAATCTAATAGTATCAAAAAGAAAGATGCAGTGCTTCAATGAAACTACTTGATACCATCAAAGTATCTATATATATATATATATACTTTAATGAAAAGACTACTTAGTTATTCCTTGATCCATTAGATTATATAAATTCTAATGGCATCAAGGAAAAATATGCAAAGCTTCTATAAAACTATGGTTAATGCCATCGGAGTATATATATACTCTAATTGTATCAAGGATGAAGAAGTAGTGATTCGGTAAAATATATTACTCATTTACCTTGATATATTAAGGTATATATACTCTCATGGCATAAAAGAGGAACAAGCAAGCTTCAGTGAAAAGACTCTCAAAATATTGCTTGATACCATCATAGTATGCAAATATCATATAGAGTTTAGAATTTAATAAATAAGATTATGACTTTTATAATTGAAAAAGTTATGAAACTAGTCAAATTTACCAACTTATTTATTAAAAATAACTACAATTTTTAAATATTATTAAAACAACTATATTTTATTTAAATAACAAATTAAATACATCATAATCTACTTTCTTGTCCTCTCCTCTCTAGTTCTCGTTCTTGCCCTCTCCTTTTTCGCCCTCTCTTTCTCTCTTCTACTAATAAAAAGAAATGCATTCAAATTTATTATGTATCAATTTAATTCAATAAAATATTATCATGCCTCCGGAGGGTACCCTAGACGTAACCGACACTCAGAGACTATTGCTAGTCCCCAAGCGAACCACTTGGTCTCATCACATTCATTGAATTAATAGACTTTACTAATCAATGGAAGACATAAGGAAGTAAACGAGCACATTTCATCTAGTCTCAAAATAATATTATAAATGAAAAGGCTAGTAGAAAGAAACTAGCTCAATAAGTCTTAATATCAACATTTGACTCTAGTCTATGAAGCCTCTATCACTATCAAGTGGTGCCAATGACAAATCCATGGCACCTCAATCAAAATAAAGCTAAGCAATCTAACCCTAAAGCAAGATGGAAATAAAGTAATGAATCCTCTGAAGTAAGGAAAGCTCACCAATCAGTTGAACGTCTCAAATCCTCAACGATGCGCCTGTTGATGATCTCCAAATCATGTATCTACATCATGAAACGATGTAGTCCCAGAGGGGGATGTCAGTATGTAGAATGTAATGGTATGTAAATTAGCTGAATGAAATCGAAACAGGTAGAATAATGTAGAAACAATATCAACTCAATAGAAATCAATCAACACGTCAAATGTCTATCTAAAGAAAGAATAAAGAGTAGACAGGTGACCCATCAACCAATCAACTCATTAATCGAATCAAACTCATCTCAGAAGGACTTATCTCATCTCAACTCATCTCATCTCATCTCGACTCAAATTACTCAGTTTGAAAACTTTCTGGGAGTTTCTCTTATCCGACAACAGTCACTTATGAGCTAATGACTGTACAATAATCATGCTAATGTTGCCACAGTCATTTCGTACTTGTCAGGTAGGGAATGAATCAAATCCACTAGGAACCACCAGCAAATCAAACTAGTCCTCTATTGTTTCAAGGACTCTATCAAGAGGAGACCTCAACATAATGTGTTATGGCGGTCCTTATCCTCATATATGTTTGGCTACGTAGTTTGACGAGTGCGAGTTGGACTAAATCTTACTCTTTCAGTGCTCGATACTCTTCCCATGACTCAATGCTCATGAAATAGTCTATCCAATCAAACCTTGTCTGACTCTAACGGACTTAGCCCTCAAGATAGGGACTTATTCGACTCTAACAGACTTAGTTTACTCCTCATCTTAATTTAATTATCTTAAATCAGCCTCGCAGAGGCTCTCATCTTTCAACCAGTATCAAGGAGACTCTATCATCTCATCAATCAACATTTCAATCAATAACTCAAGACTTAGAACAATCATTAAGGAACAATCGAATAGACAAATTGGTAGAGTTCATTTATGAAGACTCAAGGAGCTATCAAGTTCTATCAACTCATCATCATTCTCACATCACAATTACAATCACAATCGACATTCTCAATCAAGGCACTAGACTTAATCCCTATCTTTTTCATGCATGCTTTTAGAAGTTAACATGTAGGGTTTATGCAATATCTCATGAAAAATATTCAATTCAAGAAAACAGGTTTATGATGATCATCAACATATGAAAATACATGTAATAGATACAATTTTCAAGAAAATAATCAAGAAAGTATTTCAAGAAATATATATGGGGACTTATAGACTCTCAACTCATCTATGACTATTTATGGGGCACATGGAAAAATAATCTCATGTTTTCGTTTAGCCTTACATACCTGGAATAAAGGTAGACTATCAAATTGGCACGAATCCGTCTTGAAATCTTCAACTCCTCGCCCTTCTCTCTTCTCTTTTAGCCCTAGGTTTTTTTCAGAGACTTAGAATAGCTTAAGAATGGATTATATACCCATTTTATGCTTAAAAAGACCTATTTTGGTCATATATTAAGTCTAGGAGGGGTTTGGAAAGATCTAGGATGCCCTTCACGAAGTTTGAAAAAAGGTCAGTTTCGGGACCAGGGGGTCCATGAGGACCGCATATTTTTTTTGGTATTTTTCATCTAAAATCCTCTGAAATCCCGTAGAAAATATTTAGAACAAAAAATTAAGTGCTGGTACGCAATGGATCCGCATTGCGGACCTATCGCGCACCCTCACTGGTTCGCATTTTATTATGAAAAATTATTTTTCGATCCGGTTGCTCTAAAATCGGATCAAGGCCATTGTTCCACTCAATTTCTCATGCTGATTGTGTATCTGGTCTCGGATTTGCAAACGGAGCATGGGAAGACGCGTTATGCGCACGTCTCCGTTCTAGGGATATTTTGGTAATTTTACCGAGTGTTACAAATATAGGTGAGAATTTCTATTTCAATTATATTCGGAAACTTGTATTTTATATTTTTGGTATCAATTTTGTTTGTATTCATACGATATAATATGCATTCATCCTCTCTGTCAAATGTATTTGTATCCAATGAAAGAGAGGCTAAATACAATTGTATTCTTTGTATTCCGAATACCATTGATGCAAAAATGCAAAAGACAATGCGAAATAAATACAAGATACAATTTATTGAATTTTAAATAGAATTGATATAAAATGAATATAGAATGCAAATGAATACAATTATAATTGTTGTAGATACAAAGCAAAATAAATACAAAATACAATCCTCTTTCCTCCCTCGCTCGATCTTGGTTGCCTCTCTCCTTCTTCTCTCGATCTCGCTCTTCTATCTCCTTCCTCTCTCTATCTCGCTCGCCTCTCTCCTCCCTGCTCCCCTCATATTTTGCTATTATCCATAATTAAGCAAACTATAACTATAGAGTCCTATTTAATATTAAAATTTTATTGTTTTGATAATTTTCTCTTGTTCATTTTTTTTAAAAAAGAGCCCAACCATATATGATGCGATAGGATATCAATACTTTATCGGAGTATCACAAAGAATTAAGTTCAATATTATATAATATTGATATGATATCAATATACCCATAAAGTATCATATAGGATTAATTCATACTAATGATGTCGACATCATACGCGAAATAAAAAAGAAGAAAATGACTTAAGCGGGTAAATAATTTGTGCTGTTGGTTTACTAAGCCTAAACAGATCTATGGCTGTGCTCATTTTTGATAAATAGTTTTATATTTGAATTCGGTTTATTTATTTTTCCCTAAATAAATTTTGATGAAACTCACAATTTTAGAGGTGAAAAATGAGATTTAGCATCTAACTTAACTTTGATCTCAATAAGAGTCCCCCCCCCCCCCCCCCCAATTTATACATTGTGTGTCACTTAATATGTAAAGAATAGTGCATACATGGTGTGATGTTATCGTTCTATTTTCATAATTAAAATTCATTTAATAAAACAACAAAGGTTTTTTTTTTTTTTAATTATCTTCAAGCTTAATATGAAATAAATAAATTTACTTGGATCATATATAAAAGGAAAATACTTAAACGCTAGCTATATAGATGATTTGATTAATTGAGTAAGGTGAATATGCCTTACTGATAAATTCACATTTGCGCGTGAAGTGAATATTAACGTTATGATGTAATTGAGTTGTTTAT
>JAABOM020000075.1:17622535-17634574 GCA_011800125.2 Solanum clarkiae
ATGTAATTGAGTTGTTTATTAATATATGAAATTATTTATATTACTCTCTAATTATAAATACAAATATTTTATAAATTATTTTTTGATTCAAAGTATTTTTTTCATTTATTTTTATTTGTGCAGCAATAACAAGAGTAACATACATAGTGGAATTTCACAAATGAGCTTTAGAGATGGTAAAATATACCCAGACTTTACAGCTACTTTACAGAGATAGACAGACTGTTTTCGAAAAACTCTCGTCTAGAAAATCAAGTTCAATAAGCAAAAAATACTAGATAGAGAAAAAAAGGAGAAAAGAAAAAAGAAAAACGACTATAATATAAAGCAAATGATAGTATGTAAATACGATAAAAGTAACAAAAATAAGGCGAATAATGACAACACAACATATAAAGACACGATTATTCCTACTAACCAATATATCACAAGGTTATTTTTATTTATGCACTATATTAAAAAATAAATATCCAACAATAACAATCCTCATTTTACACATAGTTTCTAGTTGAAACTAAATCCAAATAAAATATAACTTTTCCATTTAAATTAATTCTTTTTTTTAACCAAAGGACCACCTTAAGGACAACCTTTGATTATTAATATATGAATGAATTCCTTTTGGATTACAATCTAATTATAATTCATATCTTTTATAATTTTTTTTTTATGATTCAAAGTCCTTTTTCGATCCATTTTTATTTGCGCACCATATTAAAAAATAAAAATTTAACAATATTTATTCGATAATTTTACACATAATTTCTACTCAAAATAAATCCAAATAAAAATTCAACTTTTCCATTTGAATCAAATTTTTTTACCAAAGGACCACCTTAATGACAACGTTTGATTCATAAATGACAAGTGTATTTTGTCATTCGACAACAAAGCCCAATCAATCATCCACCGCAAGTATAAACTTTTTGCAGTCAATTTCAAGTTTCCTCGAAATCTGAACAATCCAACAACTCTGTTTTGGACCCAACAATCTCCGATTCTATTTTTCAGAAAAGTTCAAAATTTTCCAACAGAAACTAAAACCCAAATTTATGAATCCCAATCTTGCCCATTGAATCACAAAAAGGATCCATTGGATTTCTACTTTCTCACTTTCAGGTATGTTCATTCAATCTTGATTTATATCAATCCTTCTTAGTTCTTTTGGTATGTGTATAAATCTTTGTTTCCTGTATTTAGTGTTTATCTTGTTAAAGGAAGGAGTTTGTGTAAAGACTGTAACTTTACGTGGTTTTGTTTTAGAATCTTGGGTGTTTTTACTAATGGGTGTTTTTTATTTGCTTGTTTTAGTTCTTTATTTGTTTTTTTTCTTGTTTTAGTTCATCATTAGGTTTATTTTACTAGTGGGTGTTTTCTGTTTGGTTGTTTTAGTCCTTTATTTGGTTTATTTCCATGTACAACGTTTGAGAAGTAATTTGGTAAAGAACTGGTTGCATCAGATTAAATTGATATCCTGTTTTGTATGCAGAATTGTGAGATTGATTGGATCAATGTGTAGACTGTACAGTCTTGGATTGGCCTAATCTGTAATGCAATCAAAAAATTCGAGTAAAAACCAGTGTTTGAAACGTTCGAGATCATTTTCAAGTGAGATGCCGGGGACTGATACAAATGTCGCAAAGCCTTTACAGGATAGCATCATGTTTCCTGTTGAAGATATCGTGCAGCATCCTCTGCCTGGTTGTGGTTCACCAACGTCTATAGGTTTTAGTCCAGATGATAGTTTAGTTACATATTTGTATAGTCCAAACCAAAATCTATGTAGAAAGGTTTTTGTATTTGATCTCAAGACCGGAAGGCATGAATTGTTCTTCAGTCCACCAGATGGTGGACTTGATGAGAATAACTTATCTGCTGAAGAGATGCTTAGAAGGGAAAGGTCAAGGGAGCGTGGTTTAGGGGTAACGCGATATGAATGGGTTAAGGCAAGCGCTAAACGGAGGGTCATTATGGTACCACTACCTGCTGGAGTAAGTTATCTTTTCTCGTGTAAGTTTTAGTGCTGACTTTCTATTTAATGCAATCCCTATTGTGCAACTGAACTATAACCTCCCGAACTACTTATTGATGCAATTGGTAATTAAAGCAAACAAGCTGTTGTCTGCCAGTTCAAAAATTCTCTCTTTTTTTTGTCTATTCCGAAAACTTACAATACTGAATATTCTTCATTGGGCCAACGGCCAACCCCCTGATTGTCTTTTTTCTGGAAAAAACTAGTATACATGCACAACCTCACTAATGACGTGTATTATATAGGAGTAATTATTTAGTGGTAAAAGCCTTCTTTTGGTGTAAAAAAGAATTTACGTTGTAAAAAATTAGAACAATCTTAGCTGAAATAGTGGCAATTTTTCTTTCTATACAAGTCCGCTTGATATATTGTCCTTCTTTTGGCCTTTGTATTCCTCAAATATTTGAGTTTTGATTTACACATTCTTACTGTCTGTGGGGTTCCAAACTGATTCTTTGAAATTTTTTCTCCAATTATCAGATCTAATCAGAAGTTATTTTATATATAAAACAGTTATACTTGAAGGATCAGAATGCAGAACCAGAACTTAAGATAGCAAGTACATCCTCCTCGCCGGTGTTGGATCCACATATTTCACCTGATGGTACAAGGCTTGCCTATGTGAGAGATAATGAGTTGCATGTGTTAAATCTTTTGTACCCTGAGTCTAAGCAGTTAACAACAGGCGCCGATGGCAATGTTATAGTAAGGACTTGTTCCAGAACTTATTGCTGATATATCTGTCTTATTTATTGCTATGCGTGCTTAACGAAGTTAATTTCTCTCCACATGTAATGTGCATCATTTGCCATAATTTTAATGCTAATTTATGCCTTGTTCATCCTCTCCTTTTGTCATGTTATTTGGTAGCTCAAGTAGAAACTTTGTGCAGTGATTCATTAATTGTTCCATGTTGTTGACCTCAATACCTGGTCATATAGTTTTATTATTTCATTGACTACAAAGGTTATAAAATAAATTGTAATTACAATTGAAATAATCGAAAAGGAAATGTGAGTTAATATATGCTCTAAAGTTGAAAATATCATTAAAAGATCTTAAAAAGGAAGAGTCCTTAATTATATAATTCTAAAATGGAAATCAGGAATTGAATTCATTATAAGATCTATTTATCCTTTTTAGAAGATGGTGAACCTGCACTCTGACTCGAACCGAGATGCATTAGCGCTGCTTCCTAAGAGCAGCGTGCTTACCAATTTCACCATAGCAACCTGTCTTGAACACATAATAGTCTAAGAATAAGCAATCGTCGAGATTAAGTAACTATTTTAGTTTAGTAATGATTCAAATGGATCACTAACAATAAAAGTTGCTCAAAGAGGAATTTGAAGTTGAAGGTTCATTATTTTAGATTTGAGTTTGAGTCTTAGCTTTTCTTAAGGACTTTCCCATACTTTATGCTTTCCTCGAATTTAACTCGTGTAACTAAACCGTTCTACGGTCATCTGCCCAAGGAGCATCACATTGTCTTTGATGCAGCTGCATGGTAGTGGCATTCTGTAGACGTGGTTTGGTTATTCCTATTTGTCTCTATCTATTGGGGGGAGGTATATGAAGGAAGGGATTAGTGGATTGAGGAATGAAAGCACATGTTATTCTCACAGTTAATTAATTATGGTGGATCACCTTAAATTTCATTGAAATCTTCACCAACTATTAAAAATAAAGTGGAATGCACTGCGTTCGTGAGCTGCAATTTCAAGGAGCTAAGATTTATTTGTTAACGATTACAGACAGGCCAAAATGGAATTAGTTATCAAAAAATGAAAAGCATATTAGAAACAGTTCAATGAGGGGAACGACACTCCACTCATTGGAAGAAAAGCCACACGTCTAACATGTTATAGCATAGTGAGGGAACGGGAACTTTAAAAGATGCTGGAGGGAATCTTTTCTTCATTTGAGGTGTCAGACTTATTAGCTCCTTGCAAAGTTGCATTATCCAGAAACATTGAGAAACAACTAGTTAATTTGTTTCTGTTCTTGTGATCTTCCAACCTTCACATTGGTTGTAGTTTCTTTTAGCTTGATTTTAGAAGACCAAGTTGGATTAGATATAAAGTACTTTTATTTGTGACACTATCACGATTCTTTCTGAAAATGGAATTTGTTTGATCACTTGCACTGTCAATCTATGAGCGAGGAGAGTATGAGAGAAAGATGAGGAGAATGCTCGAAGACCAATATATTGAATTGTACAACGTGTTACCCTAATGTAGAGACGAAATACATAAACTATTACACCTGTGCATATGTAATAAGTCTTAACTAATGTAATGATGATTGTAGAAAGAGAACTGTTAGGCTAGATCCGGAGTATATGTTATTGCGTGAGGGAGGAAAACGAGTGGGATGGTCCAGGAAAAAACAAAAAGGAATACATTGAAGATGAAGGATACAAGGATCTCTTGTTTTAACAGAAATTATCATTTGACAGCTGTGTTGGCTAGAGTTCATATCTGAATCCTTCTATTCATCAGAAGTGCCTTCTCGAGATGAAAACTCTCCATGCATATTGTCTTGTCTACTTTGTTCAGTTTTATTCTGCTTTCTTTAAATATATCTGATACTAATCCTCTTTGCCTTCCTTTTTTTCCCACCTGCAGACACATGGTCTTGCTGAATACATTGCTCAGGTGAGATTGGCATCGATACTTTATTACTAGTTTAGGGAAAATTAGCCTGTTTTAGGTTGATATTGACATCTCATCATTTACCTGTTTTAGTAAATACTGTTACCATTAAGACTATGTTTATGATTATATCCATAAAGCTTGTTCAAAAAGTTATTTTCTCTGAGCAAGGAAATGAACATAAGCATAGTCAAGTGATTGGAGAGAGTATTAAATGATTGAAATCCTTTTTTCCTTTAGTTCGAATCTAGCGCTTTTTGAACTTATTTGTTAAATTTGGAAGCTTTGTTCCAAAGTTCAGGTATGATTGACATCCTGACATAGAAGTATGATATAACTAAAATATCTTTAAGAAAATGCATAAGTTGCACCTCAAACTTGTTCAGAGAACTCGGTTACACACTTGAACTTTATAGGGAATATATTTAGCCCCTATTCTAATCTAAAGTAAAATTAATACCCCCCTTCCAAGCACAATTCCAGATTTATGTACATGACTATTATACACGCACCTGACGCGTGTATCACACACCATTTTTTTAAATCAATTTTTATTTTTATTCCCCTTTTTTAAAGTTTTTACCTTCTTTCTTCTTTCCTTACCTTTTCTTCTTTTTTCATATCCATGGCAGCAGCATTCTTCTTTTTCATATCCATGGTAGCAGCTGCACATTTATGAGAGTTTTATTTTTGCTTATCAAATTCCCAACACAAACACACCTCACCTATAATTCAAACGGTTTTTCAACGGGCTAATGTAGAGATGAGATAAATGGAGGAAAGCAAGGTCTCCGGAATTTAATTTTCTGTTGAAGATGAGATGGCTTCACACTCTACTTTTGAATCTTAGATTTTGATTTACAAGGGATCAGATATAAGTATTTTTGTTCGTGATTTAGAAAGAAAATATACACTGTCAATTTCATCATAAAAAAGTGACGCTGGAAAACATGTTTTCCGGATGATGAAAGCCACTTCTAATTTATCTAAGAAATAAATTTGATCTTCATTATATTATGTTTAAACATTTAACTCATCAAGTCATCAACTAGATTTATATACAAAGAAGACTGAGAATGGCATGGAGGTGTGAGGCAATGGGGAGACGCCTTTGGGAAAATATGGAAAAATCAAGAAAGAGAACTGAGAAAAGAATAAGAAAGAGAAATGGAAAAGAATACTTCAAATGAAAAATAAAATATTACAAAAAAAGATAATAAAGTATAATTAATGTCATCCAATTATAAGATGACATTTGTATAGTTTGGATCATTTTTGGTGTTACTTTTTCTTTTTCATGCTCTTCCAGAAAGCTAACAACACTCTCTTGTTGTGTCACATGTTAAGGAGGTATTATAATTTCACTTCAGATTACAATAAGGGGTAAAGAAATGTCTGTACAGTTAAAGCGCGTGACTAAGTTCTCTGGACAAGTTTGAGGTGCACCTTACGTATTTTCTCTAAATCTTTGAATAATATTTTGTGATAATTCTGATTGATTTACTTCTCCAGCACTTTCAGTAGCCGCTATGAAAATTTGACCTGCAAATATCATCTTTTAGAGCTCTAGTATTAATGATGGGGTTGCTTGCTTATTGCAAAATCATCTTCTTGGTCTAAGCCAGAAACTATTTATTTTTGCTGATTATAGGAGGAGATGGAACGGAAAAATGGGTTCTGGTGGTCTCTGGACAGCAAATACATAGCATTCACGCAAATTGATTCGTCTGGTATACCTTTATTCAGAATTATGCATCAAGGTAAAAGTTCCGTAGGTCCTGAGGCACAGGAAGACCATGCTTACCCTTTTGCGGGAGGGCCAAATGTCAAAGTTCGCCTGGGAGTGGTTTCAGCTAGTGGAGGTCAAATAACATGGATGGATCTTCGTTGTGGTGAAAAAGACAAAGCATATGAGGACGAGGAATATTTGGCCAGGGTGAATTGGATGCATGGAAATATTCTGACTGCCCAGGTCTTGAATCGATCACAATCCAAACTGAAACTCCTTAAATTTGATATCAAGACAGGGCAAAGGAATACAATATTGGTTGAGGAACATGATACATGGGTCAATATCCATGATTGTTTTATACCTTTGGACAAAGGACCCAACAGAACTAGTGGTGCATTTATTTGGGCAAGCGAGAAAACAGGGTTCAAACATTTGTATCTTCATGACATAAATGGAGTCTGTTTGGGACCGATAACTCAAGGTGATTGGCTGGTTGAACAAATTGCTGGTGTAAATGAGGTTAGTGGCCTTGTATATTTTACAGGAACATTGGACGGGCCTATGGAATCTCACCTTTATTGTGCTAAATTGTTCCCTGATGCTAACAGTCCATTGCAGTCCCCTTTGAGATTGACTAATGGACATGGAAAACATGTAGTTGTGGTTGATCATCAAATGCAAAGATTCATAGATATCCACGATTCCTTGGTCTCACCTCCCAGAATTTCGCTACGCTCCTTGCATGATGGAAGCTTGATTATGCATTTATTTGATCAACCAGTCAGTGTTCCACAATCCAAAAAGCTCCATCTTGAATCACCAGAAATAATTCAGATACAGGCCAAGGATGGAACTGCTCTGTATGGGGCACTATACAAACCAGATCCAATGAAGTTTGGACCTCCTCCATATAGAACTATGATTGAAGTGTATGGTGGTCCCAGTGTACAGCTTGTGTCTGACTCGTGGACAAACACAGTCGACATGAGAGCTCAGTATCTAAGAAGCAAAGGCATCTTAGTTTGGAAGGTTTGCTCCTCTTTTCTGTCCACATACATTTTTCTCTAAATTCCTTCAGTTATACCTGGCCATACTTCTTTTGTTCAATAGATTGATGTTATAAACATCCCGTGGTCTCTATCCTAAAATTGCTGATCTCATCCTTCAATCGTAGTTAGGGCCCAGAAATCGGATTCCATACATGACTTTTATGTGGAGACCATTGTCCCTCGTGTGTGCATGTTTTCTAAATTGAGTCTCCTGTAGTTTTTATCAAAGGAGATTGTTTATATTTGTTTTTATGGATTCGTTTAGGACTAACATAGATTCCGGATAATTAAGATAAAGAAAAGACATTCTGAACTTCACTAAACTTTTTACAGATGGACAATAGAGGCACTGCTCGACGAGGACTCATGTTTGAGGGTGCACTCAAACATAAGTTTGGCCTCGTTGACGCTGACGATCAACTGGCAGGAGCTGAGTGGCTCCAGAAACAAGGGCTTGCAAAACAGGGCCACATTGGATTATATGGATGGAGCTACGGTGGGTATCTCTCAGCTATGACTTTGGCAAGGTATCCTGAAGTATTCAAATGTGCTGTTTCTGGTGCCCCTGTCACGTCATGGGACGGATATGATACATTTTACACCGAAAAGTATATGGGCTTACCATCTGAAAATCCATCAGCCTATCAACAGGGCTCCGTTATGCACCATGTAGACAAGATCAAAGGGAAGCTTTTACTTGTGCATGGCATGATTGACGAAAATGTGCATTTTAGGCACACCGCTAGGCTTATTAATGCACTCGTGGCAGCGAGAAAGTCTTATGAGCTGTTAATATTTCCAGATGAACGTCACATGCCTCGGAGACTGAGAGACCGTATATACATGGAGGAGAGAATTTGGGAATTCATTGAGAGGAACTTGTGAATGGCCCTTCTCATTGTTGCAGCGATCGCTTATGCCCCCTTGGCTCTCCGGCTTTTGGGGCTCATTTCCAGTTCAACACAACATGTTTCACTTGAGTATAGAAGAAAAATTGTACTATTTTCTCTGTAAAACTAGAAGAAAGGTAGAGAGGCGAATAAAAGTTGTTTGTGTTAACTGATCTGTTAGCTGCCATGTACCATTACCTTACCAGATGTACAAAAACAATACAACAGTCAACTTTCTGTGGAGAAAAAAAATTGGTTTTTACCGTCTCTGCTATTTTTTTTTTAATCTTAAATTAAACGAAGGAGAGCTTTGGAGTAACTGATAAAGTTGCTGTCATGTGACCAAGTAGACTCTTACGGTCGGACCTTCCTCTGACCTTGCACAGAGTGGGCACAAATTGTACTTCTTTGTTTTTCTTTAAAGATTATTTTGTGCCTCTTATAAAAACAGGTTTTGCATTAAATTTTTGCAACATGTAGTTATTAGGTTGTTTAGTTAAATAGAATGAAATTACTAGTATGATAGTTATTTATCCTACTAAATTCAGAAGTTTATAGGAGTATTTATTCTTCATGACCTAATGATTGTGGTATGTTTTAGTTAGAACAAGATCGTACGTCAATTAATTTAATCAAAACTAATTAATTTTAGTGAATTAGGTGTTACTTTCAAATATTTTAATGGTCTTGCTGCAATTTATTACAGGAAAAGAAAAAAGAAATAGACAAGTGCTTAGGGTGTGTTTGGTATGGAGGAAAAACTTTTCCGATTTTCTCTTGGTTTAAATGTTTTTCAAATCAACTTTTTTTTTTAAAAAAAAAATTTGAGGATAGTAACTTCTTTAAACATTTTTCAGAACTCTTATTCAATTTCAAATTGATTTTTTTAATCTCATCTCTACCACGATCTCCCTTCATCAAAAAAAACTTTTATCCAATTTTAATTCATTTTCCACAAAAACATTTTGTCCATACCAAACCCAACCTTAATGGCCCAAAAATTCCTTTTAGGATCATTGACTGAGACATGTAAAGTTTGCTGACATGGCAAAGTACAATTGGTAGTCATTCGTAGTTGCCATGTCAGACATGTCTTGTTAGCCAAGTTCTGTTGTTTTTACCTTTCTATTTTTAAACGCTCCTTGTTGGCCTAGTTAAAAGGGTAAAAAATTTACTCACCTTCCATTTTAACTATAGATTCAGTAATTTTTTTCATTCCAATTAAGCAAATGTAGGTAAATTTCTTTTTTTTTTGGGGGCATATTTCTTTAATGTTAAGATTATAGTTAAACAAATGTAGGTAAATTGGTTTTTTGCATATTTTTTAAAATGACAATAATTATTTTAGGTAAGATTGTTTGAACTAAAATAATAAGTTAAAATGAGAAAAAAAATAAGTTAAGAATTATAAAGATTATTATAAAATAGTGTGAAAAAATAATGAAGTCATCATCTCTTGCTCGAGATAAAAAGAAAGAATAAAGACAAAAATCTCATGACCTCTAATTTGTTCATATGTAATTTTGTTTGTAGTATCTATTGGTTAAGTGGTTAGCCACATTAGGTACGTGAAATTTTGTGCAAATATATTAGCATCTAAAGAAGTAATTAAGTGGTAACAATTATAGATATTGTGAGTTCATCTACTTATTTGGTATATTAGTAAATGTAAAAGGAGGTTGATTTTTGTTTGCATTATATCTCTTCTAATTAAATAAAATGTTGAACTATAGCTAAATCTAACTAATGAGTTTATAATTGCAATTCAATAAAAGTTCAAGAAAAAAAAAAGTATAACATATAAAATATATTTTTTAAAATTTAAATTTAATTAATATTTATACACACTTGCCAGTAGAGAAACAAATTGAAGTGAAAAAAAATCAAATGTACATAATATGCACGTGCAAAGCACGTAAACTTAACTAGTGCTTAGTTAAGATCCAATTAAATGACAGGGGGTTTTAAAATAAATTTACTAGTCTTAAATTCTAGAATATAGTGTGAAAACAAGAACGTTTTTTACGGTGAAAATATAAAGTTCACATTTCCCCCTTCTTTACATGCATGGAGGGCCTGAGTGAAAAGGACAAAAATTTATTGTTGGAGAACAAGTATCATCACTCTTGAAGCAAGCTTCAATGAGGGAAAAATTCACAATGGGTGTTGGTTAATCTGCAGGAAGATTTAAGTTTGCTTTGATTTCTCCTCTGTCTGGTAAGAAAGTTCAAATTTTTCTCTATTTTTTTCCAACTTAGTTGAGTGTATCTTTGCTTGTTGCTTAAACCCCAAAAGAAATTCAAAGTTTGGGCAATGTACATCTATTGATACAATCCCTAGTTGGAACAATAGTTGATGTTATCTTGGTGGGGTTTCTGAAATTGCTTTAAGAGTTTATGAACTAGTGGTGACTGAATTCAGTCTCAAGAAAACCTTTAGTTATTTTGCTGATTTACTGCTTACCCTTGGGGTTTTGCTAAAAGATTACCTGTAGTTCTATGTCTCTCACTGCTGTGCTAATTCTTGGGTATTCATGGTGTATTTGTTTGAATCTATAGTTGCTGCTATGAATTTTAGAAACGATTTTTATACTAAAGTTTTGGTTTTTCAAAATGATGTATAACTGTGGTTTTGTGGCTGATTATCAACATTATTGTTTGTGATAATTAATCTTGTGCTTAATCGGATGAGTTGTACTTGCAGCAATCTGGTAGACACTTCGTGATTCTACCATACCAAATTCGTCCTCCACAAGGAAGGAACGAGTTGGCTCACCTTATTTATCCTGCCTTCCGCCCTTGGTAAAAGCCTTCCTCAGCTTTTTTTCTATCATGACAACTCTTGTTTCCCCACCTTTTAGCTATCCTTTTCCGCGTTCAAGAATCCCCCCTTCTTCCATTCCACCTCGAAGAGTAACTAGGAACTTTTGCTTGCATTGTATATATGTACCGAAACTGATAACATTCAAGAATATGCAGGATTATAGACGAAGATCCTTTTTTGGCTCTATCTTTAGCTTTCGTTCACCATTTCAGTGTTCAAGTCTAGGCTGAAAACCAAAACCTAATTCGATGTAACAAATTTTGTAAAAAAAAGGAAGAAGAAAAGGAAATCCTTCTCATTGATCCAAATGCGTTTCTTATAAACACAATTCATAACTGGGAAACTGAAAACGTAGTATTAACGCATCCTTATCACAAAACAGCAAATATAAATGAACTGTAAGCCCTAAAGTTTGTCTAGATTCTTAACATCGTTGGAGGAAAGAGTTAATTCATTTTCTTTATGGTAAGACATTTATGTTCTTGCTATCAATTATCATATTGTTTTTGAGACGAGGGTTTCTCAGAAACAACCTCTCTACCTCATAGAGGTAGAGGTAAGGTCTGCGCACATTTTACTCTCCCCAGACCCCACTTGTGGGATTTCACTGGGTATGTTGTTGTTGTTGTTTTTGTTGCTATCAATTATCATATTGTCCATTCTTTTGGGTGTTTAAAGTGTTAGTTTTAGCCGCAACTTGTGAGTTTCCAAGGTCTTAGCATTTTTAAACTATATTTATTTGTGGCATTTGCAATTGTTGATGGGTTAATCATGTATGATGCGTCACATTATTTATCATAGGCTAACTTTGGTGAGTAAATTTGATTTGTAGGGAAAGAAATCTTTACCTTTAGGGAAC
>JAABOM020000075.1:17672531-17686093 GCA_011800125.2 Solanum clarkiae
TTGTTTTTGTTTGTTAAAAATTATAAATAAAATGATACAGTCTCTTAATTTTTTAATATTTCTTTTAACGAAGGAATAGGTTAGCTTTTCAGCAAGTTTTAAAACTTCTTCACCAACCAGCCTATTACAGAGGTAAATAAATCTCCTCACATTTATGACGCCCAATATCAGGGGCGGATACAAGTGGTGTGGGTCGAGTGCTCGAGCACCATTGATTTCAAAATTATTTTTTGTATTTATATAAAAAAATATATAAAATTATATAAATATAAAGATAAACATTCAATAAAAAAAAATTATATGGGTATTTTGGTTCTCATTGCCCTCCTAAGGTTCAAAGCAAACCCCTAGATGAGAGATTGAATCCCACTAAGTTTAAAACTTCTTTATGCATTTCTTTCAAATTATTTTTATACGGCAAAAAAAAGATTTTTTATTTTTATCGAAAACATTTTTTTTTATCGCAAGAAGAAAAAGTTAAAGTTTGTGTAATACTTTTTTTGAGACTTCACGTCTAATCATATATTTGATATATTATTATTGCTTTTTGTATCAACGATTTATGTGTGCAGTGACATAATTTGGTAAGATGTTGGTATTATTTTCCAGCAAAAGCAGATGTGATATAATAAATTTAATTTAATTTGATAGAGGAAGAAAAATGTTTCTCCCTAAATAATTGGCAATCTTCAAGACATCCATAAATGCAAAGTAGTTTTTATCTTATTATATAAAATAAATGTCTCGTTTTTTTTTTAATTCTAGTAAGTTTACTGCTTAAATTAAGCATGGGTGCTATTTAAAATGTGTCGAGAAATTACTAGTATTTTCTAAATGAATAAAATTTAAATACAAATATCTTTAGCTAAAATATAGAACAACTCCTGCGCGCAAATTTAACAATTAAACATCAAATCTATCATTAATCCTATAAATTTAGCGATGAATTATACATTAACACTTACCGGGTAAATTTTACCAATAGCAAATATATTAAGCGTAATAACATTTCATGAGTATAATTTTTTTGATTACGCTTCATAACTATATTAAAGTTTGCTAATTAAAAAATTTTGTTTATATATCAGTTGTGCTATCTGTAAATATATATAAATTATTTTTTCGGAAGACTAAAATTTTAATCATTTAGTTGTTTCAATGGAAATGAATCTCAAGATTTAAGGAATTTGTATACTAATCAATCTTCTTCCCTAAAATAAATTCTTCATAAAGAAAAACACATACTAACTTGTTCAAATTAATTTGTATAAATTTTTATGAACGAATCAGTATGCGCGTCACACATGTATTGTTTTTTATGTTTTATTTGAATTTAAATTCATTATTAATATTATAAATATATAAAACTGACTTTGGGAGTAGTACATATGTATATAAAAATGCCAAAAATATGTACAAATATACATGTATGTACAAAATCACATATCAAATTATTTGTATCTACGTATGAGTTAAGGTTTTGTTTATACCGATAATTAACTCTGTGTGTGTATACACACATATATATTGATAGTTATACAAATTAATGTATGAGATGTGAAATTTTGTGTATAAATATTGAATGGATATACATTATATTGGCATAATGTTTTAGGTGTGAGATTATACACTGACAAGCATATACAAATACATTACTATATAAAACAACTGTGTACAAATATAGATTATAAGAATTGAATTTATATTAAAACAAAGGATATATAATTCCAACAGGTGTAAACATCCATAATTTGAGAAAAACTATTGCACTGGCTGAATAATTAAAAAAGTGAAGGTAAAATCTCATGAAATTATGAAAAAATAGAAGTATATATGTTTCTATTTTTTTAAAAAAAAAATATTTGTAAATATTTTAACGATATACCAGAAAGTGATGAGATGAATGATTAAGATAATTAAAAGAGTAAATCATCGAATTGTGACACAAGAAATAAAAAGGGGATTTGTATAAACTCTTTCAACAGAGAGATATTAGTAAAAAATATTATTCAACCGTCCGAATTAAAGTGCCTAGTTTGCCCATTTATTCCTTCTAAAAATAAAATGTATGCAATAAGTTGTAGGGTCTCCATTTGCTATTTTAGTAAGCCGATCATAACGTGTCGTGTCTTACACAATTTGAGGTGTGCATTGCCATTATTTTACATGTATTTATTTCAAACCATTAGTTTCACGTACTAAAGCTAATTAGTTATTCAATTTTTTACTCCCCATACAGACTTAGACCTTCTTTTAACACTTGGAAGATTGCTATAACTTTCTGTAAAAATGAGTGGCTCGTACAAAAGAGTGGCTCGTACAAATGAGTGGCCCTCCTATTTATACTACTATCTAAAGGTCAAAGTGTAATTAATATTTACATGAGAAGTCTCTAAGTATTTACACTTTAATCCCTCTCTAGATTCTTCCATACAAGTCTAGAGAGAACTAAAGACTACAAGAGATCTTCACACAATTCTAGAGTCTTCTATGATTACATTCTTCTAGATTTGTCTAAGACTTCTCAAGATTCTCCTACAATATTCTAGAGTCTTCCAGGAGCTTCAAGCTTTATCCACAATATTCTAGAGTCTTTCGGAAACCTCTCCAAGACTCTAATTTCTTCTCCTTCACTCTAGATTCTTTCCTTATTTTAAAGAACAAGTGGCGGGCTGTCACACTTGGCCTTAAACCTATTGACACTAACGCCAAAATTGAACCCCAAATGAGCATGAATACTAGTAATGGCCCAAAAAACAGCACGGTGGTAGTGATAAAGCCTAAACAAGAACAAAAACAAGAACAAGAGCCAGCAAAGTCCAACAACACGATTGTTCCATATTAAAACCCTCAATTGCCACATTATTGCCATCTTAGGTTGCACTACAAGCATCAATCGCGATGTCATCAAGAAAGGCATTGAGTCTACTCTCATCAAACACCTGCGTTTCTGTAGTATACCGATACGTAAGAAAGTCAGATTTTTTTTTTAAGTTTAACTTGTATATATATTGATAGATAAACGTTAACAAAAGTTGGCACATGCACGTCTAAAAATTGATACAAGATTCAAAAACACTATATTAAAAAGTTTTCTATAGATAAATGGGAATCAACAACTATAGATAGAGAATTTTTAAAAAGAAGTTTACCTATATATATGCAATATTGATCCCCCATTACCATACATATAGCTTTGTCCCTCGTGCCAACTTGAAACATAAAATAAGTAACGTCCTACAATAGGTTAATTAAAGTCAAGGATAGGTCTAGAATGCGTGGAAAGTACAAGATCTTCAAGACTTGATAACTTTGTTTGTGCTTCTACTATATAGTTGTTAAGAAATCTACGTACATTCAGAACTCACAAACTTCAATTAGTGTTACTCCTATAAAACTTATATTACACACTCTTTGTGCTTATGTTACCAGTTTCTTTTTATTTTAAGGTGGTTGATAAAAAGAAAAACGTAAGGAAGTGGGTGAAAACGAAGGTAAATGTTGAAGATCATATAATATGTCCGGATTTGGACCCGGACATGGATTCACCAGACGAATTCCTGGAGAACTACTCGTCGAATCTAACAACAATACCTATGGACATGACAAAGCCACTATGGGAAGTTCACATTTTGAACATCAGAACATCTGAAGCAAATGGAATTGGGATTCTTAAATTGCACCATTCTATTGGTGACGGCATGTCAATTGTGTCTTTAGTTTTGGCCTGCACTAGAAAGGCTTCTAATCCAGAAGAACTGCCTACTCTACCTTCAAGTACTAAAAAGGAAAAAAATGATGTTGGATTTTTGAGGAGGTTTGGTTACTATGTTTGGTTTTTGTGTATGGTGTTTTGGTATACTATTGTGGATGCTGTTTTGTTTTTGTCCACAATTTTGTTTCTCAAGGATACAGAGACACCGATGAAAGGAGGACCTGGGGTAGGACACAGTCCTAAGAGGCTTGTGCACAGGACAGTCAGCCTTGACGACATGAAAATAGTCAAGAATGCCTTGAACATGGTATGTGCTCTTGCAATATTTATTTTTTTATATGTTTCATTTTATGTAATACCCCCTTTCTAATATAATTTCATGTTTATTAAACGAAGAGATCATTTTTGACTTTTACATGCTCATCGCTTTTTTATTCTTTTTTTTTAAAAAGTGCAAAATAAATGCTTTACACTCCAGGGCCATTTAATTATAAATAAGATAGATAATGAAGTAATAGTTTCAAAATAAAATATGAGATTATTTTATGTATAAATTTTACAAATTTCATACTTTAAAATATTAATTTCTTTTTATATCAACTACTTTCTAAATTATTAAAAAATTCCATATTCATTAGGAGTTTTGATACCTCAAAATTCATTTGATGCATGTCGAAAAAAAAAGAAACAAATCAATCAGTTATACTAAAAATGGGCTAAATTGAAAAATTAAATTCAATCACCCATACAATAATCTCTGAAAAATTCTTACAAAAACACGATTGATAGCTGACATAAGTTTTATATTTAAAATTGATGACACGATTGGTGAACTTCTCTCTCTCAGGAAGTTTTAATTGCATTTTGCATCCAATACAAGCAATTTTGAAACTACTTATACTACAATTATTTGCTATGTAATATATATATTTCCAACTGGTAGGGCTAGTCTTGTCATATCAATATTTCCAATTGCTCCTTCACTTTCCTAAAGGATGGAAGCCATTCAATTAACTAGTCTTAATTTCTGATGCAGTTTTGGTACTGCCATGTTTGTGGTTACAGAAACCTATCTACTCTCCACATTAATACCTCTCACTAGTGCTATCGCTTTGATAAAAGTTATATTTATTAAGAAATTAATAAATTTAATATGTAATGTTGCTAAACTGCCTATATAAAAGTATAGTAAAAACATACTAGTACTAATTTTGTGGTAGATTTCTTAGATAACACTTGCTTTTATTCGTTTTGTATAGGCCTAGTTTGGATTTGAATTTTTTCCTTATTATAATGTTTTTATGGTAAGTTATTCATTGCTTTCATTATGGTACATATTGTAGACAATTAATGATGTCATAATGGGGATGGCACAAGCTGGTTTCTCACGTTATCTCAATAGACGATATGGTCAGTCTCTCTCTTTTCCTAATTATCTTTCGAATTTTAAGATTCAAATTGATATTAAAAAATTTTTATATTACTTTTAAAAGTATTTTGAATTATCAGTTATTGTAATTTATAATATTTTTTATGTAATTTAAAAATATATAAATTTTATTTTTAAAAAATTAAAAATTTCTGTTTATATCTCAAAAAACGAAAAAATGTCTAGAAAACCGAGGGAGTAATTACTACTTACTTTTATGATCTGTCAATTTAGCTCTTGGTCAAACTCTTTAACTGTACCTACTCTGTCTCTCTATATATGCATTTATTTGATCATGCTTCTTTCATAGTGACAGTAATTTCTCCCATTCATTATACTAAAAATAATTTAACTAAATTATTCTTTGATTATAAAATTACTTTCTCTTTCTCCGTATCATGATTAATTATATCTTAATTTTTAATGAGAATTTCCTCTATCTCATTTTAATTGAATTTGTAAGCTAATATACACATATTAAAAAAATCATCTAAAAACAAAATTTTTATCTTATTTTTCACTATTACCTTTTGTGCAATTACAAATATATAATGTAATTTGTCTCCTAGAAAATATAAAACTTCGATTAATGAAAGGGCAAATATGAAAAAAGTTTCAAATATTCATCTTAAACTTTGGACAATTCAATTATTTTGAATCTTGAAAAAAGTCTAAAAAATTTAATTAATTTGAGACAAAAGGAATAATTTTTAATAAGCACGATGACTACAGTGAAACGGAAGAGTTCTACTCCCTTCCATCTATTTAAAAGTGCATCTTTCTAATCACCTTATTACTCCCTTAATCACCTTATTACTCCCTCCTCATAAGGTTAGTACCCTAAATTAAGCATTAATCACACTTTAAATATGAATTTCAGATTAGTTACTTATTCAATTTGTATTTTTAGGCTTATACACGTTAATGTTTGGAGAAAAGAGTGATTTAAATTTGACATGAATTATTATTTTCATCCCCGAACTATTGATAGTGTTAAAAATATCTTTTTACTTGACTAATTGAACTTAAATACACCCCTAAATTCTTGTCAAGTTAAGAGGTATCATTCTTGCCAAGTTAAGAGGTGTTTTTAATACTTGTGATGGCTTAGGGGTGTACTTTAATTTAATTAATCAAGTAGTGGGTTTTTTAAGACTATCAATAATTCGGAGATAAAATTAATAACTTGCACTAAGTTCAATAGCGTTTTTGATAATTTTTTTCTGATTTTTGTTATTAATAAATATATGGTGTATCTTCAGGCGACATGAATGGAAAAGGAAGCGGCAAGACAAATAATCTGCCAAAGAACATTCGTCTCAGAGGATCTATTGTGTTTAACATAAGACCTTCTTCTGGAATTAAGGTAACAAAAACCTTTTCCATGTTAAACAAAGAATATACTATTACCATTTTAATTTATTATTTTATTTTGACTTGATACAAAATTTTAAAAAAATTAAAGCATTTTAAATTTAGACGACGAGGTTTAAAACTTCTTTAATGCATGCAGGCACTGGCAGAGATGATGGAGAAAAAATCAAAGGCAAGATGGGGCAATAAAATTGGATATGTGTTGACCCGATTTCCCATTAGCTTACCCGATAACCCGTTGGATTATATCCGACAAGCAAAAATCATCATCGATAGAAAAAAGCTCTCTCTTGAATCTAGATTCTCTTATAGCACTGCTAAGCTAACACAAGATATATTCGGATCCAAGGTGAGTTATATATATATATTTATAAAAGATTATTAAATTTTGATTAAACTTATACTATATTTACTTGACGATATATTTATATCAATATGTCTTATAATGTTATTTCATTTAATCTGATATTATTTTATCCTGTCTTTCAAGGTGGCAGCAAAGGTGACAAATAGGATTCTATTGCACACAACCCTTTTAATATCGAACGTGGTTGGCCCTCAAGAAGAGATCACATTTTTTGGGCATAACTTAGCTTATGTTGCTCCTTCAACTTTTGGACTCCCTTACGTAAGTATAAATAAATCTAAATATAATCCTTAGCAGCTTATTGACTTTTGATGACATCTTTAATTTGTCCATAATTTTTTCTTAACTTTTTAAATGATATTGAAACATCGGTTTAATGAAATGTTCAATCAAGCTAGTTAAAAAAATAATAAATACTTTTTAAGTATTAACAAAAAATGTTTTCCAAATTGTAAGAATATAATTTTATTCTAAGCTTGTTCAAATATGTTACTGAGAGTTCACTAAGTTTTCATTCACAAAATTAATATTTAATTTTAGTTTTCTATGTTTAAATAATTTTTATCAATGAATTCATATTCACATAAAAAGAAATATCCAAACACTCATATTTGCATTTGTACTAAGGAAAATTAGAAAACATTTTAATAGGAAATGTGATTTATGAATTTGGTGTGATTACAGGCAGTGTCGATACATTTTCAAAGTTATTGTAATAAAATGACAATATCAATGTCTGTTGACCCAGAAGTGATTCCAGATCCATATCAGCTATGTGATGATCTACAAGACTCCCTCCAAATGTTTAAGGAGGCTGTCACTAAACAAGACATTGTAGGAGTATAAGTGTACTTCAGAGTCATTTGGTACGTGAAATGGAATAGATAAAGATACTTTATGAGTTAAGATATTTTACTATAAATATTTTACCTCACTTTCAATATATGAAATTGTAATTTAACATTTACTATAAATGGTGGTATAAAATAATTTTCAAATTAACGAAAATCCATAGCCAAATATGGATTACATTAATTTCAAATTCTATTCCCTAATTAAATTGGGATTTCAATTCCAGTCAACAACACCATTTTGTCCCTTTAATAAAACTGAAAGCAACATTTGGTGCACCAATGGAGCTTAAATCTCAATTTTTTTGTTCTTTCAGATATTAGAAATTCATAAGCAAAATTCACTTAAAAATGGAGTTAAAATCAACTAATAATCACCATTTTTGTAAAACTAGAGTTCATAAACAAAACCCTTAAAGTTTCATTTGAAATTCCTCCATTCAATATTAAAACTAAAAATAATTAATGAGTATGAAGATTTTAGCTCAAAGTAACTTGCTCAATGTCACAAAAATCATTTCAAAGATCACCTCCCACGAACTCCCCAAATTCAAAAATGAAAACGAAAAATAATTTTCAAAATTAGACCCAAAATCGAGGCCTCAAATGCCTCAAAAGTGACCCAAGCATTGTTTTTGCAACACCCACCAAAGAGGCAGGCTTCGTTTTTATAATGGGCCTGTCGATTTTGCGGACCTTCGTAAAAGCGATGGCCCAAAAGTGGGCCTCCCTTTGCAAAAATGAGGTCTGCATCAGGCACCAACATTCAATCAATTCAGCCAACACCAAATCATAGAATTTTGGACTTAATCAAATCATTAAAAATTAAATTCGAGGTCTCTTTGATTCGGAGTTTAATTAGTCACAACTTGGACAGTTTAAGTACTAGAAATATGAAAACATAATCAGAAAATTATATCGAAACTTGTTGTAAAGCTAAAATCACCTCCTAAAATAATAAAATCATCAGAAATATCCAATCCGAGTGCTCAAAATCAAAATGTCGACCAAAGTCAAACTTTAATCAAATTTTAAATAAATTTTCAATCTTTGGCCTCAAATATACATAGCAACTTCAAATTTGATTTCGATAATTCTTATAGACCAATTTTCACATTTTAAAATTAATAGAATCAACAGTATTTCATTTCGAGACTCAAATATACAAATGACTCCAAAATTCAAAATCAAGCAACTTAAACTTTTAAAAATCAACTCTTTAGCAAACACTTAACTTTTCATAATTTTTTTAAAAAATAATTTGTTCAACCAATCAAATAGGACTTAGGGCAACTATCGGAAGTGGTAAAACAATAATTGTTTCAAAAAATATCCAAAGTAACCTTTAGGGTCATTACATACTTACATTTACAAATACATCATGCTCTATGTAATACACTAAACAATCATTTAAATATTAATCGCTAATGTTATTTCGTACTTTATTTTTGTAAGGACCCGGATTTTTGTACGACTTCATCTGAGTTTGAGAATTTCATTTTGGACAAAATTTGGACCAAGTGTTGTCTCAAGAGAGACCACACGATCAGTGCGAGGTCACATGAGCCGTGCGTCCTCTAGTAGCACAACACTTGACCTTAATTTTGAGTGAGTGTCCTTGGAGTGGAGTTTCGAGCTAAGACACATCACATTTGGATCCTACACGGGCTGTGTGACACTTCACGGACCATGTGGAGGACCGTGTAATGACCTTGAGCTTGGAACACCAACGTGTGAAGCAAAGTAGTAGGACACAGCCATCTTCACGGGCCGTGTGAAGGTTCATGGACCATGTGCCCGTCTGTATAGCTTCGAAATGGAAGATTTTTCTAAGTATGGACCACGTCTCATAACCTTATCATGAAGATTTTTCCGAAGTATAGGGGTACGGCTCATGTCACGAACTATGTGACATCACACGAGCCATATAGCCCCATTATAGCTAACTTCGTGAAATTTTTTAAATATGGGATCTTCAAGCTCAAGCTAGGTTCACTTTCAAGCCTTCAATTCAATCTTATTTATGTCGTTTAAGGGTATCATAGGGCTCTTACATCAAGTCAAGTTCAAAGGAATTTTGTTAGCTAAGTTTCTTACAAGTACTGATAGAAGGGTCAACTTTAAATGGTCATATCTCTTAGCACAAAAGGAATTAGACAGACCACCACCTATCACATGAAACTCTTTGAATTAGGTTTTCAATGTTTTTGGTTTCACCTCATTTAGAGTTCGAATGAAGAAGTTATACTCATTTTCGTAGAACTCGTATGTGCAGGGGTATATATGGATTTTTCCTTTTAATTTTGTTTCATTAATGGCATTTCGGTAAATTTGATTATTTTTATTGGTCTTTTGGGATCTGCTATGCTATACCTTCTAAAGACCTAAAACCTTATTCACATTATTCACATTCACTCTCTCTCATTCAAAAGACTCTCTCAAATCCTCTCAAGAGTTCTTGAAGATTTTCAACTTGAGAATCAAGACAAATTCAATTCTTCTTCAAATTCTTTTGGATTTTCTTCATCTTGGTAAAGATATGTGGGTTTTGATCCTTGATTTCCTTTCAATCAAAGAGACCCAAATTATTTTTGAGCAAGTTCATAAATTTCTAGCTTATTTTAGATTAGAGTTTTTGGAATTCCTTAAATTCAAATAGTGTGTGGGTTATGTTTACCCACTGATTTTAAGCTGATTTAAGTTATAAAAACAATGGACTATGTTGGGTTTATGAGATTCTAAATATGCATATCCATTTTCAAGGCTTATTTATGCATGGGTAATTATATTATGATTTTGAATGTTGATTTAATTATGTTTTCATTTAAATTTCATATTACATTGTTGATTTTAGATTGAATCTCAATTACACATGCCATTCTGACATCATCCATAGCATATGCATTCATGTTCATAGGATTTTATGAAAATTATGAAATGGGTTAAGCCCAATTATGCTTTATGATATGATTTTGATAAGATATGGTTATGACAAGAATGTGATCACATAAATGTCTATGATTATGGCTCTTGGAGCAATTATAGGTGTTTACACCATAATGTTTAAGGGAGATTGAGGTTAGAGGTAAGGTGGGCTATCCCTAAGGGTCTACACTCATTTTTTCGAACTATGTGCTTAACATAGGTATGTTTATACTCTAAGGGGAAAACAAAGATAAAGGATGTTATGGATCTACCTTTGGCAAGTAGGTCACCTCTTTATCCGTTGTGGAGAAGACGACCGAGTTCCAAGTTATAGCTCACTTGGTCTTATGTCTGTTACGGTCCCATCCTCAATGTATATGAAATATTTTCGCATTCATGCATCATTTATATATTTCATGACATATTGTTTTATATTCTCTTTTGATATATGATTATTTCTATACTATGTGCCCTTGCCATCTAACATTATATACAGGTTTTGCACCCCGTATACTTAGTATATTCAAACGTACTAATGCATACTTTTGCCTATATGATCTCACCATATAGAGAAGGGATATTACTTTCATCTACCATTCGATGAATAGATCGAATTTTGAGACATTTGTTGTGTTGAGTCCTATCTTCCAAGGACATGCCACCATTCCTTTACCTTAAGTTGCTTTTGTTTATGTTATCTATACTTTGAGGGTGAGCCCGAAACATGTCTTGGCCCCGTCTTATCTTATGATTAGAGGCATTGTTAGACATCTTGTAAACTCTCGTCGGATCTATATATTATGTGTTGTATTTGAACCTTATAATCATGGTTATCTTTTGATTATGTCTATTATGGTTTGATTATGAGAATTATGCTATATATGTATGTTTGATGTGGAAGTGTCGAAGATCCTAAATTCCCAGTTGCCCCCATAACGTGAGTCATACTTACTCACCCATTGGTCATTATGTGCTATATGCTATGTGAATCCATGCTAATTTCTCTCCCTAAGATATCCCCATAGCATGAATCCTATTTTCCCGTCCCTTAAAACTATGTGTTTAATTTGAATGTATTTTCGAATCGATGATGTGAATTTTGATACTTTGAGGTTTGTTTGGGGACTCTCGGCTTCTCATTCGCCATGTCACTCCTAGACCCCGAGTCCGGATCGTGACAATTTTTTATGTACTTATCGATGAGAATGGTCTTTCCACATGATATATCATAGCAATAGGTAAAATCAAAGTCAATTTTACAAGTAAATAAATAAGTGAATAAGGCTCCACAAGATTTGCCTCATGATTTTGGGTAGTGATTTTGGCTCGTGAGAAAAACTTTGGGACAATAAAGTTCATCAGTTTTGAGTTGTATGATCTGTTATTGAATTTTACAAATTATTATTTATTTCATGAATTGTTGATCAAATTATATATGAATTGACTTTAATTGTATGATTTTCATGATTTTTCATCAAGTTCTTTTATGATCTAGGGTTCATGAAATTGATTATGGACACTTTCAATTCCTATTCAATTGATATTGTGTTGCATGAATTGACATTAAATAGATGAATTTCAAGATTTAATATGCAATTAATCTCAAATTTCATCTTAGGTTCATGAAATTAAATGTAAATTTCTTCAATTATGCCTTCAATTGATCTTGTACTTTATTGTTTTGCACAAGTTTATTCAAATATATAATTTTAAATTGATTACACGTGAACTCGTGTTTTTACCCTAATTCTCACTACAAGTTATGATCATAAATTGATAAGACTCTCAAGCAAGTTTCTTCATAAGTATGAATTAAACTTTATGATATTATGTAAGGCAAATAGGAATAAGCTCAAGTATACTCACTTAAGTATGAATTTGTAATGATGAAAGGCCTATACTTACACTACATGAATCACTATGAAAAGAGTTATTCTATGGTTATGACTTCTATGAAAAGGGACTGGTTAGTAAATATTATCTCTCCACATGATGATGACTTCATAATTTATGTTTTCTATTATGTTGAGAGTTTATTTAGCATTGAGTGGATCTTAAAAATATAGGCAAAAGTGTTTTGTTAGTAGACGCATGAGACCGTTAGTAGAATTCCATTGTCCCATAATTGTATATCACTATAGAAAAAAGGATCACATCTTAGTAGAGTCCTGATTCCTTAGAAAGGATCATCTATTAGTAAAGGCTTGATTTCTTATATCGCTTAGGTGACTTCACTTAGGCATGATAGAGTTTACCTTGGTAGGTAGTCTCCCTCTTTTTTTTGGTGTAGGTAATATTGGGACATCATGTTATAATTTACATAGTTTATATCGATTATCAATATCCCTCACAAACATCTATGATCTCTCATTATGAATTATGAATCTCACAAAGATTTATGGTATCCCTCACTATGACTTAAGATATTCTATTAGGTGTATGCTTTCTTACCACGATCTATGGCTATCATTATGGTGTGCATGTTCTCCTATAATTTTATTATGGTTCATAAACTTTATTAATTTTGCTTATGATTTATCATCATACTTTAATAATTTACTTCACATGTTTTCTAATTTGGTCAATTGTGCATCGTGCTATTTTGCACTGCCTTGCTCACATACTTTTAGTGAGTTCAAAGTACTAATGCAAAATTCTTTTGCCTACATATGTTATAATGTGGAGCTCAGCAATCACCCTACATCTCAGTCACTCGTTCACTTGATTGGTGAGTCCTCATGTTTCGAGGGCAAGCCATTAAGTTTATGTTTCCTGTTATGTTATATTTACACTGGATCTTACCTTCCTTACTTAAGGTTAGCTAGGGCCTATCCAACGTCCTCATTTGGACTAATAAAACACATATTAGACAAATTATGATGGGGGGTGGGGTTTGAAGGA
>JAABOM020000075.1:17686193-17697307 GCA_011800125.2 Solanum clarkiae
AACGAGACCAAACATGGCACGAGGTGTGGTGTCTTGTGACTTTTTTTTTTTGAGAAACTACATATATATATATATACATATATATACACATACCAAAAAGTAAAAAGTTTATCCAAAAAGTAGCTCATGTTTTATTTACATAAAAAAATAGCTCCAAATTAGCGAAATACATGATTATACAATATAGTTTGTTAAAAGTTTAGAAAGTATACATTGTTATACAATACATTACTTATACATGAATTATACACTAAATATACATTGTGATACATAAATATATATTGATTATATATGTTTATACAATAAGGACTATTATTTTTTGTAATTATTTGGAAACAGTCGTGCTATGTTTTTAAACATAGAGGTCAGGCTGCGTACATCCGACCCCCCTTACCCCGCAATGGGTGGAAGCTTTTGAGGCATTGAGGTAATGTTATTTTTATTTTAAGTAAAATACTTTCAGCGTAAGTTACCCCTTTTTTAAAGTTTGGCTGTCAAGGATGTTTTAGATTTTTTTCAATCTCAAAATAATGAATAGCAAAAATTAAAGATCAAAATTAATCCTTCTATAAATCTAACGTCAGATGGTTTTTTCGAAAATTATAAATAGTTAAACTTCTGGAAACCTCCACCGAGTATTACATTAGTGCAAGAAGTCTACAGTTTGTTTCATTCTGCAGTCTTATAATAGAGTTCTTTCCAGCAACAGTAAAACCCTAATCCCGCATCTTCTCGATAAATCCATGGCGATAATCTCTGATTACGAGGAGCAAGATAGCAAACCATCATCATCAACGGCAGCGTCAAAGCCCTTTAATGCCGTGCTTGATCCTGCTAACCCTCTAGGGTTTCTTCAAGCCGCCTTCGAATTCGTAGGCCGGGAATCCGATCTCTTCAAGAGTGATTCCTTGATTAATGATGTCAATGCGGTTGTTCGTATGGTGAAAGACAAGTTGGAAACTGAGCAACGCAAGAAGAAACAGAAGGTAGAAGAATCCAACAAAAAGGCGGAGGAAAAGAAGGTCAAGGAGGAGGTTCCAGTCGTTGCTGCTGCTGCAAAGGAAGTCTCGAAAGAGGCGAAAGGGAAAGAAGTTAAGGAGGATAAGGAGGCTGACAAGAATGGTCCTCGAGGTAACTTTTTTTTTTCTTTCTGTGAATGTTCTTAGTTTTTGGGTCAATGAAAAATTGGTTGGTTTATGATAGACTGGATGAGTTCTTATTAGTTAATTAGGGAATGATTGTTTATATACTGCTACATTGGCCATTGGCGAAGTCTGTTCAAGTAAAGTTTTGATCTTTGGGCTGAATGCTACAAATACTAAAACTAAGTTATCCTTAATGTACTTATGATCTTGAAACCAAATGGGGAAAGGGAAAAAACCTTGTATCATCTGTAGTATAATGTTATAAATACTAAGTTATCCTTACCCTTTGTTTGGATGGTTGTTACCCGTTGTATTGTATTGTTAGTTCAAATGCAATGTTTGTTTTGATTGTTACTTAAATTCCATTGTATCGTATCATTTAAATCTATTGTTAGGCAACTTTGCCCATTTTGTGGAATGATCGATTTGGTGTGGTTGCATCATTATTTTAATATCTTCTTATTTTTGACTCTATTTATTATTTAATAATTCTATTTTTATCATTTAGCCTATCTTTTCATGGTATACCTACAATTTCTTGTAGGTTGTTTATTCAAATTATGGATATATGACATTATGTAATGACAAAAAACAATACAATCTATCCAAACAGTGTATTCATTGAAACAATAAAGTACGATACTATATAACACAATATAATACATTATGAAACAATACATAACAACCATCCAAACAAAGTGTTAGTGTACTTATGAACTTGAAACCAAAAAACATACTCCTGTCCTGTTTATATTATGGTACTTTCTAGTTTCTAGATATGGCATTAAAGATGTTAACTTGCGTGTTGATGAGGTAAATTTGACGTGTATTTTATTAGCCTTAGTGTTCAAACTTTATTGTTTATGTAATTTTTAGTGAATTTGATTTGTTGAAAGTTGTGAGAGTATAAGAAATGGAAGAGTATCAACTTTTTTGGGGATATTCTGAAATGGGAAAAGTGTCCTATAAGTTGTACAGTTAAGGTATTTCACTACTAGATAATAACTTTGAATTATATATGAGGTTAGTCTACTGTTAGTTACTAAAAAGGGACTGCTAAATGCTGATACTCCTGTATTTATTTAACTTTCACAACTATCAAGGAATCAAATTCACTAAAACATTCAAGAATGTCAACATTGAGATATGCCTAGATGGGAAGAGTTCCATATGAGTGAAGAGTGCCATATAAGTTGGACGGAGAGGTATTTCACTACTAGGTAAGAACTTTGAATTATATTTGAGTTTTATCTATGCTTAGTTACTATAAATGTACTGCTACCAATTAGGATAGAAAGAAGACAGTGTTAGGGGATATGCCTAGATGGAAAGAGTGCCATATAAGTTGGACGGAGAGGTATTTCACTACTAGGTAAGCCTTCCTTGTCATTAATATCTTTGCTCGCGGCAAAACATATTTATTCTGATTCAGATGGAGAAACCTCCCAATCACTGGCTTTCCCTCGTTTTGGATTATATTTGAGTTTTATCTATGCTTAGTTACTATAAATGTACTGCTACCAATTAGGATAGAAAGAAGACAGTAAGCTTTATGTAAAGTGACTGACTTGAATGGTGAGCTATCCTATAAACCGAAAGCCTTTTAGTTAACAAGTATGGCTTTTTAATATTATTAGAAGGTTTAATATTAAAATGTTTATCAAAATAGTGGATGAACTTCTGGTTAGATAGCTGTTTTCAATTTGAATTAAATAACTGATGGTGATCACGAGTTTGTTGTGGATTATCAGATTATGCAGTCATGACTCGTGCTATTTTCAGTTTGCATTGAAAAAGTTTGTTTATTCAAAATTTGTTATGGCTTTTAAGTGGTTGATCACTCATTTAATGTCTTTTTATTCTCAAATGAATCGGCAAATAGGCAATAGCCCCTTACAACAAGAGATTAATCTATCTGTGTGTTGGTTCTTGCAAAATGATCGATGACTTGTCTTGGGTTTTGCTTATGTTGTGCAAATTTTGCTGATATAAGCTTCATATTGGGTTCCTTGTTCTCCTTGTACGTATTATCCTGTTTGGTTTGTGTATGGTATCAGAGAACGTTAACTACTTTCAGAGACATGTATACCATTTGATAGGCTACTGATATAAATCAAGATGGCCCTTCAACTTTAATTGTATAATTTGACATGGTGTGTATTGCAGTAAATCTTGAATTGCATGTAAAGTGTTGGTACAATTTGCTTTATTTTATATTGGTCTCAATGTTGTTTTTGCTATTAGTTCAGAGCTTTCTTGTTTTGAATCATCATAACTTCTTATTGCCCTATCTGATGATATACCTGCAGCTCCTAACAAGAACAATGGCCTTGACCTTGAGAACTACTCATGGGGTCAATCACTACAGGAAGTAAATGTTAATATTCCTGTACCTCCTGGAACAAAATCAAAGTTTATCATCTGTGATATATCAAAGAACCGTCTTAAAGTTGGACTAAAGGGCCAGACTCCAATAATTGATGTGAGTGTATTCTTTAGTTGATAGTCAAAGATGTTATTTGTTGTCTCCCTGTGTTCTCATCTTAAATTGTATAATCAAAATTTGCAGTTGCTATATATTGACTTTCATTCCTCTGTGCTTGCAGGGAGAACTATATCGACCTGTGAAAGTTGATGATTGTTTCTGGAGTTTAGGTAAGTTGCTCATATTAAAGACTTCGTAGGTGGTGTTCTGGGGATTCTGGTGTGATTTACTTGAATCTTCTAGCTCATTTGTGTTTTCAGCTTGCTATGACTGTTTTGTTTTTCTCAAACTTTGTAGCTGTGCTTAATGAGTACCAAAGTAAACAATCGTTGAGTCCTGTTCTATAACAGTGGTGCAGCTTTGTTAAGGACAAAAATGATATTTATAATTAACATATTTGCAGAGGACCAAAAATCTGTCTCTGTTCTCCTAACCAAGAAGGACCAAATGGAATGGTGGAAATGCTGTGTGAAAGGTGAACCTGAAATTGATACGCAGAAAGCAGAACCTGAAAGTAGCAAGCTGTCAGATTTGGACCCGGAGACGCGATCAACCGTGGAAAAGATGATGGTATGTTTCTATTGCTCATCAATATGCTGGCCTTGGAATTGATTGTTCCAAATTGTGTTCGTGCTCTATATTGACATAATTGCTTATGGGTCTTTTTACCTGATTTTCATGGTAGGTTTTGGCATACTTGCATATCATGTACATCACAATTTATTGGCATTTCACTGTCCCGCATCCAGTTGCAGAACTCTTTTGATTTCCTATTACTAATCTGATAAAGCCCTCTTCTCATGTGTGGAATTGTGCACGTAACATTCAAAACGTACTGTTCAAATTGGAAGCGTGGTATAATGTGCTTCTCTTTAAACATACTGTTTTTTAAAATGGCTTCAAGATGCTTATGGTGTCCTTAGTGCGAAACTTACTTTTACATAAGCCTATGATTTTTTCCTTGACACACGCCAACATTTATGGTCCTGTGTAATGCCTTCTTTCATGGCGTAAAACTTTTGCTTGAAGCTTAGTTCCGTAAGCACTGTTGCATGGACTTGCATCTCACTAAGAGAATGATACAAAAATGGATTAAGTGATTCTAGAAAAATTTGAAGCTTATGTTTGAGCAGTATCTGAGTAGTACAGTAGAAGTTAGTACCACTAAGGCCATAAAAAGCTTCATAAAATTGGAAAATATTCTGTCAAAATGGAATATAAGTTGGACTAGTTGAACCCCCCAAAAAATGAAGGCTCCTTCAGATTCTTAAATCTTTATTCTTAGTAAGATTCATAAATTTCAATTCTTTTGGTTGGAGATTTCAGTCATTCCGATGCTCTCTAATGAATTATGTTGTCTACTGTAATCCTGAAGCGCTAATATTGGTAATTAACAAACTGAGTCACACTTCACACGAGGATACGAGTAAAAAAGGTTATGTAGTATCTAGATAGTGCTGGTTAGCCATCCTTGATGCCTACCCTTTTACTGGTAGGCTGGGTGAGTTAGATGTTTTCTTCATTGTCGGGTACATTTGTTAAGAGTAGAAGTGTAAATTGTATTGCATACCACAACTTTAGTTCTTCATTGTCGGGTACATTTGTTAGTGTAGAAGTGTAAATTGTATGGCATACCACATCTTTAGTTGCTTTTGTGAGAAATCCTGCTTGCTGTGATTATTCCTCTGGTGTGTGATGATGGTAGTTACTTCTATTTGCTTGATGAGAAATTTCTTTTGCAGTTTGATCAGCGACAGAAATCCATGGGTCTTCCAACAAGTGATGAGACGCAGAAACAAGAAATTCTCAAGAAATTTATGGCACAGGTGCAAACATGATACCATATATTAATTTCTCTCCTTTATCTGGTTGTTCATGTATGACATGACTCATCTTGTTCTTGATCTGCTGCAGCATCCTGAAATGGACTTCTCGAAGGCGAAAATATCTTGATATGCTGGTAATTTGCTTGCCAAGTGATGCTTATTGGAACATGTTTCTTAGCATGAAGTAGCTAAATCGTCTTTTTTGCTGGACTCTCTACTTTGCTCTTTTCGACCTTGCAAATTTGTGCGCATTGAGCTATTTATAACTTGTAGGTATTGCTTGATAAACTGAGTGAGGTATTTGTCCATACTTGGTTGTCTAGAACTTTGGGTATTGCATTTTATCATATTCAATCCAACTTTTAATTTATTTGTAGCCTTGGCGCTGTTGATGTCCTTTGTTATCTTTGTGTGTGCACCTCCCGATTGCTGTCAATTTCTGATTAATGTCCAATAGGTAAGATCTAATTTGATTAAAGACCCAGAAGAGATAACTAGTAATGCCTAAGAGGTGATTGCTATATTCTACATGTGCATTGTCAAAGGCTGTTCTATACAACTATGTATTAGGGAATCCGTGCTCTGTTTTCAACTTTTGAACCTTCAAAATTCCAAACTTTGGCAGAAATTAGGCTAATTAAACCTTCAAAATTAGGATACTTACATTTCACATCGAGTATTGTTATTTCTCTTTTGAGTTGGCCATGGACATGTTATTGTGTCATGACCTTGAAGGTCATTCTACACTTTTTTGAGAAAATTATCATTTTCTCTCTTCCAATGGCAGCGTCAAGTAATGATTGATTGATTTTAAAGGTTAGTTTTTGAAAACTTTGTGAAATTGTCAAGTTTGAAATCTTGAAGGTTTAAGTTGCCTAATTCAAGGACTTTTAGTTAGGGGCGAATTTGTGTCATTTTTGGATTAGGGAACCTGTGGTCATCTGACTAAATTTAGTATATTACTTGTATAATTCTTAAAGAACATATTAAATATTAGCGGAAGGAATTAACTCTCAAAATCAAAGTTGGTTCACTGGCAGTTGCTGAATCTGTGTATTTTTCGAATAAGGATAATATGAACTTGATATATTTTGATCTCTTTCTGAATAAATTTGAGGGTCAAAATTTGAAAAATTAGAACCAAGCGAAAATGAAGAGTATGATTGGATTTAATCAGACATCAGTTGTTGAGCTCATCGTAGGTATCTTTTTCACAATCTTGTTGAAGAAAGCTTGGTTTTCCACTCCTTGGCATATAGGCGTCCCATATGACTCAGATGTAGCACCTTCCGAGTTAGTTCTGTTTGTCAACCAAGCTGTCCAACTTTTACATCAAGATGTGGGTATAGGCAACCACATCATTAACAACACGTGTCCCCTATGAATCATGAACTGACAAGGTGCATCTTTTTCATAGCGTCTTTCTCCACAAAAAGGTGATGGACATTGACACTTTTGGAGCTACTAGTGGAATCTTAACGCACGGACTAAATAAGTTTGAATCTGAGATCTCTGATATCAGGATAATGATTTTCATCATGTGTAAAGTGTGAGTAGTGCGACAATTCAAGGGCCACTTATCGAGAAATCAGTATTTGAATTCAAGTATCGTGAGTTTGAATTTCATTTTTAAGATGGATTTGAAGATAGTTCATCTTGATTTGGTACATGAAATTATTATACGAGGAGAATAATCCCATGTATCATGCTATGGTTAAATAGAAATCAATCATTGAGAAAAACTACAATGTGATTAAAATTTGTTATTGTTGTTGTTGGAAGAAGGTTACCAACTTTTCCACAACTTGGTAATTGGTATAGGTGTCCATCATAGAGCTAAATATCCTCAAAACATCCTACAATAATTCCAACTTGGGTGGGTTCATCCTCTTAACAAAAACATCTAGTATATTCCTCAAGTTGTGGTACTGACAAGTTGACAACCACGAAATTACACTTGCCCGGTGAACTTAATGTGAAGTAATAATGTTTCTTCAACATCTCTTTCATTTTTATCTGTATTCACTTCGTGACTTGACTAATTTGAATTTGTGTTTAGAAATTCTTCGTTGAGGACTAAGGAGCTCCCTTACAATTAGAGGCCACTCTATTTCTGTGAAATATTTAAACTCGAGACTTCTAATTAAGAATAAAAAAATACTTACTACTCACTTGTCATAATAGGATCTTTGGTTGTGTACTTTTCCACAAAAAGGTGAGGGATATTGACACTTTCGGGAGGGCTCATATATGGCCTCGTCTTTATTCCCTTTAGCCCATTAATAGGCCCACTCCCACTCAATGCCTGCATGATATAGTATGGTACCACAACAAAATAAAGGTTCTCACAAGTCCATTTTATTAACATTTCTAGAACATGAATAATACAACAAATCAAGAAAGGATAGTTTTATTGTTGAGAATCCAATTTAATTCCACTGTTGGAAGAAGGTCACAAAGAAGATCTGCATATATTTTATCCTCCTCAGACTCCATTTGTGGGATTTCACTGGGTTACAAACTCCACGGCTTGGCAATTGGCATGCATGTCAAACATAGCTAAATCCTAAAATAATTCCAATATGGTTAGGTTCATCCTCTAACAAAACCATCTAGACTATTCTCCCAAGTTGTGGTACAGACCAGTGACAACAACATAATGCATGACACTTGTCCTGTGTAGTAATAGTGTGGATATTCTCCCTACATCCTTTTCATTGTTCTATTTTTCACCTTATCTGATGTTTGATGTCAGCTGTATAGTTCAATTAATCTAAATTTGTATTCAGAAGCCTCACGTAGGGAGTAAGGTCCTCCCAACCAAAGACAAATTCATGCTCAAAGTTGATAAAGAATTACTTATCATTCTACCGCAATTTCTAGAGAAGTCTTATTCCCAAAAAAAGTGAGGGACATTGACACTTGGGAGGGAGCATATATGGCCTCGTCTTTATTCCCCTTGCCCCAATAGACCCACTCCCACTCCTCAATGATAATGCTTTTTTGTATTTTATATATATTCGATAATTGTAATCTTTTTGATCGATGGATGAAATATAAAAGAAGCCAAATTCAAGTTGTTGTATTCCAATTTTAGCTCTTTCTAAATTCTAATAATAACTTTTGCGCAACTAGATATTTCCTAATCACTCAAAATTCAGTCAATATTTTTTTTTTTTTTAAAAAAGTAATGCTAACAGGCAAACGTTTTGTACAATCTGTATCAAAACTTAAATTGTGTTTTTGATTGTATCCTCATATTGCAGCATGTAAAAAAAAGAATATTGAATAAAACATTCCAATGTACCATGGTTGAGTTTGAAGGAAAATCAATCATTAGAAAAGACAAAACTCGTTTCTGTTGCATTATGGCACGAAAACTAACAAACTTCCCCACTACTTGGCACACGTGTATTCTATCACGGCCACGTAGTTAGCAGCGTCTTTTATTGCATCATATTTGTCGGAGTAGAATCCCCCTTTTTTGAGTGAATACCTTAGCTACGCCTTGATGCGGGCGTTCAGTTTGTTGGGGTGAGACTCCACTTCTTTATATTCATAGGAGGTAAGAAACTCCCTTTCTCTTCTCCTTCCTTACTCTTCTGAAGATGGTTTAGGGGAGCCACTCTCGTTCAAAAATTATATTATGCACAGAAATAAAAAAATTATGCTCATATATACTATATATTTCTTAATTATTTTATATATTTATTTTTGCATATATTTTAATTTTCTTTAATAAAGAATCCAACTTTGTCAGTATGATCAACACACTCTTCAAGGTTACCAACTCAGTTAGGTTTATATGGAACCAACGTCTTCCAAAATTGAGCACAAGCTATTCTAGAGGCAGCCACATGACACCACGTGCTCCTATGAATTATGAAAGTATTTTTTTTCTGGTTTTCTACCCGAAATTCGGTGTCTACATTGGAATGCGATTATATTTGGATTCGTGTCGTGTAGGACTTTATTTGGGGGAAGTACTCCCTACCAAAAATTTTTCATTTTCAAAGTTCAAATTTGAGACCTCTAATTAAGAAAGCAGGCGCTGCACCACATCCATGATTCGTTTGATGGTATGAAGTGTTTTTGTGGATCATTTCATATGTCATTTTCCACAAAAAGGTAATGGACATTGACATTTTTTTAGATCTAAAGAATAGGCATATTTGTCAGCCTTGTTTTATTCACTAGCCCCAACAGGCCCACATCTTTCCTCGATGTCTGCCTAATAGTAATAGTCTGATGCCAAAATACAACAATTATTAAAGGTTCCACACAATTCCACATTTGATGAACATGTTTTTGGGAAGGTTTTCAAGTGGTATAATTAGAATCTAGAAATTGAAGGAATATTGCAACAATCTCCAATATATAGTACAATAGTAGCTGAGAAATTTGTGTAATTCAGTGCAAATGTCAGTGATTTTAATAACTAGTATTATTATATTATATAATACAAAAGTGGATAGGGTACATATATGGTATTATCTTAAAATATAGAAATTGATCGAGTATTGCAATAATCTCCAATACAACATCAACAACAACATCATTACCCCAATGCCTCAAAGCTCTCGCCCATTGCGGGGTAAGGGGGGTCAGATGTACGCAGCCTGATACCTATGTTTAAAAACATAGTGCGACTGTTTCTGGATGACCCATGATGAGCGTCGAAAATTGCATTAACTAACTGTTACTTCACAATTGAAAGAAGCGCAGACAATTTAAAGAGTCATTTTGCTTTATTCCATAATACCCAAAGTCAAAAAATAATGAATCTTTGACTCCATCCGAGATTGATGGAAAGTGCAATAATCTCCAATATATAGTATAATAGTTGAGAAGTTAGTATAATTCAAAGTTTACAAGTCATGTGAATCCTAGTGGTCTTAAGGTTATATAGCCTAGTGGGGTTGAGAAGGGACTTACAAAATTCAAGAGTTCATGAGTGTGAATCTTAGTGATCTAATTAGGGTTTAAAAGTAAATTTTGACGGCCTTAATTAGGGCTATATAGTTAAGTGATTGAGAAATTACAATTCAAAGTTTTCGAGTGCAAATTTTAATGGCCTTAATTAGGGCTATATAGTTAAGTAATTGAAAAGTTACAATTCAGAGTCTACGAATTAGTGATATAATCAAGTGGTTGAGAAGTTACAATTCTAAGGTAATCCTATTATTACTTGTTGGATTACATAGTCTAAATGTCTAATGATTGAGAAATTACCATTGAGAGTTTATGTGTACAATTGTTATTGGTCAACACACTGTTCATAGTTGCACGTTCTCTTTTAATCATGTCTTATATGTTCAATAGATTCTTTATCAACTTTTTCACTTGCTTTCCTTGTGTTTTTCTTATAAAATAATGCTATCATGAATATTATTTTTGATGATATTCAACTGTTATTTATAGGATTTTATAGGGGTGAGCATGGTTCGGGTGGACGATTTTTCTATCAAACTCAGGAATCACCTACTATATATCGGTTCTGAAAAATTTGGACCGCGGACCACCCATTATTTTCGTTAATCCATCCAAGGACCGTACCGTCGGTTCTGTCCAATTCTTAGGTGGTTCCATGGACCCCGTCTATAAAATTAAAAAAAATAATCAAAAAGTAAATGATAAAATAAATTAATTTCATTGAAA
>JAABOM020000075.1:17706482-17717963 GCA_011800125.2 Solanum clarkiae
GGGGGGGGGGGGGGTGTGGTGGGGTTAAAAGATTTGAAAATTTTACAAGTCGAAATTGAAAATAAATTTTTAGTTTTTTATGTGGGGTATGCGTGGGAATGGGGTGTGGCTGCTTAGATGTAGGGGGTGGGGTTAAGAGTAAAATAAAATATGAATTTGAATCCATATTTTATCTATATAAAAAGCTATTTATTCAACTCATTAAAAAAATATAGGTAAATTTGACGAGTTATCAAAATATGAATTCATTTTTTCGACACCAGTGGGGATATGGGGACACTTTGGAGAATCCATCTTGTTTTGATGACATGAGAAGTTTAAGAGGTAAGTTTCCGTCCTTTGCATGATTGCAAGTACAAACATCTTTTACAACAATATTCGCAAAGTTGTGCTGCTGACACTCGGAATGGGACAAAAGTTTTACGCCATGTTTTAATTTATTTATTTAATTTTAATTTGTCATAAAATTTAATAAATTAAATAAAAAATTTTAATTTTATAAATTTTAATTAAAAAATATAGAATCTATTAAAATATCTTTTAATCTTATAAAATTGAAAAGTTAAAATTAATCATTTTCCATTACAGTTTGCAAATTGCAATGTGGAAGTATACGTAAATGGGGGCTCACAGCTTTTTAAAAAGGGAATTTTTATTAATAATTTGATATCCAACTGGAAGGTGGAATCTTTCTCTCTTTCTCCATTACAGCTAATTGATTCAGGTGTATTTTGTACCTTTTCACAGAATTAAAACAAGAATTCACTCTCTTTTTAAAATTTTGGCTTTAAGAATAGTATCTTATTTGTACTATTAAAATTTGCATCAACTTTTCGACTACAGAATCACAGATAACCCAAAAACATGCACAAATAGAAGCACGGGTGCTGCGTTCTAATTCGCCCCTAAAAAATATTTCCTACATCGTGCTTATATTGCCTAGTTCCCTGTTTATTTTAGTTATCGTGCTTGCTTCTGATATAAAATAATTTTAAATTCGTTATGATGATTTTTAAAAATAATTATCTTAAAATTATTTTTTAGACACAAGTCTTACTTAAGGACTTTCAATTATATCTCTTAATTAGACATACTAATTAATATATTTATCTTGGATACATGTATCTGATTCCAAAATATGATAAGAAATGTAATATAGCAAATTAACGTGAATCTAAATAATTAGTTTCTAATATAATGAGATTTGTGTAAGTTATCCTAAAAAAATTTAATTTAATGTGTATTTTACTAAATAATACTTTAAAACTTTAAATTTGACTACTACTATTTTATGTAGTTATTTAATACTAAGGACAAAAATAAAAATATATTTTAAAAAAATTATTTTATAATTTGAACAAGTAAATTAAAATAATTATTTTTAGAATGAGAGTCAAGTAATATATAAATGACAGAGGTATTCTCTATTATCTATATAATAAATAAAGAAGCTTTGATTGGCAAATTTGCATTGATAAAATATTACATAAATTATAATTTAAAATTATTTAAATTTTAAATAAATATCTTTTTTTTTTTAAATTTGACCTTGATTAAATTAATTATTTTGTATTTTCTATATCAAAATTAAATATATATACATTTGTATAGTTATTTATTCTCAGCTATTTTCACTAATATAAATAAATAAAAGTGTTGTGATAATTATTAATAAAATCAATTTTCTTATTATGCTAATTTACTTCATTATAAAATCTCATTAGCCTATATAGTTAATTCTATATTGTTTTTTGGTCTAAAAGATAATGTTTATGTTTTTATGAAAAATTTGTTAAATGAACTCAAAAAAGAAAATGAAAATATTATGATTTTTAAAGAAGTAAAAAAAAGATCGATAATGCAAGGATATAATAAACATTTTAAAATTTTAATTAGGATAAAAAAGAAAATTGATTATTATTTAAAGTTGAGTAAATTTATTTTAAAAGCAAAGTTCGTGGGTAAAAATGATTTTCACGATGATATGATGTGACCCCAGGTCATATAGTGATGAGTTGGACCTGTTGTTTTAAGGCCTACAAAAATAGTGGTTTAACCTGTTTGATCCATCAAATTTCAGAGTTCATGTGAGTTAAACTGACTCATATTGGCAATTCCATAATTAACATCGCAAACTTGTATAAAACTAATAATCTCCAATCTATATGAGATATGAATTGTCGCTAGTATGCATGTATCTATTTGTTCAATTTTATACAAATTTAAAATCCTTTGTGTTTTTAGCAGCTTTTTCAACCTAGTCGAGGTAAGGTACGTAGTAGCAAACAATAGCTTTTTTACCTACTAAGTCTTTTCCCTGATAAGCAAAAAGTCATTACCCCGCATGCCCTATCAATTTACAGAAAAGATCAAAATAAAAAGAATCGAACTACCTACTCATTATTCGGAGGTGAATCATAGAGCACCAAAAATTGTGATATCTTATAGATCTACCACAGGCCACATACCTCACAATATAAGATTAAAAGATTCGAAAGAGACGTGACCAAAATATATAAAGACCGGATATAGTATTATTATTATTATTATTTTTATTTTTTTTCCGGTTTGATAACAACTTTGAGATATTATAATTTACATGTAATTAACTTTGAGATATTCCAGGTGATATCTACCAAAATCTTTGGTTATTTTAATAAATTTTATCCTTTACTTTCTTGCCTCCAAATATTTGTGTTTATCCTCTTATTGGGCACATTTCGACATTTCTTATGCACACTGCGTTATAGCACAGACTTGCCTTCCCTGTAAATTACCATTTCAAACAGAATAGTTATATCCCTGTAAATTCATCTCTAACTAATTGACACTTCCATTAACATAATATCGCATATTATAGTCAACCAAGACATACAGTAAGCACACTAATATTCACCATATTCTCTATATTTACATATCATATTTGTTGTCACTACTTGTCATACTTTATTTCTAGATATACAGTAAGCACACTACTTGTCTATTGTACAGCCTTTTACCACATATTTCTAGATTTATCATTTTTTTTTCATATTTACCTTATTGTATAGCCTTTTACCACATTTTTTTCTATATTTACCTTATTGTATCTGATTGGAAGTTTACCTTATTGTATCTTCTTGATCTTTGTAGCTTAGAGAATTCTTAGTTCTTAGTTTAGTGGCATCAAGATCTAATGGCGAACTAGAGTCATGTCATCGTGAGGTCAAAGGTTAGGAGTAAGGGTGGTAAGACGGGCACGGGCTTAGTTAAGTTAAGGGTAGGGTCATAAAATATAGGATCACTTACAGCGAAATCCATAGAGCTAGTGAAGTGTCTTAAGAGGAGACATATTAATGCAGTGTGTGTTCAGGAGACTCGGTGAGTAGGTACCAAAGCTCGAGATGTAGATGGGTTTAAGTTATGGTACTCGGGTAGTTCTAAGGATAGAAATGGTGTAGGTATCTTAGTAGATGAGGACCTTAAGGAATATGTGGTTGAGGTTTGGACGGTTAATGATAGGATGATGTTTGTCAAACTCGTGGTTGGTAGGCATGTAGTGAATGTAGTTAGTGCTTATGCGCTCCAAGTAGGCCTAGATGAGGAAGTCAAAACGCTCTTTTGGGACTGGACGAGATTGTGCAAGACATACCAAAAATAGAAAAAATCTTCATTAGGGGCGACTTTAATGGGCATATCGGGGCGACCACTAGAGGATTTGAAGGTGTTCATGGAGGTTTTGATTTTGGGGAGAGGAATGGAGGTGGGACGTCTCTCTTGGATTTTGCCAAAGCCTTTGAGTTAGTTATTGCTAACTCATGTTTCCCGAAGAGGTAAAATCACTTGATTACCTTCCGTAGTACGGTAGCTAAGACTCAGATAGATTACCTACTTCTCCGAAAGAGTGATAAAAGTCTATGTAAGAATTATAAAGTTATTTCGAGTGAAAATATTTCCACTCAACATAGGCTTCTAGTGATGGATTTAGAGATTAAAAAAGAAAAGAAGAAGAAGGTTATTTATGTCCAACCAAGGATTAGATAGGGATGCCTTACTCCTGCTCTTTCTCGAGAGATGGAAGAAAAGTTGAGAAACTTAGAGGCTTGGAGTAGTTGTGGTATATTGTGAACAATATGTGGTAGAAATGTGAACAATATGTGGGATACTACTGCTGATTGCGTTAGAAAGGTAGCCACCGAGGTACAAGAGATTTCAAGAGAGACTTTTGGTGGATGTCAGGGTGATTCATGGTAGAATGATGTAGTTCAGGGCAGAGTGAAAGATGAAAAGTTTGCTTACATGAAGTGATTGGAGTGTAGGGATGAAGATGAAAAGCGAAAGCTTAAAGAGATTTATAAGACGACCAAGTCAGAAGCAAAGATGGCGGTGACGAGTGCTAAGACAGTAGCATTTGAGTGTCTGTATGAGGAGTTAAGTGATAAAGGTGGGGACAAGAGATTGTATAGGCTCGCTAAACAGAGAAAAAGGAAAGCTCGCGACTTGAACCAAGTGAAGTGCATCAAGGATGAGGAGGGTGAGGTGTTGGTGGATGACACTTCCATTAAACTAAGGTGGCAAGTTTACTTTCATAAACTCTTAAATGAAAAAAGAGATAGAGATATTGAGTTGGGCCAATTGGCACATAACGAAAGTCATTTTGATTTCGGTTATTGCAGGCGGTTCAGTGTTGAGGAGGTTCAAAAGGCTATTAGTAGGATGAAGAAATGGAGGGTGACCGGATCCCTTAAGATTCTGGTAAATTTTTGGAACATGGTCAAGGATGGCATTGAGTGGTTGACTAGACCGTTCAATGCTATTATAAAGACTGCCAAGATGCCTGATGAATGGAAGAGGAGTATAACGGTTCCATTGTACAAGAACAAAGGGGATATTCAAAACTATAACAATTACAGGGGTATCAAGTTGTTAAGTCACACTATGAAGGTCTGGGAGAGAGTGGTTGAGACGAGGGTGAGAAGAGTAGTGTCTATTTCAGAGAATCAGTTTAGATTCATGCCGGGGCGGTCGACCACTGAAACAATTCATCTTGTTTGGAGATTAGTGGAGAAATATAGGGAAAGAAAGAAGGACCTTCAAATGGTGTTCATGATCTCGAGAAGGCCTATGACAAAGTTCCTACTTATGTCCTATGGAGGTGTCTAGAGGTAAAAAGTGTCCCAATGGCATATATCAGGGCGATTAAGGATATGTACGATGGAGCCAAAACTCAGGTAAGAACGGTGAGGGGAGACGCAGAGTATTTTCCTGTTGAGAGGGGACTCCATCAAGGATCTGTGTTGAGCCCTTTCCTGTTTGCCTTGGTGATGGATGAGCTGACACAATCTATCCAAGAAAAGGTTCTATGGTATATGCTATTTGCAGATGACATAGTACTGATTGATGAGACTCAGACTAAAGTTAATGATAGGTTGGAGATTTAGAGACACGCCTTGGAATCCAAAGGATTCAAACTGAGCAGGACCAAAATAGAATACTTGGAGTGCAAATTCAGTATTGCGAGGGATGAAGCAGACATTGATGTGAGGCTTGCCACTCAACCTATCCCCAAGAGGGAAAACTTTAAGTATCTAGGTCCATCATCTAGAGTAGTGGTGATATCGACGATGATGTCACACATCGTATTGGGGCAACATGGACTAAATGAAGGCTAGCATCTGGAGTATTGTGTGACAAGAAGATATCTCCTAAACTCAAAGGTATGTTTTACAGAATGGTGGCTAGACCATCTTTGTTGTATAGGGTGGAGTATTGGCTAATAAAAAATGCACTTGTTTAGAAGATACATGTCGCAGAGATAGGGATGTTGAGATGGATGTGTGGTCACACCAGGAGTGATAAGATTAGGAATGAGACCATTTGGGAGAAGCTTGAAGTGGCCCCTGTGCCTGATAAGATGAGGGAAGCGAGACTGTGATGGTTTGGACATGTGCAGAGAAGGGATACTGATGCTCTTGTTAGGAGGTGCGAGAAGTTGGCCGTGGAAGATACACGAAGGGGTAGAGGTAGACCGAAGAAGTATTGGGGGGAAGTGATTAAATAAGATATAGCGAAACTTGATCTCGGTAGATATGACCTTAGATAGAAAGGAGTGGAGGTCACGAATTAGAGTAGCAGGCTAATTGGTAGGTAGGGTTAGGTGGATGTCTAGTCTTAGGGTGCAATAGACATGTTTTGTGTCACGTGTTGTCATTATTTGTCGTATATATGTTAATCTTATCGTATTTACATACTGTCATATATTTTTTCGTTGTTAGTCGCTCTTTATGTTCCATTTTCTTTCCTTTTTGTCATATTTAGTTTATTATGCTTATGGATTTTTGAGACGAGGGTTCCCAGGAAACAATCTCTCTACTTCTATGAGGTAGTGGTGAGGTCTGCGTACATTCTACTCTTCCCAAACCTCACTTATGAAATTCCACTGAGTATGTTATTGTTGTTGTTATGTAATTAACTTCGCAATAAAAAAGACTTCAAATGATTTTGCCGTATATTGCAAATGAATCTTGAAGTTACATAAACACATCTTTTATGTTTTAATTAAGAGTGACAGTCAAACAAAATTCTTATGGTTGAATAAAGAATTATAACTTTATAAGATGCAAAAGAATATCCCACTTTCATTCTTAAACATGAAGGGGAAACTAATGTGTAAAAAAAAAAAATACTCCTTTTGATAATATAAGTTTTTTAATTTGTGATAATAAATGTGTTTTTTTAATCAAATTATAATTAATATTATCATAATATTTTATATAACTACCTAATAAGTAAATATATTTTTTACCTCAATCCTTGAATTGAGCTTTTCTTCGCCTATAAGTATAATTTTGAACAAATTAGAATACGATTCCCATCTAAAATAATTAATGCTAATCTTATTGATGGGGTTAAGCCAACCGCTATAATGTAGATTAAAAATATGCAATACAAAACACATGCACACAAATATTCAATTTTCATGTGGTTATTTAATTTGTGTTTTAAAACTAATTTTAGATATATAGTATTTAAAACTTTTGATAAAATTTAACATCAATAACAATGTTTGAAGTTTTCTATAGTTGAAATTCAGGCACATATAATTAAACTTCAGCTATTTTTGCATGTCATTCGATTTCAATTATTTTTTGTTTCATTTTTATATTTAGTTGAACTTAAACTTTTTTAAAAAAAATCATTACCCATTTTGAGTCATTTCACATGAAATTCATATATATAATGAAAATTCAAAAAAAGTAAATAAAATTTGATAAAAATAATTAAAGTTCAACTTTTTTGTATAAAGTTGAGACACAAATACATAATCGTTATTCACAATATTTAAAATTTGATTTTATGAAACCTTGAGAAAATAGGATTTCCCACTAGTGAAGCCCAAAGCCAATACAAATTGTTCAAGTTTTGACGTGTTAGGCGCAATGATCATAAAAATTTGAGGCAAGCCTTTCAAACATGAATTATTTAATTAATAATATCTATGGACTATTTACAGACACATTCCGGTGCTTTATTTCTGAATATTATCTTGCCAGTGGAATGATAAGAATATTATCTTGACATTGGAATGATAAGACACTGCTACTGCAGTGGGTACTGATTAATACTTTTTTAAAAATTAAAAATAAAATATATATAATTATATATAATAATTATATATATAGTGTTACTATTTTTTTTTAAAGTAACAGACAGTATTTATTGAAAATTTTTGTTACAGCTACAGTAAGGTACTGATATTGACACTGATGTTTAAGTCTCTCTTTTTTAATATATATTTCTTTTTATATTATAGATGAAAATAAAATAATTATTAAACTATTAATGACAATTAATTTTCACATTCCATTAATTAAAATTTGAAAAGGTTAATACACTGATAATAAATCTTTGAATAGTTGGACCGTATTTAAAAATAATTAAAATCGAAGGAATATATTCTTTAAAAATTAGTTGAAAAATTAAACATTTCAAGTTTGATGCAATTTTATAATTGTAGATTATTTTGTAAATTTTAGTCTCTTAGTGAAAAAAGACAAACATTAATAGTTTTTCTTCGTAAAGTTATGCCTATAATAAATGAGCACCATATACATGTAAACTTTTTTCCTTTTTAATATTCACATTTGAAATTTATTACATATGCATGGTATTAATAATGATTATTATAATATTTAAATATTTTATTGTATACATTATATATTTCTTTTAAAATCTAATTATACAATTGTGTATGGTTATTGAAATGAAGTGATTTTACAAAAAAGTATAATGCAATAAAGAATGTCGTTGTTGTTATAGAAAAGTAAAACACAACATGAAGAATTGATTTTACAAAAAATGAATATCATTATAGTGAAATGTTATCATAATAAGTAATTGTTATAGAGAAATATGATCGTAAACACACTAAATCACTTTTTTTAAGCATACTAAATCAATTTTCCCAGCTTTTAATCAATAGTTTTCTACTATAACTCCTAAAAATAACAAAGAATTAGTGAATTAGCCAATTGTTGCAAGTTGCAAATGAATTAATGACCTTGTGCTAGTAAATTGAACTCCCTTATTGAAATATTAGATGAACCATATACAAGGTTGCTTGCCTACTTCATATATGGGCGGAGCTAGAATATAATTTAGGGGTCTAATTGTATTCATAAATTTTAATACACTTTTTTAAAAAATTATTAAATATTTATAAACAATTAAATAAAATTTAGTAACTTTAAAAAGTTGAAACTTTTGAATTTGTAAATTTTGAATTATGAATGCACCTTTGACCATATGTTCTTATAAGTTCGCAGACATTGAAATTTTGTAGGACTTTACAAGATGAGTCTTATTTCAGTCAAGGTTTTTTGAAGGCTATTCAAACCCTAAACCCTAATTCATGCCTATATAAAGGGTATTATATTCCCTTAAAAAGACATCCCAAATATAGATCAAACTATATCATCCTACTTCGAGAAATACGCCACTAACGACCCAAGACAGAAGAATTAAAAGAGGGACAGATTTGTACTCGCATGTTTATCAATAAAATTTTATTTCTTCATATTTTATTTGTGATTGTAATTTATTTTTCATCACTTTAAAAATTAGTTACAATCAAACTGGCACGGCCAGTGGGACCAAATTCGCCCTTCATCTCTTTTCTCATAAATCAAATCTGCAAATCTCATAAATCAAATCTGCAAATCTAAAGCTACAAAACCGCGAATACTTCAAGCCTCGTCTTAGAGTTTCATCAAATCTACACTTCGACAAAGACATTGAAATTTTGTAGGAATCTACAAGATGAGTCATATTTCAGTCAGGGTTTCTTGAATCCTACTCAAACCCTAAACCTAATTTGCCTATATAAAGGGTATTATATTCCCTTGAAAAGACATCCCAAATATCTCATAGAGATCAAAATATATCATCCTTCGAGTCCAGGAGAGAAGAATCAAAAAAGGGACAGATTTGTACTAACATGTTTATCAATAAATTATATTTCTTCATGTTTTACTTGTGATTGTAATTTATTTTCCATCACTTTTAAAATTTGTTGCAATCAAACTGGCATGCCCAGTGGGACCAAATTCGCCCTTCATCTCTTCTTTCATAAATCAAATATGCAAATCTCATAAATCAAATCTACAAATTTAAAGCTACAAACCGCTAGTACTTCAAGCCTCGTGTAGACATTGAAATTTTGTAGAGTCATTTGTAGACATTGAAATTTTGTAGGACTCTACAAGAAGAGTCCTATTTTAGTCATGGTTTCTTGACTCCTACTCAAATCCTAAACCCTAATTTGCCTATATAAAGGGTATTATATTCCCTTGAAAAGACATCTCAAATATCTCATAGAGATCAAAATATATCATTCTATGTTCGAGAAATATGTCACTAACTCTCCCTTATCTTAGGAGAGAAGAATCAAAGGAAGAATAGATTTATAATCATATATAATTATGTTTCTTCATATTTTATTTGTGATTATAATTTATTTTATCTCGAATAAATCTAAATTCGTTCCAGAGCATTTCACAAAATTTTTAAATAAGAAAAAAAATATTTTTTACTTCACGATAACTCTTGTGATTAATTTTTTTAATTTTCTTGGTTAATCAAAGGTGAATTGATTGATGTGTAATAGTCAATGGTTTGTTAGTGCATGGAATATACGGAGAATCATCCCAAAGTTTTCTCCAAATATCTTATGGTTTGAGTACCTGAATTACAATCCATGGTTCTTTCCTCGTGAAGTTATGATCATAAATAATTAGTATAATTTAAATATATATATTTTTTTAGTTATTTATAATTAAATTATATATATATATATATATGACTTTAATAATTATTATTATACTATTTAGGATTTTATGTTATACATAAAATATTTCTTATTATAAAATATAATGGTACAATATTTGATTACGACTGTTATTAGTGGTGGTTGGGGGGGGGGGTCGTAATTTTATAAAGAGTATATTGTTATAAAGAATAACATTATTATTATATGTAAAATGTTATTATGAAAAAGTAAAATATATTTTTTTTAAAAAAAATAATTCTGGAGAAAAACCTATCATTATACTAAAATTGAAATTGTCGTTATAACGATATTTGACTGTGATAATAAATATCTAAATAAATTACTTTTCTTTGCTCTATAACAAAAAATGATCTCCTGCATTATATATTTGACCATTTAATTTTGTCAGGTATGATCAACGGGGCAGGTCATTTTAATGTTTAAAATGCACAGTTTTCTTTTTAAATGTGACTTTAAAAATTACACATCAGTAATAGCTATAAAAAAAAAAAACTTAATTGATTGAATAATTCTATGTGAAAAATGACAATGATTCGGTGACTTTTCTGTGGCATACATAAAATAAAAGATACTTGCTAAAAAGAAATGTCCTAATTATAGAGTACTATCATGAAAAATTAAAACGGAGTGACGAATTTTTATTTTATCAAATAAATGTAATTGCAAGACCTACATAGTAGCATGTCCCAACTTGCCAAATAAAAAATTAATTAGAGGTTTTTTTTTCCCAAGGTATCTCAACTTTCCGTGAATTTGAGCTTCATTTAAGAGTTTGCCTCTAGCCAATTGGTTGCTACATATATAAGGTGAGGATCAAACCTCTGACACTTGGTTAAAGCAACCTAGTGAGCTAACCACAAGGCCAATCAAGCTTGGTTGAAAAATAACTAGAGTTAATATGAAATAAAGGTTCTCACATCAATTCTCTAGTTTCTCAAGGGAAATTAACAGCCAGCTGAACTAGACATGTTCACACTGTCTGATTTGCTCTTTTATAATAGTAGAATATGTATGTAATATCTTTTACTTTATAAAAGTGTTGTGATGTATTGTAGCGCTTTTTTTGTCTTATTTTATATATATTTTTTAAATTTTATTTTTAAAAAAATATTATTTTATTCTAATTAAAAATAATTTAATTTTATAAATTTTTT
>JAABOM020000075.1:17718063-17781611 GCA_011800125.2 Solanum clarkiae
AAATGGCGATACATAAAATGTAAGGAATTGCTTAATATTTTTTATGAGTATTTGCCTGCAAATATTTATTTTATCCTTTCCACCGTGAACGTGTCACATAAATGTACATTTTGTCAGTGTATATTGTACTCCACTATTGTATCTATTGTCAGTTGTCACCCTTTATTTTTGGTCAATATTATAGTTTATAATTTACTATACCAAGGTCACATGACTCACAACTACTATATAATTATTACTCCAATATTATATCTAACGAGAGTAATAAATATAAAAATTTTATAAATAATAATTTTATTTTAATATATTTTAACTTACTATAACAAAAATCATTGTCACGAAATGTCTTGCTATAGTGTCATAAAAATAGTTTTTTTTTTTTTTGGTTGGAGCACATTATATGAACGAATTGTTAAAACTTCTTTCTAGAGTATGTATTAGTACATATACGTTTAATTCAAGAGACATAGATTTGACTCATCATGATGCCAATTTTCATAATTCTGAGTCTTTGATCATTCAACAATCATTTATAGAACATGAATCTATTCAAAATATATTTAGGCAAATCTGATCAAATGGCAATTATATTGCAAATGAAGATAACAATTTCCTCTTTTAGTTACCAAAAATCCTTATCATGACCCACAATCCTATAATAGGGAGACATCGTGAACAAAAAGATTCACTTCACATGTAATAACTACTTTAAAAAGGGTAAACGACCCAAACCACCTACCATGGATTATTTTATGTAAGATGATACGTGTTACTGATGAATTTATTTAGAGTCGAATTGAGAATTGCAATGTCATAAAATTAACAAGTACATTCACTTTACTGTCTAGAATATATGTCTCTCCTATTGTTTTATGCAAAATAATACGTGTCATTCTCTTAGGTGAGGGATTTGTTTAGAGCAGAATTCAGAATTGCAATGTCATAAAATTAACAAGTACACTCACTTTACTGTCTAGAATATATGTCTCTCCTATTATTTCATCACTCGTTCTAGTGATGTAGACACATCTAATCTATTTACTAAATTATTATAGGTACTAATCATAATTTTTCAAGAACTATAATTTTACATGGCAGCATTTGGTTGTTTAGACATTGAACCACAAATTCTGCAATGTCCTTTTTCATATATTCGCACCAATACATTCTCTTCGTATCATGGTACATTTTAGTTGATCCCATATGGATTGAGTATCTTGAATGATGTGTTTCTGGCATTATCCTTCTTCTTAGCCTATAAACATCAGATATATACAATCTGTTTTGACAACGGAGTACTCTATCTTATGTAAGTAGGGGTGACAATTGGGCGAGCTTGGTCAAATTTGAGCGGGTTATAAATGGCTCAAGACAACAAATGGGTCAAGACCCAACCCAATCTTAATTAGTTTGGATCAAATAGGTTGGGTCAAAATTTGAATAATGGGTTAGAGAGCGGGTTTAAGACTCAACCCAACCCAACCCAACCCAACTTTTACTACTTATTTTATTTGTTCTTCCCAATATTTTGATAATTAATTAAATTACATTTTTCTTTATTATGACTATATAAAATATATCAAATTTTTAAAAAAATATTTTAAAAATATTTTGGCAAGATCTCTTTCGAGTTAATTTGAGTTGCACATCAGTCCAATTTTTAATGAGTTCAAATGAATTGAATTGAGATGGGTTGAGTTAATATTAACCAGCTCAAACTTTAACGAGTTAACGGAGTGAAGGAGTTGAGTTTAATTTTGTCACCCCTATACGTAAGCTCAAATCCCTTCTTCGTATCTTGATTTACCTCCTCATTAAGTTGTCATAGGATAGGATCCACCAACCCACAGTGAATATGGAAGCTATAGTAATGCATCAGCAAATGAACGTCATCAATGCACAGTGTTCTTCGACTCATTATTACTCAAAATGATTAAGAAGCATTAATCACATGTCTAATCGAAGAAATATTGCTTGAGATAACAAGGGTAAATCACTACTACTTCACTAAATCATCATTGCTTCTACATTAAGAAAATAATAATTGAAGCATAAGAGAGTAACAATTTGAAGATTACATATTTGAATTTCAATTAGTAATTAGCTGATTACATGATGAATTAGTTGACGTACACGTAATATTAATTATAAATATAATATCAGAAGAACAAAATAAAAAAAACAAATAATTTAGTCTCGTGATGGTTAAATCCACTATTGTACATCACCAACATTATTGAATTTTTATAAGTAAGTTATAAATATCCTTCCCACAATGTGGATGCACAATACACGTGAACAAAGGCAATGCGTTACCACTAATGGAATGAATTACTTATGGGTATTCCCCACAATAATAATAATAATAATACCTCTAAGTCGAATGTTCACCTTCTCGACCACTATTCCAAATTCACTATTTCTTGCTCCAATAGATCACTTACTAATTTTATTGACACCCTTTGATTTAGTATGATATTTAAAAAAAAGAATAAAGACTTTTAAAATTTGTGGTCTAAAATTATTCTTAGATATTTGTGTGGTTGAGAATCATTTCATTAAGGTAAAAAGAAAATTTTAAAGGTAAATTGTTTTCAATTAGAGTAAGGTGATATTCTTTTTGGGATGGACTAAAAAGGAAAGGATGTCACAAAGGAGTACTAAAAAAAAGCACAAAAAAGATCTATTTAAAAAATGAATTCTTATTTCTTTTTTAATTCACACCTATATATCAATACTTCTATTTATTGCATTTGCATTATTTATACAGTCTAAATACAATTATAATAACATTTGATATTTATATCTTATTTAATTATAACAAATAAAAATATGTATAAAATCAAATTTTTAACATTATAAAAAATAACAAAATTATTTCAATCTCACATATATCCGTACTTCACTAACTAAATGATGTATTAATGTGTCAAAATATTTAGTCAAAATATCTATTTCTATTTTTATAAAGATGATTATTATATTTTATAATAATAATATTTCCTCATTTAAAAAAGAATCATCTAGTTTAATTTAACACAGTGTTTAAGAGAATAAAGAAGACTTTAATATTATGGTTCTAAATTAAAATTATATTAAATGTACTAAAATACTCTTTAATCTTGTGGTTTTAAATATGTCATGTAGAAAGTTGAAACTAAAGCTTTGTCGAAAAAGAAAATAGACGATTCTTTTTTAAACAGATCAAAAAAGAAAATAGGTCACCCTTTTTAAAATGAGGGGGCCGGGGAGAGTAATTGTTACTATAAAAAAATTCATACTATAAAAATGAATTTTATTGTTATAGGTAAAAAAAAGTTATTATAGAAAAGTGAAAAACAATTTTGAGAAAAACTTTCCTTTTTATAGTAAGGTGTTATTGTAGAGAGGTTTAATCATACTAATGCATGAAGCAATTTCAAAGCTTTTTTGAATTAAAATTTAAAATTTACGAATTCAAGATTTTAGTTATTTTAAATTAATACTATTTCATATGTATAAAAACAAAAATTATTATATTCAGACAAAAAAAATGAGGATATTTTTCGTCCACAAGCCTGGGAGGTTTGGTTGGACTTTAGTAAAGTTTAAATGACTACTGTTTACTCCACAAAAAAAAAAAAGCACTGATCTATAATAAGAAAAGGATTTGGTGCATTCAGCACATACAAACAGTATAATATACCATTAAATTATTAAGCGTGATCACACATATGGGGACAATTACGTAATAAATGATGTTGATGTTCTCTTTTGTACACTTTCTATTCATCAACACTCTTTTGTTTTTCTTGTCAATGAATTCATTTTTCATCATCATTTTATAATGAAGTGTTCGATTCAATTCAGTGAAAGCTATCACTTACAACTTGAATGTATAAATTAAAATTTGCTTACACTCTGCTTTTTGAAACATCATTCTTTTTGACATGAAAATGATAATCTCTTAATTAATATATGAGGAGAAAACCTCTTGGATCCCTAAAGAGGGCTTCACATGGACTAATCACGTGGTGTTTTTGTCTACGTAACATGCATGGTGTCATTTCATTATGTACTTTTTTAAAAAAAAAATTTAAGGGAGAAATATTTTTGAACCAAAATCTAATCAAAGAATGTTTTTGCTCCATTTCTGATAGTTCAAGGATATTTGTAATTATTTTTTATTTTCGTTATAGAAAGGGGCATTTTTGAGCCAAAAATTTAGTTGAGGGATATTTTTGAGCCAAAACGTAACATGTAGATGTTTCTATTCCATTTCAAATAGTTCAGAGATATTTTTTTTTACCTTTTTTCCTTATTGTTATTACATGTAAAAATAAAGATTTCTCGTAAAAATTTATAATTTATATTTAAATTTTTATTTGTCAAGTAGTACGGTATAAAATGAAATAAAAAAAATACGAATTTGATACTTAGATCCTAAGAAACAAATGAATATTGTAACATATTATGGAAAAATCAAATAAATAAATGTTTTAATTGTTTATGGGGAAAATTCTCAATACAAAAACCCTTCGTAACCAAATTAATCCTAATAATAGGAGTACAATCTATTAATAATAGAGTATTAGCTTAATAAATTGTTCCGTAACGAGCATTTATACTTCGTCCTGGTTTTATTCACATGTTTTTGTATGTATCCACATGATCTTAAAATTTTAATATTTTAATACATAACACATTAATATATTCTTTAATTTATACATATAAAATTAAACAAATAAATATATAATTTATATTGGGATAATTTGTTGTGGTAAATAGTGCAGTACTGCATCAAAGATATGTCATGTGGGACAATATGACAATCAAGTCGTGTGGTACCTATAGTTTATTTGTATAGAGTTGCCAGAGATAAACCTAACCATTTAATTACTTTTAATCTGTCAATTCTATCTTATTTATACCGAATTTAATTCATCAACTTGGACTAATACCTAGAAAATGACTTTTATAAGGTACTAGCTTTTCGTCTAATTACATCATTATTAAATTGACCTTTTTTTTATTTCATTGTGTGTGTTAAAAAAAAAAAAAGATAAATCCGCTAAACTAAAACTTTCATTATGCACTTGAACTTTCGATCACAAAGATATATTGTACGCAATCTTACCTTACATTTCTATTTGACACTATTTTCAAGACTTGAACTCGCTACCTTCTAGTCACATGGCAGGAGGTCATGAATCCAAATGTTGGAAACAGTCTCGGACACAGATGCAAAGTAAAGCTATTAATTTAAATATACTTTTAATATTTAATTTAATTATTATTTACATTTTATTACTATATCATTTTATATAATTACTTATTCGATATGATTTGTCGTTATCTTATGTTCCCTCTCATTTTCTCCTTGCTTAATGTATCTAATAATTCTATTATATTTATTGTTCTATCTTTTTATTTTTTATTCAGTATTTTATATTTATATTGGAGCTCGATTCTTTCAGTTTCTTACCATGTAAGGCTCCATTCTAAAATAAGCACTTTATTAACTTTTTTTCATACTCAAAATTTAAATTTGAGACTTATGAAAATCTTAGTAGCTCGCTATCTGAACTTTTACTTTATTGATGAGGATTCAATTTCTTATATTATAATTTCTTCTATTTTTTCTTTTTCTACTTCTAATATTTTTTAAAAAAATAAGAATTTTGATTAAGAAAATAATAATCTCATTCACTACATCTAACTTTCTTATTCTATCTTTTTATAATAGTTGTATTGTGTACCTCATTTTTTTATAGTTTTGTCAATTAAATAATTAATGTATGCTATTATAATATGACTTTTATTTTTCACCCCTCTTTTATTATTGCTAAAATTCTTTTTCTTGAATGAAGACTCCAAGAAGCAGCCAAAAACAGATTCTTTTTCAACCCCTCCTTTTTACTCTCTCTCTCTCTCTCTCTTTCATTACGGCTGTTTCTGTTTCTGCTCTCTGCTATTATTCATTTTGTTTTTTGCTCTGTTTTTGACACCTATAAATGCCCCTCTCCTTCATTGAACTACCTCCTTATTCATTCTATTGACACTTAAGGACCAAGGGTTTTTAACCTTTTTCTCAACTCAACTGGGGAACAAAAATGTATGCAGACACTGGGTTAATGTACCCTTACTTTCAAACTTTCCCTTCAGAAATTCAACAGTTTGAAGATTTCTGTTCCTCACAGGAACCAAATGCCTCAATGGTAGTTACCCTGTTCTTTGTGGGGTTCTTCTTTTTTTCTCCCCCTTTTCTTTATCGGCATTTTTTTGATTCTTGAAGTTGCAACGATTTGAACTTTGAAATGTGAGATGATGTGGAGTGTAGAATTAGGGTTAATGGGGTTTTTCAATCTTGGCTTTAAGTGGGGGTGTAAACTTAGGGTTGCTGATTTTAAGGTGAAATCATGGTCTTTTAGAGTTCAAATCACTCGAGCTGGGTTTTTTGCTTTCTGGGTTTTGTTTCTTTCCGAGTAATTTGTGAAATGAAAAGCCGATTTTGATTCCCCTTTTCAATTTCTTCCTCAGTAATCGAAGAAATGAGGGAAAATCCATTTGTTTACAGTGTTTTCTTTGTCTGATATCACTATTGACTAAGAGAAGAAGAACAGGAAAAGTTTGATTGTTACTTGAATTTTTAATTGTTTTTTGATGTGTTTATGACATGTGCTAGATCTGTATGTTGAAAGAAATGAGTGTATCAAAATCATGAATTTCGTTCCGTGTTCATTATTCTTTCTACCTTCATATAAGTGGTCACCACTTACCATCCATGTATTTCCCTTTTCTGATTCTTCCTTTCCTCTTTTGGCGGCCAAGTTGTCGTTAAGGCCTCACTTTTCAACCGCACTTAAGAGAGTTGAAAGATTGAAAAGTTGGAAAAGAAGGTAAAAGAGAAAAGCAAAAGATAAGTTTCACCTTTGTTGTTAATCATAGGATAGGGAGTTTTCGTTTGGTTAGTGTGCTGTTTCTCTGAAGGAGGATAACATTGCCGAAAAAGTTACAGGTGTCTCCATACTAACTAATGCCTTTGAGAGCATAAAGATTAAAGCTTTGTAACTTTCAGAAGCTATTTGGCCTGATCAAACCACTTAGTAAGTTCTTTTCACATGGAAAACATTGAATTCATGGTTGATTCGGTCTGATCTTATCTTGCTTGAAATGTACCAATGACAACGGCTGATTCGCTTGCCATTAGTTGTTGGTTTTGTTCTTTTTCTGGTTTGTTTTAACTTAATGGACTTTATCGAGTTTCCACTATCTGTATGAATGTGCTCTATCTTTCTCAATATCTCCCCTTTTTCCTTCTAGGGCCATGTACAGGCTGAATTCCTTGGAAAGTTGTTTGGTTCTTGTACTCTTACCTTTTATTAACTTTTTATATGCATCGGAGAGAATAAGCAAGGGATACCATAATCTATTGCTGTTCCTATATTGATTATCTGTTTGTCACAAGAATCCTTGTGCCTTTTACTCGTACCAAAAAGAAGTCCTTCTTGACAGAAATACCTGATGGTGAGCTGTGAGCAAATCACCCTGGTACGCCACAATTGGTGTGTTATAGGACTTCATGTGGTTTATATTATGCTTCTGCCATGACACAAATGTCAAGTCTGTTTGATTTTCTGTAAGTGATGGTGTATTGTATTAAATATGCCGCGTTTGAGTGATCTTGACAATCCTGATTGCATTTGGGTGAATGTTTTTTTTACTGTACCTTTTGACTGCTCAGTGTATTTAAGTTGAACTCAGCGAACGTCATTTAAATTCTGTGATGAGTTAACAGCTCTATGCCTTTGACCTTGGCTGTGCAAAATATATATGTCTGCCTAGATTTTTACTATGATAATTTTGAAGCATTTTTGATGTCATGTTCTTTACAGCTTCAATTTTGATTCTTATGTGGGTAATATCAACAGGGATCCACCATATCAGAATATGATCTCGGGGGAGAAGGGGATCTCTTTAAAGCACCACAACCAATTCTTGCAGAACCATTGATGGGCCTTGATCCTATGACTGCTGCTATCTCCATGATTTCTTGTTCAGAAGATGCCATCTCCTCCCAAGGACTCAAAGTTTCAGATCTAGAATCTTCGTTTGAGAATGAACAACTCCTGAGTGAAGTTTACTTTGAATGCAAAAAAGATCTATTTGGGAAAGATACAATTGATGTACCGTTCTCTGAGGTCTTGGACACGAAAGTTCCCATTGTGAAGGCTGATGGAAACCTTACTGCAGATGAAAACTTGGTTTCTGAGGGATCCTTCCAGAAAAGTATTAGTTCAGGGTGTCTAAGGTCCATGGACTGGATACATGGGGCTCCAATGAGGCCAAATTTTATAGACTTTGGTGGAATGGACTTCGGAGCTGTTTATGGTATGCGAAGAGCATTCAGTGAAGGAGACATAAAGGTTGATCTTTACTCTATATTCCATTATGATTTGTTTGTGTTCCAGTTTTGTTCCTTTTAATCTGTTTTGGAAAATCTAAATTAGTCATTAAACAATGGATGTCCCTTTCTTTCTTGCTCGGTCGGCTTGATATCAATGTTTTCTTGTTGATAGGCAGGCAAATTGTCCATTCGTATAAGATATATTCTATGATCAAGCAATCAGACATAAGCAATTAAATTTGTCCATCGGGCTAACATATATTTCATGATAAGAGTCATTGATTGAGTTTTGAGATTAAGAACAAGATACTTGGAAGATACATGTATTAGTAACCTAAAACTGCCTCTAGTAAGGCTATACAAAGGGTGGTATTGAATTCAATGAGATTCTTAGTAATCCTGTAACTAAATGAACTGGTTAACCATAGGCCTCTTATGTCAAACTAGCAGACTGCATGGTTTGTTGATGTTCCAACTTGGTCTGGCTACTACTCTTCTCTCCTTGATTCAGTTCATCTGCAAGTTCTAAGAAACAGACTCTATGACTTTCTTCTCCATCACTCTCGATATATAGTCAACTGGAGAGACGTAGAAAATCTTGAGATGGTGTGCTCCACTTTCTTTATTGTAGTGAGTGTCTTGAGAGCCATATCTGTCAATAAGTTGCACCATTGGTTGAGTCAGTTTCGGGTGCTAGAGGAAGTATCAGATGAGAAATGTATAGATGTTTTTGGCCTATTCAACATAATGGGGCTAGGTCACTGATACTGAGTTTTACTGCAGACTCTGGGTAATGGCAACATAAATCTGATCCATTCTCCACGGGGTCAACCACAGATTGTCGGTAGTTCCATTTCTGAAGTTCGCAAGGAGCAGCTCTCCAGATACCGGAACAAGAAGAATAAAAGGAATTTTGGCAGAAAAATCAAGGTACTATCAACAATCTTCTCTCTTTTATTTCATATTTAGCCTGGCGCTGCAGTTACAAATTCTTGGAAGTGTGAAATTGACTTGAATTGGATCAGCTAGAGCTTTTCTATGTCTCTAGTGTGCATGTAGTGAACACATCGCGTCGCTACTCATGTATTTGTTTTGTGTTTTGCAGTATGCTTGCAGGAAGGCATTGGCTGATAGTCAACCAAGGATCCGCGGAAGGTTTGCAAAAACTGAAGAAACCGATACATCAAAGAAGCATTAACTGTTAACTGTGTATGAGTTGGAAGGGATATAGTAAGGTAGTAATGGGGCTGCTGATAATATTAGCTTTAGAATAGGATCTGCTCAAATAAGCTGGGGAGTCATCCAACATGCTGCAAGTTTGTTAAATCTTTGGGTAGTGGCAATAATCTTTGTAGATTAGACAAACCAACTAGTGTTGTATATAGTGTTTGTTAAATAAAACTCAGTAACTTCTTAATGCTGCTCACCATTTCCATTCTTGATCACCTTTAGGTTTGAGTGGCGCCTCAGTGATACAAACACACTCATAACAACAACAATATTGGGGGCGTATTATCATGATAATTGACAATCTAAAATATATTTTTTTCTTTAAAAAAACATATATGCAAAAAGTTGCACTGTATGAGTTTGTTTGGAACTGCATTGATTCGCTCCTATTGCGAGTTTTTTTTATATCAAACTATTGTCGTGTTAAATAAATAATCAAATTATTGCCATGAGTGATAATTAGAGCTCAAGAAAGATGCTATTTCTGAAAGACTATTAGTGATTAAGCCCATGGGGTAGCAGTTTTTTGTCATGTTATGACCTTGGAGTGGGTCTGGATACATTTGCAGCAGTTTTTTGTCCTATCTTTTTGGGCACCAAACACAGCCCAGTTGCTAATAATATAGGGAAATGAAGTCAACAAGGAAACCTTAAATCCAACTTCCATGAAAATGAAGTGAATATTTGAAGTTTATTCCTCCTTTTTATTACTGTTTTTTCTAACCCCGCTCAACTACACCATGTTAAATTCATTGAAATACGCGTCCCTTTTTGATGGGAAATGGTTGTTACGTTGATAAATCTACGTGAATCATATGTATTAGTGTTATATTTTTAAAATATACTTAAATATTATTATGTGAACCTACACAGAATGAAATGATGATTGAACTGTTTCAATGATAAGAACCTAATGATCAAATCAATTGAATTTATGTTTAGATCCATCTTTTCATAATAATGTATCTATTCTCTCAAAATTCTGAATACGTCTCTATGGTAAAGAGTAAAAATGGGCAAACTTGGCACACTAAAACTCTCGCTATGCATAGAATTCAAAAAAAGACTCGACCACAAGAATCTATTACATAGCAATCACTTTACCAGTTACTCTAAAACTCCCTTTCATGGCTGAGAATAAAGATTTGGAAATGAAAAAGAAACAAAAATTTGGCCTTAATGCCCTTATTACTTTGTAGCCTTTTCTAAAGTCATATTTCTCGACTAGCAACAATGGTCGAGGTCGGTCAGCCATCATTCTGCAAATAGGATAGGGACTAGAATACAACTTCCAACATTTCTGCAACCTTTAAGCCACAGTCCTTGAGCTCTATTCCTTCCAAAATTCGAGAAGGATGGGCTAGCGATGAAAGCATTTTAGATTTATAAATTTTAAATTCTTGATCCATCTTCGAGATCGATAATATTATCTCTCTTATCCTTCCTCTTTCTAATTCATCTGATTTCTCGAACAACAAAAACCATCTTCATCTGCCCAAGTCGCTCTTTTTTTTTTTTTCAACTAACAAATCTTTTCCTTCTGCTTCATTCTGCAACTACCATCTTCCAACTTCCATCACCCACCACAAATAAAATATATAGAATCGTTCTTACAGTATTTGAATTTATTGCTAAAAAATAATACTACCAGGCTAACCCCGCCCCTATAAACAAAGAAAAATCTTTTCCCTTTTTATTGAAGAATTTGTACCAGGACCTTTAGAACCTCAAGACACAAAATCACCATGACCCCTCTTCCCCAAATTGAACTCCTACTAGAGCCAATAACTAAAATAAAAACTACCCAAAAAAAGATAATAATAACGTAACAAAAACTGAACAGTACAATCGTCTATCACATGCCCAAAATAAACTCAACCAAACCTCTACAGTGAGTGCCGGCGCAAATAAGAAGAAAAAACTAATCGTGACCACCCAAAAGAAGATGCCCAAAAATAGTCACGAATACAAAATTAGTACCATCTTTTTTATATTTTTATCGAAAATTGTTGATATTAGAGTCCATGATCGACTCTCACTCTCCCTGTCCATTCTCTTCACCTAAATTTTCCACCTTCTTCAACACCCAATTCGAACAGTTGAGAATCCATTAACAAATTAATTTTCTTGTACCATCACCAATTTATACCCATGATTTTATTCACATTCACCCCAATTAATTTATTTTTTTCATGGCCCATTACTGAAAAATTGAATATTTGTTCCACCCTCCCTTTCTTTTTCAAATCAAAATCTTGCATTATTTGCCTCCAGAGACGAAACTAATCTAGTAAAAAATCATCAAAATTGAACCATCTTTTTTTCTTCTCCAATAACAATACATGAAAGAATAAAATAGAAATTCACTTTTTTCTTCCAAGTTCATTGGAGAACACTCTGCAACACCCCAAAAAATGTCTTTCGTTAAAAAGACAACCTCAATTGAGCCATGTCTAATGAACTATATATATTGCTTTGCTCTACTTAAACACCCCCCCCCCCAAGTCATCCTTATTCCCTTTCTTCCCTAACTTACAGTCTATCTATACATTCACAAAATCTATATCTATATTTCCATCAAAACAAAAAAAATTGTTCCTAAAAATTATTTCTTTCCCCGTCAAATTCGACATTTTCACTCACATTTTACATTTTTTTATTTTATTAATATAAAACCGGCTCCTTCAATCTCTCTTTCTCTCTCATCGACAGTTTGGGAAAACTTGGAGGAACAGAGATCCCTATTCTTTCAGCTAATCAGATCTTCTTCTCGATTTCAGTATCACTTTTATCTTCTTCTGTAAATTTTTCTCCTTCTTGCTGTTCCAATTCGGTTTTGCTTCGAGTTTTTTTCGCTCTGTGTTGCTTGGGGTGATATTGTTTTTAGTTTTTTCACTTGGGTGTGAAGAATTTTTGCTGGGTTTTCTTCGGTCAAAATTAGGGTTTCGGAATTGAGGATTTGATTGCTGAATTGGGAGTTTAAGGGAAGTTGTTACTGGAGATGATTATAAAGAAGAGCTTGAAAACGGTAATGCCGAGTTTGAAACGGTGTCGTGTGACTGATTCCGGGGCGGATGACGACGACTTTTCTGGTAGTAATCGGAAGAAGAGGAAGAGTAGTAGTGGGTATTACCCTTTGCATCTGCTTGGTGAGGTTGCCGCTGGTATAATTCCGTTTAATGGATATGGTATACAGACAATTTTAGCCACCGGAGATAACGGTGGAGCTGCGGCGGCGGTGGCGGCGTCGTGGTGCACGGAGGTTTCACGTTACGCTGGCGAGGCTGAGACAAATTCTGTGCCGAAACAGAGAAGCAATCCAGTGAATGAGGCTTCACGGCCGCCATTAGTGAGGACTTCAAGGGGGCGTGTGCAGGTACTTCCATCTAGATTTAATGATTCGGTTCTCGATAATTGGAAGAAAGAGAAGAGTAAAACTTCTGTTAAAGAATCAACTTTGGACCCTGAGTTTGATCCGTATAGAGAAAAGGCTAGCATGAAAAATGCCAAACGTGAAATTGGAACTAAGAAGCGTGTGGACGACAGGGTAAACCACCAATGTCGTGTATTTTCGCCCAATGGAACAGTAGAAATTGGGTATAATGGGTCAAAGCGTTTAGATAGTAGGAAGTATTCTACTTCCCGCAGTACACTAACATCACTACATGAGCGATACGGAGACGCAGACACACTTGATGGGGAGTTTGATGAAGCTATAGATTTAAGTGGTACTGATGGAATGGTGAAGCTGGAGGGAGGGAAGCAAGCTTATAGCTTTCGTCATGAGGGATTTAATATAGGTGACATAGTTTGGGCAATATCTGGAAGAAATTGTCCTGCTTGGCCGGCAATTGTCCTTGATTCAGAAACACAAGCTCCGCAACAAGTTCTAAATTATCGTGTTCCTGGAACAGTGTGTGTCATGTTCTTTGGATACTCTGGAAATGGCACGCAAAGGGTAAGACTTATCTGTTGTGCATTATGCAGATTCCCACTATGCAAAAGTTTTCTAAGCGATAGAAGTATGAAGTATGGTGTATCAACTAAGATGACACACATTTTCATGAACAGGATTATGCATGGATTAGACGTGGGATGCTATTTCCATTTCTGGAACATGTAGACAGGTTTGTGACAGTTATTTATATATTAATGTTGATATAAATTTTTAATACTGTCAGGGTGTGGTGAAGCTTTGCTTTATTTAGGTTTCAGGGGCAGACTGACTTGAATGAAAGCACACCTGCTGATCTTCGCTCTGCCATAGAAGAGGCGTTTCTTGCTGAAAATGGTGTTGTTGAGATGTTGATGGTTGAAATAAATGCAGCAGCTGGTAATTTAGATTATCTCCGTTCTCTTCCCCGAGGAGTATTTGAGGCCTGTGATTCAAATCAGGACCAAGAGTGTAACTCTCCAAGCCAGGCACGTTTCAAGGTGACAGAGGTTTCTTCCCGGCTTTTGCTAACATACTACCATCAAGTGTCTTCTAGTAACTTTGCTTAGTTAGCATTCCTATACTGCTCTGGGTGGAAAGTTTCTGCTGAAATTTCATTGCAGTACTTCCCCTTACTCACAGACCGTAAAACCAAAAGAAAAAACAAATGTCTCAGACTATCTCCAGTAAGTTTATCATGTGTGAAATCTTTGTATAGGGACTGTTGAAGAAGAAAGAACTTGACTCGTGTGATGCTTGTGGATCAAGTCTTTCATCTAAGCCATCCAGGAAATTGAACGACTCAACTCTTAGGAGCCGCCGTCTGTGTACTGATTGTGCGAGGGTCTGTTAAAGCTTTCAAATTTTCTTTCTAGCTTTCTTTGGTCAAGTTTCTTGGAAAATATAGATGTTGATGTCATAAATATTAATGATTTGTGACTATATTCCAGCTAAAGAAGATAAAACATTATTGTGGCATATGCAAGAAGATCCGGAATCCCTCAGATAGTGGAACTTGGGTGAGAAATTTGCCATCTTTTGCTGGTCGTTTGAAACCACTTTCTGCTTCTTTCCCAGAGATTAATTATGGAGATATTTCTTCATAGAAGCAACTGTAATTTCTTTGCCGGTTTAGGTACGTTGTGATGGTTGCAAAGTGTGGGTGCATGCTGAGTGTGACAAAATTTCAAGCAGAAGTTTAAAGGTACTCAGTCTTCCTGAAAATTTTTCTCCCTTTGCAATATCCATATTTTATTTACTTCTTTGGTTAACATAATCTGCTGCTGTCTTATATTTCCAGGAGCTGAGTACCTCTGATTACTATTGTCCAGAATGCAGAGCAAGATTTAACTTTGAATTGTCAGACTCAGAAAACATGAATTCTAAGACTAAGTAAGTGTCAATCAGTTATGCTTAAGTTGACAGCTTGTGACTTAAACTAACGAGTTACTGTTTCCTGGTTCAGAAACAGCAAACATGATAGCCAAACAGTAGCATTGCCAGACAAGGTTTCTGTTATCTGCTCAGGAGTGGAAGGCATTTATTTCCCGAGGCTTCACCTGTAAGTGTACATGGACGTTTGAATGTGTCCTCATTTTTTTATAGCTTGTCAGCAATTGGCTCTGTCTGATGCCGTGCATAACTTCCTTTAAGTTGCTTACTGTTAAAGAATTTTACTACCTGATTTTTTCCCTGTAACAGCTCTCATACTTCTGAATCTTACTCTGTTTTTGTTAGTGTTTCCATTAGAAACCTCAGATTTTATGGTCAAGTTGAGGTCTGGATGCTTAGATGTTAACTTTTGAAAGTTAACTGATTAATTCTATCTAGCCTTTGTGGAAGCAAAACAGCAAACATGAACAGTATTCACTGTTAGGAAAGTTGATTCATTAAGTTGTTTACATTTGTTTCTTTTCTAACTGGACTTGTGTTCTCTCCAAGTGAATTTCAAGCATTAAGAGATCAAGGATTGGCTTATCATTCTCAGGCCATATAGGTTGTAACTATAATCTCCTTTTTTTCTCCCAGAGTTGTTTGTAAGTGTGGAGTCACTGATAGGAAAATTGATTCATTAAGTTGTCTACATGTGTTTTTTTTCTAAGTGGACTTGTGTTCTCTCCAAGTGAATTTCGAGCATTAAGAGAGCAAGGATTGGCTTATCATTCTCAGGCCATATAGTTTTTAACTATAATCTCCTTTTTTTTTCCAGAGTTGTTTGTAAGTGTGGATATTGCGGAGCACAAAAACAGGCACTTAGTGAATGGGAACGGCACACAGGTTCTAAAATAAAAAACTGGAAGACCAGTGTCAGGGTGAAGGGTTCTTTGCTACCTCTAGAACAATGGGTTCGTATTCTTCAATTGCTGATGCTGCTTATGTTTTGTAATGGACTACTCATTTTTGTTGGAAAATATCATATAATTGACACTACATTTTATGGCTTGGCAAATTAGTTCACCAATAAGTTAAGTAGCAACAGGAGTGCTGTTATATGCGGCGTTGTATCAGTGTCTGGTGGCTGCTTTTATTTTCTAGAAATTAATATGTCGAATGTCAATGCATACACATGGTTTACTTGGTTCTCAAATACATGTTTGCTTGTATGTATTTCTTTTTTTTTGGTGAGTCTCTGTGTGTATTTGGGGGAGGGTTGAAAAATGAGAACAATGCTCTCATTTTTCACATGGCATGGGTTCATTCTCAGATTGTTTTATGTGAAGTCACAGTTCATATCACTATTCTCCCCTCAATTGGTCTATTCTAATTAATTGCATGCCTTGCTAAAATTATGTCTTAGGTGATCCATGCCCTAGTTTTACATTCTTTAGCTCAGTCTTATTATTATGCTGTAGCCATAATATGGTCTCTTGATTTTTCATTAGAAATGAAGTAAGACAGGTAACATCTTATTTTTCTCCACAGATGTTGCAAATGGCGGAGTATCATGCTCAGAATGTTGTTTCTACCAAATCAGTTAAACGTCCTTCTTTAAAAGTACGGAGACAAAAGCTGCTTAGCTTTCTCCAAGGTATATGCTTCGCTTGAATTTACTTGTTTTGTCAGAGACATTTCACATCTATGTATCATGGACACTAACATGTGCATTGTGCCATCGTAACAGAAGATACGTGTTCAGAGCAGGATACTTGTCAACGTATTATGTTTTAATCCTCTTTACTATTCGACTACTAATGTTGTCCTCAATAATGTCTCAGCAAATTCTCTTTCGTTTTCCTCGCACCTTATTTATGGTCTTAATTGTATTCTTGAAGGAGGACTTTTAGTCTTTTAAAGATCAATTTGGTTTTACAAAAAGAAGGGGAGAGGTAGATCTAAAATCTATATCAAGAAGAAGATTCTATTACTATATAAACTTTTAATGTGATAATAACATAAAACAATAGATGTCCATCTAAATGTTCATGCTTGTTAAAATCACTTTAGGGTGTGTGTGAGCTTGAACTAATGATCAGAAAATATAAATGTTACTTAAATGTTTGAAATCATCATCCATGCGTATCTTATTGCATGTTGGTTGTCACTTTTAACCCTCTGCCTCTGTGTTGCATAGCTCTAGAAACCACTGTTTGTTCCAATTAAGTAACAATGCCATGAAATGACCTAAATATTTAGTCACTACCCAGGAACCACTTCATTTTCTCAAAATAATTTATATATGCTTAAATAACCGAGTCCCCTATACCATATTTGTTTTATCTGGATCTGAATCCTAATATCCAAGTTTGACGTATCTGACCTCTGGATCCGTACTTGTAGTAGTACACTTGACTAGTTCCATAGGCCGTAACTACATGTTCTGCTTTATAACTGAACTCTGATCCGCTGGCTATTTTTTTATTTTTTGGATATGATACAGAAAACTATGAGCCTGTTTATGCAAAGTGGACCACAGAAAGGTGTGCAGTATGTCGATGGGTTGAAGATTGGGACTACAACAAAATTATTATATGCATAAGGTATGGCCAAACTTCAGAAGTTTATCTGTCTGGTGGGAGATTAGTGGAAAATTTTCATATTTATTCAATCTCTGGAGACACTGTTTGTTGTTATTTGATTTGAAAACAAATTTCTTCATTTTACTCATTGGAAAAGATTTTATTGAAAATAGGATATGTGATTGGCTATATATATATATATATTTGATGAAGAGGTTTCATTATTTTTTTTTGGTGGGTTTCTCAAGTAAATTCATAATTCCCTGTAAATATCTGCACAAAGGTTGTTTAATCTTAAGACGATATTCCAGTTTTTTTCTTAAAGAAAACAATGGTACTGAAAGTTTATTCTCCATCAGGTGTCAAATTGCTGTTCATCAAGAATGCTATGGAGCTAGAAATGTTCGTGATTTCACTTCATGGGTCTGCAGATCTTGCGAGACTCCTGAGATCGAACGGGAGTGTTGTCTTTGTCCTGTGAAAGGCATGTCACTGATTACTTTTTTTTCATTGATTGTAGTGTTGGAATTCGACCAAACTGTTCTCAAACCCAGTTCCTTTCAGCTGCTATTACTAACCTTAAATTGTTGATTAATTTAGGAGGTGCTTTGAAGCCCACAGATATACAGCAATTGTGGGTTCATATTACTTGTGCTTGGTTCCAACCTGAAGTTTGTTTTGCCAGTGACGAGAAAATGGAGCCTGCGGTTGGAATATTGAGAATCCCTTCAAATTCTTTTGTCAAGGTAAGATTTTTGTTTCTGGAAATGTTATTCTACTCGGTGGTGTAGAGTCGGTGACCTCACTTCACTGTTATTTCCAGAAGGAAAATGGCTTTGAGTCATGCAGAAAACATTGTGCTATGACACAATAGCATGTAACATTCACAAACTTGAAGGATATAATATTCTATTTTAAATATTTCTGTTGCTGTTTTATTAATCCAGACCTCACAATGGACATGAGGAAAAATAAAACAAATGGTGGGTGCTTGACAATTTGAATTACTCAGCCTTCCCTGTTAAAGGGAACATTACTTGTTGAGGCAAACATTGTAACAATGTTTTATTAGAGTGGAAAGAGCTCCTCACCAAATCATTCGGTTGATCTGTATATTACAAATGTACAAGTATAAGACTTTGACTTTGTCATGGGATCATCTTTAATGTAATATGTTATCAGATTGGTGTTATTGCTCCCGTTAATATAGGTGTGCTACAGATTGAGTCTTGAACCAAAATGGGAAAAATCATGTACTAGCAAGAACTTTGCTATTGAATCTGAAGTGAGCATTGATTTTGTAAATTTCAGATATGTGTGATCTGCAAACAAATTCATGGTTCCTGCACACAATGTTGCAAGTGCTCGACTTATTACCATGCTATGTGCGCATCAAGGGCTGGGTATCGCATGGAGGTGAGATTACTTATCTAGTTAATCTGTTATTATCCTTGATTTAGGTGCTTAATTTAGAAGGTACTTTTCAGAGTATGCAACTTGCCTTAGTTTCAGAGCCTATACTTTGCTACTGAAAGGAAAGAGTTTTGTCCAACTTGTGTATAAAATATCTATAACGTGTTATGATAACTGTTTAGTCATCATTTGGGTAACAAGTATGTCTACATGCAGATCTTTTTCCTTTTTCCTCACTGGGACATCCTTTCTTTAGGCAGTTTGATTATCTATTATCAATCAGTTATTCTAATGCCTTGCTGCCAGCATGTTTTGGTTGCTGTTACACCTCCTATATAAATCTTGGCAATGATAATTAGTTAATTTATGTTGTTCCAATTCGTTCTACACTTCTTGCTATAGTTATCCCTATCCTTTTACTTGGTCATTCGCGCCTGGATGTTAATACTTTTCAACCTGCAGCTGCACTGCTCAGAGAAAAATGGGAAACAGGCTACAAGAATGGTTTCATATTGTGCCTACCACAGGTACTGCTCCGCTTTCTCTGGAACAAAGATTAGAATGGAGAAAGAATGAGGAAGAAGAGAGAGAGTCATTTAGGAGAGCTGCTTCAGTCAAAATAATGGATACTTGATTATTTAAGCTATAACATTTCATGGGGACTTTCAAGTCTAATGACTTCGTGGTTTTGCAGGGCTCCTAATCCAGATACTGTTCTCATCATTCAGACTCCCAAAGGGGTATTCTCTGCTAGAAGCCTTCTTCAAAACAATAAGCGCACAGGTTCACGTCTAATTTCAACAAGCAGACTAAAACTTCAGGAAGCTCCTGCAGCAGAGATCGAAGAGATTGAGCCATTCTCTGCAGCAAGATGTCGTGTTTATAATCGATTGCGTGATAAGGTACTACACCATGTCACTGATATCAAGTGTTATGATTGGTGCTTCCAAGTTTTATTAATTTAAATGTGAAGGAATTGAATGATGTATCTTTTATTTAGCTACTTGAGTCTTTATGATGCTAGGCAACTGAAAACATTGTTGCCTTTTGGCTTTTGAACTGTTAAATTTCTTAACGAGTGAATTCATTATTAGCATCTACTTGTGCTACACATTAGAGATGTAACAACTAACTTCATTGTGAATATCTATCTACAATTTGCTTATTTTGTTGACGCTTCATATCTTCCTGTTGTTTGTTCTATTTATAAGTCCAATAACAATATATATGTGTTTTTAAGTTTTTTAGTTGACATTCACGCATCTGCCTTCTGATTGCAAATTTTTAATTTGCTGGTGTTCTGTTGTTTAATCATCCTAAAGGGTTGCCAGTTATGAATCTCCTTATTTTTTCGCTTGTCAGGGAACAGTTGAAACTGCCATTGCCCACCACGTGAGGGGACCCTGTCACCATTCTTCAAGTTCAATGCGGAGTTTGAGAACTATTAAAGTAAAATTTCTTCTGCCCTCCCTCCTTCTCATACCCTTCCCGATTTCCTATGTAAAGCGATGATCTCCTGTCACTTCTCTTAGTTTCTATGGTGATTTTGAATGTTATTCCTTTCTTCCCTTTTTTAACAGGAAGTCAGGAGTTCCAAAACATTTTCCACTTTTAGGGAACGGCTTCGTGAACTACAGGCATTCTTTTCAACACCTTTGTTCATCAAATTAGCAGTTCTTTAGTTAAATTCTCAATGTCTACATCTTTTTTTTGCAATTGCAGAGAACAGAAAATGATCGGGTTTGCTTTGGTAGATCAGGGATACATAGATGGGGTCTCTTTGCTCGAAGAAATATCCCAGAAGGAGAGATGGTATATCTTTTGTAGTTGTGACTGGTTGCCCCTTGTCAATACTTTGATCATATTAGGAAAAAGATTTGAATGGCAGTCCAAGTAATCACGTGAAAATGGAGTTCTTTATCTTTTCATACTGAGGAGCTTTTCTCAATAGTCAATGATTTGTGTCATAACCTGTGAAAATTTCCAATGAGATGTAGTTTCTCCTTGCCTGAGTATGCTACATGATCATCTTGTTGTGTCGAGAATCAGTTACTAACCGAAGTGCTTGTACTTCTAATTACTTCAGAATCAAATCTAGAAGTCACTTAGTAGAGCATACATTTACTTGTTTCAGGTTCTTGAGTATCGTGGTGAGCAGGTCCGACGCAGTGTTGCTGATTTGAGAGAGGCACGGTATCGTGTTGAGGGAAAAGATTGCTATGTAGGTTCTTTTCACTCCTTTCTTTGTGTTGTCTCTCTAACCTGTCTGTTGTCACAAGCACCAGATAATGTTGTTGAATTATCTTGTGCAGCTATTTAAGATTAGTGAAGAAGTTGTGGTGGATGCCACTGATAAGGGAAACATTGCACGTTTAATTAACCATTCAGTAAGTATCACTTATCTTTCATTGTACCCGACTATTCTCTTCATCTGTGGAATCAAGCTAGAATTATATATTTTGATGATGCTTCTCCCATCTATCACGCTCTGTAGATTTTGTTAATTCCTCTTCTTTTTTCTTGAGAAAGTGATCTTGTATTCCTTGTCCTTTTCATGTGTTATTCTTGTGCTGCTCCTTTGTTATCAAAACCTGCAAATGAAAAAGGAAAGGCAAGTGAACTAAATTTAGGTAAAAAGTAAATAAAATACACTGGTGCAATTCGTCTTCTGAAACTAAAGGAGATCATTTTTCAATCCCCATTATGCGGTTATTACTTTTACGATATTAATCTCATTTGATGGTTTCAACAGGGAAAAAAAAATTCAGTACTGAACATGTCCCACAAGATTATAGTCATATTGTTTGTAATCTGAATCCAATCTAGTATCAGTAAAGATTTGTCTGACTGGATCTTAAATATACTCCTAATTTGATAAATATGTTTCAATATAATGCAAATATTTATGTGCTTCCGATCATGGCAAAGACTCCTTAGACCTGGCAATGCTAGAAACTATGTGCCCTGTGATCAGCAAATTTAGCAAGTCAATGGATGCGATATTTTAATTCCAACGTTAGCTTAGTCAATGTTTTGTTATTTTCAGTGCATGCCAAACTGCTATGCGCGGATCATGAGTGTAGGGGCTGATGAGAGTCGGATTGTACTCATCGCGAAGGCAAATGTGGCTGCTGGTGATGAACTAACGTATCTCTCTCTCTCTCTCTCTCTCTCTCTCTCTCTCTCTCTCTCTCTCTCTCTCTCATATACACACGCATCACTCACATGCTCTTCGCCCCTGATATATTTTATTTGGCTTACACTACTGACAGGTATGACTACCTGTTTGATCCAGACGAATGTGAGGATTTCAAGGTTCCTTGCCTATGTAAAGCTTCCAACTGCAGAAAGTTCATGAATTAGGTTTCACATTTGCATAAATTTTTGCCCTCCACCAGGAGATCTACTAACCATTACGTGCTCTGCTGCTGATTAGTGATTCTACAGAATTTATGTAATTTTTAGTGTTATGTTTCTTCTAGGTTGCTTCTTTCTATAGATGATTTTGGGGTCAATAATATTTGGCAAAAGTTGGGTCGGTCTGAGTTGTTATGTATAGATTCAGACGAGGAACATATTTTTTTTTCCTTCATCCTTGTGCCGTTACCACAAATGTAAACCCCTTCTCTCTCTATTTTGTGGGAGAGTAACTAAAATCTAGAAAAAAGAAAATATGCAAGCAAATTCTTTTTTTTATTTTCTCTTCACTCTACTACCTTCAATCCTCATCACCTTCCCCTCAAGGGGGAGCTACACTTGGTCAAATGAACACACTTTGTTATAAAATTTTTTCAAATATATAGGTTAAATATAAATATTTTAATATATATCAATTGTTGAACACCGTTGATATAAAAAATCACTCATCCATGTTCCAAAAAATATAAACAAATGTTGAATCCACCGCCGCCTCCCCTGGACTTATGGTTACCCCCTCCAAACAAACAAGAAGACGATCAATAAAAGGAGACAAGAAAACTTAACAATTTACCACGTCGGGAATGTGAGAAGTTGAACGAGAATCGTAAGAATAAAAAAAATGATAAGCAAAGTTACATACTTGTACTAGTGGATGATACGTAGATAAGTTGATCTGGACTAAGGAATTAGGAACATGGATGGGATGGGGCCGCAGGCGGAACAGCCGAACTTTCATCGTTGATGTATGTATGATTTGTTATGAAAAAGGGTTTTGCTTCCCAACTTGACTCCCAAACAGTTTCCCCTATGGTGTTGTTTTATGCACGTCAGCCATTTCTCTACATCAGATGAACATTTCTTTTCTCTGAGAAATGTTTTTCGAATGTAACAAGAGATAGGGGTAAAGCAGATATATGATGATGGTATGTGTACATAATTGGACATACATTTATTTATTTTGATTCTGAAATCAATGTCCTGATCTACTAGAGAAATTGTAATATTTAGTCCCTCATCTATCTACCAAGGAACAAATTCGTCCTCCCCCTTTTTCTAAACCTAGACAAACTGTCCTATTCTCTCTCTTACACCCTCTTATTTCTTAGGGTTAATCTCATCAAAACTTGCCTTATTCGTAATCAGACTCGTTATGATTCTAACACATGAAATAGATAACACACTCATTGCTAAAGGAAGGAACAACGGTGGTTTTATTTTTTCTTTTTTTAACTTTTTTGTCGGAATACTTCTTACTTTTATTATCATATTATTTTATTATTAATTCAACGGTTTGTTGAGATTTTTATACTATTTTATTCTTTTCTATACTTAAATTTGCTATAACAATCCTCATTTCCATATAAGGTTGAATAAGATTAAATTAGTCTCTCTGCATATAATTTTTCAAGACCCACTTATGAAATTTAACCGAAATGTTGTTCCTATTGCTTTTCCATCTTTTTAAGTGAATAAAATAATTTTTGTTAGACTATTAAGGATCATTTGGTTGGCAACATATTATCCCAGAATAATTAATACCGAGATAAATATGAAATAGCCTATCTCATCACTAGACAAAAATGATTATCTTATACCTCTAACCAACAATAACAACAATAACATTACCCCAATGCCTCAAAGGCTCCCGCCCATTTCGGGTAAAGGGGGTCGGATGTACGCAGTCTGACCCCTATGTTTAAAAACATAGGGCGACTGTTTCCAGATGACCTATGATGAGCGTCGAAAGTTGCATTGACTAACCGCTACTTTACAATTGAAAGAAGCGCAGACAGTTTAAAGAACCATTTTGCTTTATTCCATCATACCTCAAAGTCAAAAAATAATGAATCTTTGGCTCTATCTAAAATTAATAAAAAATCTTATACCTCTAACCAAATATAAAATATAATAATCTTATATTTTTATTTCAAAATTAGTATAACTTATGCATCACACCAAACCTCACTTAAAGATATTTACACAGGCGGAGGTAGACACACGGTGAACTCGTGTCGAAATGCCTCATACTTAGTCTTACACGCCACTCTCACAAGCTTTCTTTCCTTCTCTCTTCCTCACTGCTATTTATGTACACAAGATTTCCCTCTCCTCTAGTTACTTCTCTCTCTTCTCTAAGGCTCCCTTCCTTCCTCTCTCTTTCGAACTGGTAAGACAAAACTCGCTTTTTTTTTCTCTGTTACTTGCTTGCTTTGGTGAATTTTTAATTTTTTGAGATGATTCTAGTTGATTCTATGAATACGATCCAGCTCTGTTGCATCAGCTCAATCGGATTTTGTTCGGTTCTATTTTGCTTCGTTTTCATCTAATTTTCCATTTAATTGTTATTTTGCAGTTTGTGATGAGAATTGTTTGTGTATCTCTTTGATCGTATAGAATTCGACGTAAAATGGCGGCTATGGGAGTATATTCAAGTCCAAAAATGGACTTTGTTGAAGGACGGTGCGTCAGTTTGATTAGTTCGTCGACTAGTCTAAAACTATGGCCTATGATTGGGAGAACGAACTTTCCGATTAGGAGAAAAAAGCTACAAGTGAATTGTTCATTGCCAAATACTATGTCTCCATTTCAATCAGAGGAGGATGCAGCAGCCTTAAGTAGCAGTAATTCCCTAGACGATGACTTTAGCCATGTCACCAAGTTCAAAATGTCCGATTTTAAGATAAGGAATCGTGTCAGCATTGGCCTTGGTGGCAGGGTAATGGAATTTCCTTGATTACTCTATTAGAACGGTGAAGTATAATATTTTAGCTAGTTGATGCTTAATATCGGGTCACATTTTGTGTTTTTATCGGTGGCAGGGAGATGAAATAGTGTTTGAAGCAATGGTGAATGATCCTCATAGGTAAGTGTTTCCTTGTGGAACCATTTTCCATAGAAGCCCGAATTGTAATAGAACTTATCACTTCCTGGCTTCAAATATAAATGCAGTCCATTATATAAGACAAGAGTTGTACTTAGACAACTTATTAGTGCTCGAGCAAAGCGAAGAGGACGTCGTGCAATAGAGGTATATTGCATGTAGCTGTCATTTTTTGAACTTGTGCATTTCATGCCTCATGATTTGTCCGTTAATAATTGATAGTCCATGTGTTCTAGGTGTTGAAGAGACTGGCACGTCGTAAGCTCATGTATCATTCGTACTCTATGCAAGTTCATGGGTATATCTGCTCATCCATGATAGATGAGAACAGTTCATTCACCCTAGTCCATGGGGTATACTGATTTTTACGTTAAGCTCATTGTTTATTTTTAATGGACTATTCTTTGACTTGATAATAATGAAGATAAATGTACTAGCTTAGTCTCGAAAGTTCTAAATGAGTGCTTTGTAGTTTCATGCAGTTCTCTTAGGTACTTGAGAAATAACTAAATACAAGTACTATGCACATGTTTAAATAACACAATGAGTTTTCCTCTGTGTGTATAGTCAGCAGTAGTAATTAAACTATCTATGTGTTCCGATTTTAGACTATCATATAGCTGACATCCTTGAGGACCTTGGTTTGTTCTCTCAGCATCATGGAAGTGCTTCGTTGAGACACTGGCTTCAACGATCTGACTGGCTTCCAACTCTAGAAGCTACTCTTTCCCTAGATCAGGAGTCTGTTAGAAGGGTTGGGGATGATACTATAGGAGGGCCAGCTATTTCTCGACAACTGCGGCTAATCCGTATTTTAATGAGGGACCTGTTGATTGGAGTATGTGTTGTGTGTTTTCGATTCTTATCTGTAACAGGTACCAGATAACAAGTTTTTCTCTATTTGCTGATTGATCCTTGATTCTCTGTCTCTCAGGTGAACTATGTGCACAGCCATGGCCTTGCGCATACAGAGTTGAGGCTTGAAAATTTGCACATTAGCGCGGTGGATAAACATATAAAGGTGAGACACGTTTTCTAAGTTGAAACTAGATCTATGTCTTAATAATTACTAGATATAGAATGCATACATCATGCATACGTTTGACAATACTTAGGCATACTTGACCAATACTTGCTTAGGTCTACAAACTCTTTATAAGGTTCATCCAGATGCTAATTTTTTTCGTGTTGCAAGAGTGCTTACTTAGATCAGGATAGTCACTGTTTTCCAAAAGGACATGATCCCTACATGTTTTGTTTTTTTCTTTCTGATGGCTAGGTTGGTGGTTTTGATACTTTTTGATAACATGGTTCATTTTGGAAACATTGTGCTACACTTAAAAATTTAAACTAAAATATGCATTTTCGTAGTTTAACATTTCAAATTTTCCCTATTTGGGAAGAAGAGTTTTATTTCTATTTGTCTCGAGTGTTCTAACTGACCACTTCTTATCAGGTAGGTATATTGGGAAATGCCTCTGACTTTAATGAGGATGATCCTGCGGATAACACATCATATGATAATATGGATAGGAGGAAAATGATGATTGCATTTGACATGAGGTATGACGTGCATGATTAGATATTTTTATTTTGTTTGGAGTGAAGCAAAATTTATTCATGAAGTTTCTATCGGCTTTTACCTGTTGCAAAGATGTGTTGGATTCATCATGGCAAAAATGGTTTTGAGGGAACTCATGGAGCCAACGATCTTTGCCAAGTTCAAAGCATTCCTCACCAAGGTTGTGAACTGTTCTTAGATGTTCCCTGTATACTTGCTTTCGCATGCAATGACTTTGTTTACATCATCTTCAGGGAAATGATCCCTCCTGTTTGCGAGAGTTTCTTCTGCATGCTGTAAAAAGAAATTCTTCAGTGGAAACTTTCGGTGTACAAGTTAGTACCTAATCTCTTGTTTATTGTTGACAGTTCCATTGTTGTTTACAGAAACTTAAGAGAATCAGTATTAGTTATAAATCAATCATGACTAATGAATGCTTTTTTGTAGACTGTATATATTAACTTCCTCTATTTTTTCTATGAACAAAACTATGTAAGTTCTTTGTGCTCGTCAATTTCCAGAAGTGCCAATGAATTATCACATTTCTCAAAAGGTGTCAAATAGTCATGTATGAAGATTTTAAGTTGTTGAGTTAATAAACAAGTGATGTCTCTACTTGTCCATGATTTGCTCAGTTCCAAGATGAATGTCATACTCATAACCCATTTAGGTTAACTCAAAACCACTCTTCTGTTTGATTCTCTTTGAATGTATAATTGGAGAAGGTTTATTATGCTTTTCCAATTTTCCGAGCACTCTTATGACATGGTCCTCTTTCTACTAGATTAGAAAAATGAGTTTATAATAGAGTGGATTCAAATAATCAAAGGTTGATGTAAATGAGTAATTTTTCTATCATATAGTTAGTTCATCTTGCTATAATGAAGCGTGGATATTGACATATTGTAACACATGGTAAAACACTGATAATATGTATGGCCTTATTTAGGTAATTCACTTAGGTAAAGGTAGGTATAATTCACTTATTGAGGTAATTCTCCCTTTTTAATAACTTTTTTCCTATTTCATGTAGTTTGATATCGTCTTATTTCTAATAACCTAAAGTTCTGGATAAGAGCAATTAAAGACGAGTGCTCTCTCCTTTTTCTTCACTGTTTGCTTTCCATATTTCAGTAAATATACTTATTTTTTGTTGTTCTTGCAGATACTTGATAGAAACTGGGGTGCAGGTTGGCATTTGCTTTCAGTACTTCTTGCTCCTAAACCTTTGGACAGGATAAGGTAGACTGAGTCATTATGGATTGATGATGCCTTCTAGAAACTTCATTGTATGCATCAGATAGTATTAAATTATGTTGCAAGCTATGCAGGATTAATTTTAACCAGTCATCTACTCTTCTAATTGATTTCTACAAGGTCCTAGCTACTTAAATATTTCAAAGATTTTTGGAAAAACATGTATCTTCTTAACAGAACTTCAAAAATTATTTTGGGGGCTGATCAAGGGGAAGCAGCTTCTAATGATGATGAGTTTCCTTGGTAAAACAGATAGTTTGTGATCTCTAATAGAGTAGCTAATGTTCCTCAGTTTCAATTTGTTTGTCTTACTTTCCTTTTCAGTCCGTTTCAAAAAGATTGTTTGTCCTTTTTTGACAATTCTTTAATTTCAACTTTTCACATGGCATGTGTAAGAAAATACATTTGAAGGACATTTTGATACATTCTACACATCTTAAGTTTAAGACCACAAAATGTAATTTCTTTTGCGCTTTCTTAAGCTCCTTGTCAAGTCAAAATCAAGCAATCAAATTGAAAAGGAAGTAAAAATTTTGCCATTTAGTTAAAAGGCAAGACTGCTTGACAAACAACAACAACATATCCAGTGGAATCCCACAAGTGGGGTCTGGGGAGGGTAGAATGTACGCAGACCTTACCACTACCTCATAGAAGTAGAGAGATTGTATCCTGGGACCCCTCGTCTCAAAAACCCATAAGCAGAATAAACTAGATATGGCAAAAAGGAAAGGAATTAACTAGAGCACCACCATAGATAGTCCAGTCAGTAACAATAATGTAAAATAGTACATCAACATTAATGAAGATCTGTACTGATACTTCGCAGTTGCTTAAATGCTCTGAAGCATCCCTTCTTGTGTGGACCAAAATGGCGTGTGAACCCATCTATTGATCTAATCAGATGGAGTCTTGGCTCAACCACTGTTCGAATTGCAGAGGAATATATTTATGCTCAGCAGCAGGTAATAACGGCCAAACATAAAAAGTATTTCCTCTTTATGAGTGGTAAAATAGTCAATTTGATACTACAAAGAGTATTTGATTTTTTTTAATGTATAATCACTTGTGTTTCCGCTCCTAGTTTCTCAATGATCTATTTGAAAAACGCATCTCCTTATTTCAGCTAGAATTTGAATGTGCTTCACTCCTTTTGTGTACTGTTGTGGAATTTTACAGTAGTACAAATAACTTGTTTCCCCATTTATTTTAACATTGAACTTTTCCTTTTCGGGAAGGTAGTTCCTTGACGTTTTTCTTTCCTCCTCTTGTTTGCTGAGTGTATACTTATCTATGCTTCTTATACTTTTTACTCTTTCAGGCAGAGTTTATAATCTTTTTATCTCAATACATTGTCATTGTTTAGAGGTGTTTGGACATGCAATTTTGACTTCAAATTTGAAGTTTTGATTTGGAAATTGTGTTTGTTTATGACATTTTGAACTAAACTTCATTGAAAATTTGATTTTAAATTCCAAATTCACCTAAAAGGTAAAATTTCAATTTCAAAAGCGATTCAACTTGACCTACAAAAGCCAAAAGCAATTACCCAAGCCCATTTTTTCCCCAAAAGTAGCTCCTCCAAACTGCCTCACCTGCTCAATCTGTAAAAGTTGTGGCTGTCCCAATCCATCGGCAAGAGTCATCTCTGGCGACACCATCATTTGCGACGGAACTCATTTGTCGGTAATTTTGTGGAAAGTTTTGATAGTTTTTGCAAATTTTAGGGTTTTCATGTTTATGAGAAAAAGTACAACTTTTGAAACCAGATTGCATGTCCAAACAAAGTTTCTACTTCAAATCAATCTCTACCCAAATCAACAATTTCAAGTTCATGCCCAAATGCCTACTTTGTCTTTCTACTCAACTTGGGTCCTTATTTTCATCTAGGGAAACCAAAAACTGTCAGATTTTCGAAAATGTGTCCCTCATTTTTTTCTTTGAGCATTATCAAATTATCATTTTATTCCTATATTTCTCTGGTCATTAGTCTGCAACTTGACTTTTGCAGGATCAGAAACTAAGACTTTCTAATATATCTTTCTTCTGTTTTTCTTCTTTTTAAAAGCGAAGCAGGCTTGCTCATTTTGTTGAATTAATGGAGATGCTAAATCCTTATCCAAAGCCAAAGGTGAAAATCTCTTTCTCTATCTCTTGTTTATTATGAGTTCTTTTTTATGTTCTTTGGTTAGTAAAGAACTTCAGCTTCATTTGTTTCTCACTTAAAGCAAGTTTGACAATGTCTGTTTTACAGTTTCTCACCTAAAATATCACGCATATTATGCATTTCATGCTTTTCCTTTTTAATCAATAATTGTTGTTGTGAGTTCATCCTCCTAGATGTTTGAGTATTAACATTTATTTATTGACTTTCTTCAGCGGTCCTTCTCAGCTGCCAGTTGTGACAAAATTAACTTTGCAAACTGATTACACCTTGTATCTGCTGCCCTCTTTGCAAGCTTTGTTTATACTGTTAATATGCTCTACTTGATCCGATTTTGCACTATACTCATTGAGTACTGTGTAAGGGTGGGTATATTTGTTGCACTGCCTTTATTGTTATTTAGGGTAAGTAGTGTTGTATGCTTGCGTTTGTCCAATTAGGAAGAATTGATTCCTGGGAAATGATACCTATTATGCCTTGAGCCATTTGCTTATCCTGAATGAGTATCTACTGATGTGCAGCATTGGCTGGGATTGCTTCCTGGAAAGTGGCGCCTGTTATACTGTACTGGAAGACATATAGGGTTGACCCTTCGACAGCCTTATATTAGAGTACTCATTGGGGAAGCATACCTAGCGATATCTAAAGTATCAAAACCTAACACAACATTTTCAGCTGCCTCACATGTTAGCTTCACTGTTATGGCTGGTCACGACTGGGCTCATGACAAGTCTGGTGTAGGGGGGAAATTGCAAGTTGATTCCTTTTTCAAATTGAGAGCTGGGAGACGGTTATACCTTAAGGAGGAAACTATCACCTCGAAGTTTCCCTCAGCTACACCGGATGCTCAAGCTTCCATCCTGAAAAGGTTATCTAGTAAAAAATGGAGGAAAGCGGTCCCAATAAACGAATTCCCTTCAAGCCTTTCTGTAGCTAAACTTGTGTCAAATGAAATTGATGTGATGATGAGTCTTAATGAACCACTGAGTGGAAATATGGAAGTTGCAGAGAAAGCACTTCAAGAAGTACGCACTCAAATACCTCCTGAAATGTTTGATCTGTCAAAAATCGTTTGCGGAACGTATTTAGATTCGAGATTGCTTGTTCTTCGAAGTGTAAATGGATCTGCCCTTGTTTTTCATAGATGTACAAGTGACAGCTGACTCTTACGTAAAAAATTGTGTTCATCCCGTTTGTAAATAAGATCTTATTTTTAGTTTTCCCTATTTGCTCACATAGGGAGAAAAGAAGGGATTGCTAGAAGGAATAGAAGCCAGTGAGTTGTCTGTTACATCTCACACATTCTTTTTTACTATGTCACCGACTTTCTAGCAAAAGGATCTGTGCGCATTACAGTATGGAAGGAAATATTGCGTCTTGACAGTTTATTATATGAACGGTGGTGGGGGGTGTTAAAACACGAAGTTAATGAAGTGTTATTCCCATGAGTGCCTCTATTTTATTTGGGTAGATTAGTTTAATTTTTGTCCTTCGTAACTTTTAAGTAATTAAAGAAGTGGACAAAAATACTTTTGACACAAAAAATGGGCAAGGCCATAAGAAATTTGTAAGATACGAGTTGTCTTCTTACAATAAGGTCAAGTCCAAAATATTATGCCTCTCTTCATAACCCACATATTTTGTCTCACAAGACATAACTTAATTTCTATAGAACTTATGTCAAAAAGGTCTAAATTCAGCTTTAAAACTTATGAAATTATGCTAAGGGACAATGTAATTCCTCTAGTACTTTTGTCGAACAAGAAAAAAGTTCTCAAAAATAGTGTTGGATTAAATTTGTCTTATGTATTAAATACTATTCAAACTTATAACGTACGAGACAAGACTAAGGGATCATTTGGTGTGAAGGATAACTAAAAGTTATCCTGGGATAAAAGTTTAGTGGTACTTAAATGATTGTTTGATTGGCAAATGTGGGATAATTTATCTCAAGCAAATAAATAGTATCGGGATAAGTTATTCCTCCTTTTGGGTGGTATAATAATCTCGGGATAACTTATCCCGGGATAAAAAAAGGTTAATGACAATAATATCCTTTTTCATCCATTTTATATCTCACTTTGTATATTTACATTATTTTTTAATACAATACATAATAATATTTACAACCTTCACTCCTTATTTTTATAATATCTTTTCATATTTTTCTATTAAAAAATTACACCATATAGTATAATTTTTGTTGACTAATTCTTATGTTTTTTATATTTTGATTTTTCATAAATCCTTTTGTGCTTTAACAAACTTATAAATGCAAGTTCAATTTGTAAATAAAATTTAAAGAGAGTTTTATTTTAAATTCACACGATATTATTATGGAAATACACACCTAAAAATATTTAACCTAAATAAGATGAAAATTTTATTTTAAAAATGAATATTGAATAATTAAAATTAGCAAAGAAAATACATTAAAAACCAATAAAATAAAGGGTATTTTTGTAAACAAGCAACATATTTTTAAAATTTATCCAACAAATCAAACACACAATAAGAAATAACTTCAACATAACTTATCTCATCATTATTAATTCCAACAAAATTTATCCTATCATAACTTATATTCAAACCAAACGACCTTTGTAAGTCTAAATCTTTGCATTGTGAAATTAGACTACAGTTAAAGGATATCCACCCACAAATTTTTATTAAATAAGCCGACAAAATTAAGGGCTACTCCAAAATAAGGACGATTCGCGCAAATGTAAAAGGAGCTATAGTTTAGGATATCCACTTCAACCAAGTTCATTTACTTTTGAAACTAAAATAATTCATCTTTTAAGACATCCAGTACATGAAATGTAAAAGGAAAATGTCATTGCCAGGCTGGAAAAACTAGCGCTACCAAGATGCTCATGAATAATTTCAGTAACCATTCTCATGTGATGTGATTAAAATTTGACAAGCTAAGCTCAGTGAGAAAGACACACCAGCCTACGCTATCATTTACTATACTACTATAGCTTAAAAGTACAGATAAACAGCAATATATACAGAAATATTTGTTATCTTCATCAAAACCCAAAATGGCCCATGAAAAACATCAAACGACCGAAGAGCACGATCTGTTTCAAAAATAAATCTAACAATAACGATAACCCAGCTAAAGACACCCTCAATAATAACAATGTGTGCCATTTCATACAGTCCTGTTCCTCAGTATCCCACTCGAGTGAATTCGAAATTCCAAGTAACTTCTGAGAGGTTACCATGTGAATACATCAACAATCGCTTACTGAATAGCAATGGCTTACTCAACCAAAACCAAGACATCTGGTCAGTCCAATATCATCTAGGAAAAAGGAAAATGCACAAGCAAGAGGAGCAAAACATTTCCACCGAGATCAACAGAACCAACAAACCAACATACAGCCAAATGGAATGATCAACTCCACAGAACTTCTAAATCAATCCCTGACGTTGAAGATCAGTATATGTCTTTTTGTTATAGATGTTTCCCTCTTGATCTTCATATTCTTCTTCAAGATCAGGGCGCCACTTATTCACCCCTTGTCTTTCTTGGATTCTTTCCCAAAGTAGCTTCGCTTCCTGTGAAGCAATAACAAAGATGCATCAGACATCAAAATAAGCTAAGACATGATAAAGACGGACCGAAGGAAGAGGCAAGGGGTCTTTGAAACCCAGAAAGCAGAAGGAATCACCTTCTATCCTAACATGCAAGTCAGAGCTCAAATGGTTACTAGATAAGCAAGCTACATATGGGCTTATAACTACCAACTTATCACCTATTCACTCTTTTTGTGCTGCCTCTATCAGGACCATGACAAACATCATGCAAGAAATTATAGCTTCAGCTATTACCCAAAAACCCTTGGCCCATAAAATAAATAAAAAGCAAAAGCAAGACATCCCAAGGAAAGGAGTACAAGGAACACTCGTTAAACCAACATAAGCAACGCTGATGTTTAAATGACCAGTCTCGTTTTTGTGATCAGTACAGGTATAATTTTAGTGAAGCAGAAGCACAATGAGTATGCTGAATATATACAGCAAAACATAAATAAATAAATTCCCTTAGTTCTCAATTATAACTGTTGTTCAATAGACACCTTACAGATGATATATGTACACACACACACACACATATATTTATTATATAGAAATGTGAAGTCTTGGATGACCAAGGGTAATTTTGTCAACAGCAGATGTTTTATCTAGTTTAAAATTTAGAAAAATAAACATTACATTGTGACAATGCAGAACTGAAAATGCAGCTTAGAAAAACATACTTCGATTGATGTGATCTCATTAAAGTTCTTAGTATTTGGGATACCAAGACAACGCATTCCATGCTGATGTCTCCATTCCTTGAAATGCCGCTCATAAGCCCTACGGCCCCAGTAACTGTGGTTCCCACATATCTCACACTTGAACTCCTGAAATCATTCATACAGAAGTGCTCAAAAACGAGCTCATATATCAAAGCAAGTGTCATATAGAGATAAATATTAAAGCTAATCAACCATCACCAGCAGACAATTACCTATTGATCTAACAAGCAAACAGCTATAGTTATTTAGATATTCAAGTTACATAAAAGGTATTATCCTATGGAAGCATCCTCTAAATATTCGTGATGAATTAACCTTAAGTCTATAATGAGGACCTAGAGAACAAAAAAAGACCATCGCAAGCACCCAAGCCAAGATTACTCAAAGTCAAATACCTATTCAGGAGCTAAAAACCAAGTATTACAATCTTCAATGCATAATTTGGAACTATGCAAGGAGATAATACAAGTCAACATCCAAAAATACAAATGAGAATTGTAAAATACAAATGAAAATTCAGTCGGCAAAAAAGAAGAAAAAGAACAGCTTTAACGTGACCACTAACCCATGAGAGACATCAAAAAACAAAGAGCAGGCAGCTCACCAAACACACCAAATGAAATTACCTGGCCAAGACCGTGAAGTTTATACAACCAGTACGGAATAGGTTTCCCATCCCAGCCCATTGGCAATTTTAGAGGATTATAAATTTGTTGGTCGTCTTCATCACTCTCAGACTCGGCCTGAACATCCTCCTGAAAGAAATCATTGAAACGGCATTGTTATCAGACAGGATGGGAACTCATACATCCAGCAACATATCCTTGAGGGAAAACTAAAAGCAATTAATTGGTATTGCCAAAGGTCCCTACAGAGCATACTTTATGGCTCTGTCCATTCTCTACTCCTCTATTACTAATCAATGCAATAAACTACAAGGGGCTCTTCCGTTGTATCTTCCATTTAAATTTATTAAACAAAAAGAGAGGGCACTGCACTTTTTCTTTCCGGTTATAATTATTCTTCTAATCAGAATTACTAGTCTAATGATAAAACAACACATCAGTAAGAATAAAAAATTGGTAACTGACTAGTATTAACTAATAAATCACGTCCCCACGACTTGTTTAATTGTTTAACTTTTCTTTTTTACAAAATTGCAGTAATGATCAAATATGAGTCTAAGACCCCACTTGCTTATATTAAGATGAGGATGTCTAAATCTGAACATATATCCGGATAATACGATGTTCTATTGTATCTAGATCTAAACACTGAATAATTACTAGTTTGTTTTACTACACCTCAATGTGTATCACTTATTTTATTTTAGAAACTAAAATAAACTAATTATAATATTACATCCACAACATTAAAAATATAAGTTAACTTGATGTTACAACTTCTCTCTCTAATGAACCACTCTCTAATAGCTTGATGGTAGTGGTTGGCAATAATGGTTGTGTAATGTGATGTGATGACAGGTAGTGGTCATAGTTAGCAGAGGACACTTAGCAATGGTGGTTGTACAGTTGTGCCCAATGGTGATTTTGCGATGGTGACTAGAGGTGATAGATGTACACTGGTGACTAGCATTTCCGGTGGCAGGTGGTTTGTAATGGTAGTTGTACAGCTGTTCCCGATGGTAATTTCTGATGGTGACTAGAGGTCATAGATGTAAGTGGTGGCTAGAAGTGGCAGTGGCTGGTGGTTTATAATGGTGGCGGATGATGGTAGTTAGTTTGTGGAGGTTGATGATAGATGTGACCACTTGTGGAGGTAGATGATAGAGGTGGTGATCACTGACTGTGGCAATAAATATATTGGTAAAATATTCCGTTCACATGCATTTAAGTAAATCTCTTAATAGTTAAAAGGCTCAAATGAGGATTGAATTTTTCTTAGACCTATTAAAAGTTATTAATTTGTTGTAGGAAAAAATGTGTTTAATAAGATAAGATCTGAATTAAGTGCAAACAAATAGCGCCTAAACTTTTTAATTGGTTTCAGAGAGACCAGATGTGTATTCTATATGATTAATCCCCTGTGCACCTGGAATTTTTTCTTTTACTATTTGGAAGAAATTGAAGCATGGCCAAGTCCAACAAGTGTGATGATACCAGAAATGATGCATTCTATTACACTAATAATTTCACATTCCGATACACCCTAGACCTCCTCTAAACCCACTTCTAAGACATTGATCCAGATAAAGCATTAAGTTGGAATTTTAAAAATGAATTTCATTATGATGACTGATGAATAGGTTTAAACATGGGGCAGATAACATTTTTTTGTTAGATGGTATGAGGGAAAATGGGACTCTTCAAAAGTTGAACATAAAATCACAACTAGTGAAATTTTCCATTTGGAAAGTGGGCATTATCTCCATTCTTTCCCTCTTTTTTTTTGTTGGTTGGTTCTGGGCGAGGGTCGGGTGGTTTGCCAATTATCCATCGCAAAATCAGAGACAGAGTCAAAAGGCAACGAATACCACATGAAGCTGCCAGATCAAATGAACCAACATTAAGTCATGACAGTTGGCATTTCTTTGCTTGAAATATCATTTAAATCAAGGCATTGATCTCTTTTACGATGGTGTTTCTTTTCCTATATAAGGTTGCAGGTTACATATGAATTACCTCTTCACGTTCTGCTTCCATTTCTTCATATGTCAAAGCTTGCTTTTTCTCAACATTTTCTCTTGTCCGCACAATGGTCTGAAAGGTAATAAAATATACCATAAAAAGAGTCAGAGCACCTAATCTAGGGTTTAGCATAAACATTGATCCGCACCATGCTTGTTAACTTGCCCAAACATGACACCAAAAAAATTGACACAGGAGTAACTTGGTATTCACAAAAGAATTCACCATCCAAGAAATGATAAGGAAGAAAAAACATGACTCAAAAAATTTTTAGTATGCGGCGAATAAAAAATCCATTTTCTGAAATTACTCCACATTAATTTTAAATTAAATGTGAACATGTTGCCTCAAATATCTTTCCCTTTGGGAGATAATCACCCACCTCATCCAACAGATCACATAGCTTTCTTATCTTGGCTTCCAGAAGAGCAATCTCTTTTACATCAACCATTTGAGGAGCTGCTACAACACCGTTTTGTTCTGGTTTCCGTGAGCCTTTCGCGAAATGTTTTTTGTCTAGTTTTTCTAGCGGTGTATTCTTTCAAACCATCAAACAACAAATTAAACCAATTCACAAATAATTTGTAAGAAGCAATCAAATCCTCAACCATCTAGATGAGAATACTTTGTTTTTGGATAAAGATGCAAGCAACTGACCTTCGTAAGGAAAAGTCTCTCAGCACGTTGCTGAATAGTACCTCCTGTTTTCAATCCCAGCGATCCCAATGCCTACAACAGATGCCACAACATTGAAGTTCCATATCAACCCAGCTAACTAAAGTCTTGCACCAATATTTAAAACCATATAATATAGTTTGCATCAACGGATGACATATATAAGGAATGATAACAGGCAAGCAAAGAGGATTAAAGAAAAAAATCTGGGCAAATACGAAAATGAGAAACTTATGCAATTTCCTAATATCAATCAGCAACAGGATCTCTTATTTTTGATAAGGTTAACTGGTATTATAAACAAGAGAGGCACACGGATATAGTACTCCTGTAGTAATTACATCAAAAGTATATAGGAATAGCCAAAAAAGATCTATCACCTATGTCCTTGAAATAGAGTGATCTTCCCCAGGATCCTTAGGTACAATATGGGTGCACTAAAAGTATAAGATTGCTAAAAAGTTCATTTTTAGGCTTTGGAAGGGAATGCACTTGTTCTCAAAGCACCTCTGATCAGGATATCTTATACTGGCATAGAAGTTGAGCCTGATGAAAGCAAGTCCTAAACAACCCACCAATAAGAAGTTTGATTTGGTAAATATCAAAAGTTGGAAACCCACACATTCACAAATTGCAATTGTCTTTGATTGTGTTCACAAAATTGCCAAGTTAATGGCTGAAAGGAGTCCCCAATTGTAAACAGTCTACGGCTCCATGCAGATACAAAGTAATTGTCAAAGATCTGTCCAGAGTTTTTTATCAATGTGCATTTACCATAAGCCACTACAAAAAACAGATATGTGAATACAAAGAGAGAATTCCAATGAACCAGTGAAAAAGAAGGGATTTGACAAAATAAAGTCTTTAAGAATGGAGACTACAATTCAGGAGATTGGAGAACCAAAGATCTAACTGACAGTACTATTCTCATTACAATGAGAACCGCTAAGGGCTTAAAGTGAAAATCAGAATGATTAGGAAACATAACTATTACCACTAAAAGCACTAAAATGATTAGACTGCCTACTTACAGAAACCTCCTGTCATAGAATGGCTTTTGAGACCAGAATATTCTCAAGATAAGAGACAACTGAATAAAGACTAGGGGTTCCTGAACCTGGGAGTTAACAATGTCAATTGCATACTTCTACTTGACATCCTAGGCATCAGACACAATTCAGTGCAAGAACATTGAGTTCAAAAATTAATAGACCTAAAATAGACCGAAAAACTAAAATGCAAAAGAGAACTGCAGTAAGCATTCCGACAAAATGCCAAAAGAGTTGGCATATATAGACATCAAACTATCCAGAAATATATGTTTAAATGCCTGTGTACAAATAAAATAAGTTGTCACTCCATTTCAACACTATAATCTGCGTGGTAATTATTTCTTCTTTTTTTAATAACGAGGGAAACCCCCAGCCTCTGCCCTTTGGGTGCATACAGGGTAAAACCCCCCAAAACAAACTGGGGTGCACACAATTTAAATTCAGAATTCACTTCAAACTTGTAAAAAAAATCTAAATAAGGATGGGTTCCAATCAAATTATCAACTCAAGTCAAACCATCAGTATCAGTTCATTTTAATGGAACCTAATTAAGTCGATATTTAGTACAGCACATTTCCTTCTTTCTACATCCAGCAAGTCAGATCAGCTGCCACCATAACTCCAAGTTTAAGTGCAAAAAGAGCATTGTAACTCCTAAGAACGTAATTTGAAGGGATTCAAGCTTAAAGAAGCTTCCATACCTCCTTTAACTTCTCTGGTCCCACTACCATCAGCTCCTCAGCGGAGCTATAGTAATCAAGATCAATCACAATATGATTCTCTGAAGCACTTCCATTTTCCTGACCATTATTTTCCCATCCTTCTACCTTGCCCAGAGTCCACTCCTCTTCGAATTCACTTGTTACCTGTCAGAAATTAGTCATTAGATTAAAAACCATCCGGTAAGTGTTCTTTTTTGAGGGGTAAGGATGCGTGGGTGGGTGGGTGAGGGCAAGTCAAGTATTATTCCATAAGCACAAATAGAAGATAACCATAATCACCATGCAAAATCAATCATATTTACAGACAAAACTCGATAATACTAAGTTATCTGGAATTTTTCAGAACAGCCATAAAATGCCAATGTGAACGACATGCTCAAAGTATGACAACATAGCATCCTCATATCAGAAGATACAATCCTTGTAATGCTGTTTCAGCAACCGACTATAAAACAGAAAAGTTATACCATGTCTCCTATGAGAAGACATGTGAGCAATGACTTCCACATAACAAAACACCCAACACACATCAATTTCCAACTCACAAATCCCAAAAACTGCATTAAATTTTACAAGCAGATAAAAAGAAACCTTCTCTGCAAGTATTCACGTGACTCTCCCATTATTCTTAAATAGGGAAGAAAGAATGTACATCCATCTCCCAACCATGTCACAGAACTCGGAAGCATGCAACAAGCAAGCAATTGTCAATAACAAAATCAGATTGAAGAGCAGCACATTGATAAAAGAAAAACCGCACCTTTGAGAATATCCTATCAAGATCCTGCAAGGGCTCCGTCCGCTCAAAAAAATAGACCAGATACTCCAATAGTTTCTGCAAATATTCTAGGTACTGCCTGTAAAAGAGCAAAAAGGCAAAATATTGCATATCACAAAAATGTAGAGATCATGAAGAGGAAGGAATGGTTTTACATCCAAATTTGAACTTTACAGGAACAAGATTTCACCCAAACTAGCAAGCAGTTATTGAAGAAGCTGTTATTTCAGAGTTGTTTCCTGAAACTGTCTATAACTCATTTAACTATATTAAGCAACAAATTCTGAATGATATATCTGATTTGAAAGATTGAAAATTCATACCAACTACGATAATTTTTACCTTGTCAACTTTTCTTTACGAGGAATCTTCTGCGGTTGGGAAAATACATTAAGGTAAGCTGTGTATTCCATTGGCTCACCAAATTTGGAGTTGATATACTCATTAAACAATTCATGTAAGTCAAGGTATCGCCCAGAACCTTCCTATCAACATGTCACAATAGCAAAATGGATATAAGACAACTAATAGCACACAATACCGAGAAGCAACATAAATAAGCAATATACACCAGGATAAGAGATCAATCAAGAAGTCCATGCCTCAAAAAAGTTGCACAGAGTAACATATAAGCATAATCTCACTGCAGAATCATTACTTATAATTGAAAATTTCAGATAAACATCAACTATGAAAAGGAGTTACTAATTATTAGTCGGCATGTATAGAATGAAAACTATATTCACAATTCTACAAGAATTTTAATAAAGCCTTTCATTTCTTCTCTTTGATGTAACTTTGATTTTCCCAAAATGCATCCCAATTTTTGGCCTAAACTTTCCTTTGATGATCGATTCAATCTTTGATTGAAAAGATATACCTTGGTTAAATTTCATATCTTCAAGAAGTTCAGTAATGAACATAGTAGCCCTGTTGTTCCAATTGAGAGAAGGACCTATTGTTAGCTTTTATATAAACTTCTAGTTCTCTCTTTTGCAGTAAGTAGACAAAGGAAGTCTAATTTCAAGTTCCAATGCCAACACCAGTTTTTACGACAAGCCGCTAACAAGCAACATAATTTCCTTATCATAAAGCTACAAGATTGGTGAATGTTTAATAGCCATTAGCTTTTCTCAACACAAGTACTCAAGTGCTGTATCAGATAATAGAAAATCCTCACTATCAGGGAAGAAGAAATAACTGATAAAATACAAGATCTATCTCACAACTGCAAATATTCAAAGCAGAAAGGATGTCTACAACTTAGCGATGCCCAATAAATAAACAGTGTAAACATGTAAAAAGCTAAAACCTACTAACATAACTGTAGTAATTAATGTTTCAACCAAACTCACATAACATGCAGCGAATTAATCAAAAAAAAAAATTACAAGCAACTAACTTCCTGCCAGAAAGCAACAGGATATGAGGCACCGATGGGAGACAAAGACTGACACTGACCTCGCCACTAAACTCAATTTGTGGTTCTTCTTTGAGGAGCTGCTCATATTCGTCACTGGTATCAATAATAGCACGCGCAGCAGGATGCCTTCTATGGTATTCACGAATCTAAATATCACAAGCACAAATACACAAAGAAAGTTCGTCAAACAAAACAAAACGAATTGAATAAAGTAACCACAGCATATAGAAGATGAAAACAATAAGAGCTGTGCTTGTTTTAACCTCTTTCAATCTGTCATAAAATGCACTAAATACGTTTGTTCCAGTTGCCGTCTGGCCTCCCAGGGCTGCAATTTCATCCTTCCTCGCACCGTCTTTATCTTCATATATATCTACCTACAACACAAACGCGCGTACACACATCAATTACTAAAGTTCGAGTAAAAATAGAAATGCAACATTAATTCAATTGTAAGCGGAACGATAAATTACCAGTTTGTGTGTGGTGTCAATGATTTGCTCGATCATGTTACGGACGCGGTGGCTCTGGTAGAGTCGGTCCTTGTTAGTAGGCGGCTCAGTCTGGAGATCCTTCACAATAAGCCTCTCGAACCGCTCAACTTCCTCGTGCGATGCACGAGTCACCTCCAGTAGAGTCGACGACATTGTTCGTCAACTTCAGGTGCTACTACGATACTCTCTGCAAGCACTAGGGTTTCGAGTTTGTATTCTCTCTTTTCTTTTCCCCAACAACTTGCCGGTTCAGGGGAGGTCGGTCTTGCCGGGTTGGACTGATATTTCTGCGTTTAAAACCGGACATTTTGCCATGAAAATAAAAGTTATATACTTTATTTAAAATCTTTTTTAAAAATTAGGTTAACATTGTAATTGATCATATTTTTTATAATAGATATTCATCAGCAATACTAATGTACTCAACAAAATTTATGAACTTTGAGGAGGATATAATATATGTAAATTTTATTATTACTTCGTGAAGGATGTTTATGAAAAATATCGATGCAAATACAGATATAAAAAAAGAAGATAAAGAAGAAAATATAGAATTTGAATTTATTCTTTGAAAAAAAGATGCGAAATATGGTTGTAAGATGAAATCTAATTTTAAAAAAAATTATAAAAATTAAAATATTAGGATGATTTTTTAAGAAAAAAGAACAATAACAATAATATACTTAGTGGAATCTTATAAGGCGAAGTGTGGGGAGAGTAAAATGTATCGTATATTATGTATGCTAAGTTATAGATCTTACCACTATAGAGATAAAGAGATTATTTTTAGAAAGCCCTTATATGAAAGAACCGAGCCGCGCAAAAGGTACTAGAAAAATTTGGAGAATTTTTCAATTTCTAAATGTTGATTTTGAGATAAAGTGGAAAAATTAAAAAAAAAAAAGTAAAAAAAAAATCATAGACAATTAAATGACTAAGTAATTTGTGAAGCATTTCCTGCGCAAACAGGCTAAAAGGAATTCTTATTGCAGTTTCTAATTTTTTTAAAAAAAGTCTGTAATTAAACTAAACTAATTAATAATACTGTTTAGTATTCCACTATATTGTTATTCTGCTCTGATAAATTGCAAATGATTTGTTGAGATTTCTGAGAGTTTGTGAGGTATTGATGATCCGCTGACTGATAAACCCCAATTCTCAGCGGAATGTGGAGGCTAAGCGAATCCATTTTGGGGGAAAATGAAGAGCAACAAGATAATCTGTTTGGTGATCAAGAAGCCCTCTGCTCTCTTTCTCCTTTACAGGTACTGTTTTCATGGACAAGATCCAATTTTTTTTCCTCGTTGATGATTTACCGTGACTTTTTGGATTTTGATTGAGCAGAGAATTTATGGTTTCGCGGCCTGCCTGCTCGCCGGCTTGATTTGTATGTTCCTGGTATGACCATCTACTCAGTTTGAATATTGCGTTTTGAATAACAAATTTCTTCAGCTGATTGAAGTTTTTCCCTTCACTTAAATTTTTGCTCGCAGTCAAATATTGTGTTCATCAAGCCAATCAAGTTTGCCTTGTTATTTACTTTTGGTAACATGCTGGCCATTGGAAGGTATGACACAGTCTGCTTGGGTGTAGAAATATGAATTGTTAAAAGTCATGTGCTTGGGTATAGAAATATGAATTTTTAGAACTAATTAACCATATAGTTGGTTGTTGCCATTTTGAAAATGTTAAAGATTCGCTTTTACTTCTACTCTGCATTATGAGTTCTCCTGGAATATATTGTTTTGAAGGAATCAAAATGAAGGGAAGGGAAGAAGAAGAAGTGCATTTTTTAAGTCAAAATATGACCCTTTTCTCCGTGTTCTTTCCTCTCCCTTTATTTCCTCTCATTTCTAATTCTAGCCAATTTATCCACATGTCTGGTTGGTAGAAGGTTGGGCTTAGAAATAGAAATGTGGTTCTCAAACCAATACCCGCAAATTGCTTTTACACGGAGTTGCTCAAAATATTTCCAGTTCTTCAAGTATAATTAGCTTTTTCGATTAATGTTGTGGTCGAGCCCTTTCAAGTATAATTAGCTTTTTATTTACTATTTTGTTTCTCTGTTTTGTGTGATGTTTCTAGATGTTGCTAACTGTGGTTTTTTCCTTCGGGGCTGAGTGTGGGGTAGGGGGATTTTATCACTTGTATGAGTTGTTCTCAACGGCGCTGCTTCTAAGACATTTAAGAATTGGTTTTCTTTTGGTAAATTGTTTTTCTTGCTAAACCAATTGGCAAAATAGAAAAAATTCCAGAAGAAATTAGTATTGGTAACATGATTGAGCTTAGCAAGTAGGTAAATTGTGTTAAAGAGTTGCGTAAACAAGTGTTGTATCTTCCTTGTCTTCTTGGTGAAACCTTTAGAGGGAATATAGCAGTGGAATATAGCAGTAGCCACTTGATGAAGGCAATGTCAAAGGTGAGGTTCGCATAAATACATCAACATGGATAGAAGAAATCTCAATGACAATGTTGCTTCCATTTCGTTTTTTGTCAATGCACTGAAGTATTGGCTACTGTTGTGCGACCAACTATATCGAACTTGATCAAGTTCATATGATAAATCACGGATACCTTGAGACAATTATTGAAAGACATACTAAGAATCCCAAGAGCAAGTTCTATTTCATCTACATCATGGTAAGCAACTTCAAGCTGCGACCATACACATGTAACATAGTCCCAAAGAAAGGCAATAGTACTTGTCGTCAATATACCACATAAGGTTGAATAAAAGTAATGTCTTTCAAATTCAAAATCATGAAACAAGATTCTGAACATTGCTCATTCCATATAATTCTTGACGGACAACTATATGTCCTATATGACATATATTGCATTCGATTGTGTTGTTACTATCCAAATCATCCTCAGCCCATCTATAATTACCAAACCGCTCTGTAGTCTATTTTGGAAGAATATGCTCATGCTCTTGAGATTTCAAATAATTGTTCGTGATCTAATTTTTGAGAATTTCAACATTGCACTGCCCACTTCTTAATTCCACTACCACCAAGGAAAGATTCTTGCCATTAATTCCACCATCATCAATAACATTACCCCAATGCCTCAAAGGCTCCCGCCCATTGCGGGGTAAGGGGGGGGGGTCGGATGTACGCAGCCTAACCCCTATGTTTAAAAACATAGAGCGACTGTTTCTGGATGACCCATGATGAGCATCGAAAGTTGCATTCACTAACTGCTACTTCACAATTGAAAGAATTGCAGACAGTTTAAAGAGCCATTTTGCTTTATTCCATCACACCCCAAAGTCAAAAAATAGTGAATCTTTGGCTCCATCCAAGATTGATGGTAATTGCCGTTAATTCCACCACCACCAAGGAAAGATTCTTGCCACTTCTTAATTTCAACATCGCACTGGTCATCGCATAGTCATTATGCAAACTGGTCTCTTAAGTTGTTTTGCATTCATATGAACATCTTTAGTTTGGGTGTGGAACAAAATGCCACTATTTAAATGGTTTAACTTCACAAATTGTCAATGTATTCAAGGATGCCATACATGTAAAACACACCCTAAGAGAAACCAAACTTTTTTAATTTTTTTTTTAAATTGGGGGTAGGGGAAGGGGAAATAGAGAGGGGCTTACAAATACGGGGAATTGAACTCTCACCAACAAGATGGAAGTTTTAGATAGCCAATTGATTGAATTACTAAGATTCTTGTTTTTTTGGGGTGGGGGGTAGGAAGGGAAAATGGGGAGAGAGATTACAATGTGGGGAATCGAACTCTCACTAATAACGTGAGAGTTTAGGTAATCAACCAAACTAAACACTTCAGGTCATAACCATGAAATCACTTGCATAGTGATACAAATGCTCCATTCTGGACTTACTCTAGAAGAAAATCTAAACAAGCATGTGGAGATATTTTGTCTTAGTTTCCTTATTTTAAGTAGGATAAAAATATTTAAGCATAGGCAGTAGTTATAGATGATTATAAGCAGTAGTTGGAACAACAATTATCTACAACAATAACTACTTCTATCTCTATCTGTTAGGAGTTTATTTTGATATTTAGTATAAATATGTGTACATCTGCTAAAAGAAAGGGTCCACAATGCACCTGTGGTCCTCGTGATACCAGGAGGTCTTCTTGGAAAGGAGATGTCGATGTTGAAGTGGATATGCCTTGGTGGTTGAAGAATCAATCTCATAGGCCACATACAAAGATGGAATTTCCTCGATTTGAAAGAGGAGATCCTCGTGGTTGGATTTTGAAGGCTGAAAAGTATTTTCGGTACTATCAAACTCCTGATGATCTATAGGTAGATGTTGCAGCCATGTATTTGGAGGGAGATGCGCTTGATCTCTTTACATGGATTAACAGTGAGCACACATTATTATATTGCGAGGACCTTGTTAAAGCTTTACAAGAGAACTATGGTCCTGCAGAAATTTCGAATCCAGATGAGCATTTATGTAGCATTCGATAAGTGGGCACAGTACAAGAATATCGTCAGGAATTTGCCAAACGATCTGCTCAAGTCAAGAATTGGCCAGAACGTTGTCTTTTGGAGGTGTTCCTTACTGGGCTGAAGGAGGAACTCAAATCTGATGTGAGGATTCATAAGCCTAGAATTGTTTATAAAGCCATGAGCCTTGCAATGGAATTTGAACAAAAAGTGGGTTGCAATCGGGGGCATAAAGGATCTCAATGGCCAAATTTGTCACGATCCAACACAACCCAAGTTGGTTCTGCAGGTGAAATTCCTTACCAGTCAGTAGGCAACCAACTCGTATCACGAAACAGTCCAAATTCTGGGCATATGCCTCCTCGTCCTCAGAATCGTACGTGAAAAATAGAAAGACAGAATCGCATAGCCAAAGGACTCTGTTTTAGGTGTAATGAAAAATTTTCTCCAGGTCACCGGTGCAAGACAACATCTCTCACTCTCATGGAGACAAACGACATTGAAGATGGTGAATTTGTGGAACAAATGTCAGGTGACATTGTTGATGGGGATGAAAGTAGAACTGATCTTGCCGAAATTTCATTCCACGCCTTTCTAGGTAATACAACAAACAGAACAATGAAACTTCAAGGGAACTTAAACGGGCGTAAGGTGTTGCTTTTGGTTGATAGTGAGTCATCTCACAAATTTATTTCTGAAAAAATCATTGAAGAATTACAGTTGCTAGTTCAATTGTGCCCTATTTTGGAGTTCAGATCGGCAATGGAGATATCATACAGTATAAGCTATGCCAAAATCTTGTTGTGAAGTTCCCTGGATTGACTATTGATCAAGATTTTTATCCTTTCTCTGTTGGATGAGTAGATTTGGTTCTTGGAATTAAGTGGCTTGCTTCTTTAAATACAGTCCAAGCTAACTGGAATGAGATGTTTTTGATTTTTAATTTAAATAGAAAGCGATATAAGCTTCAAGGGGTTCCACAAGAATCAAATACACCAGTTGCTTTCCAATATTTCTCCAAAGAAGCTGATCCTTTAGGTAATTCTCTACCCGCTAATTTTCAAATCTTGCTTCATGAGTTTGAATCAATTTTTAAAGAGCCTAATGCCCTACTACCTTATCGTCAACACATCCACTCCATCCCTTTGATTCCTAACTCAAAACCACCTAACATTCGTCCCTATCCTTATCCATACTTCCAACAAACAGAAATTGAAAAACAAGTGGCTGAATTACTCCAAAAGGGTTTTATAAGGTCAAGTACCAATCCATTTGCTAGCCTTGTCCTTCTCGTCAAGAAATAGGATAATACATTGCGTTATGTGCATTGATTATAGAGGTCTCAACCAAATCACCGTTCCGGATAAGTACCCAATTCCAAATACTGATGAGCTTCTTGATGAATTCCATGGAGCAACTGTTTTTTCGAAGATTGATTTGCGTTCTGGTTATCACCAGATACGTGTTAATCCGGCAGACATTCATAAAATTGCTTTTTGTACACACTTTGGTCATTATGAATTCACTGTTATGCCCTTTGGTCAAAATAATGCTCCTTCCACATTTCAATGTGCTATGAATGATTTGTCCAGATGCACCTACGCAAATTCATTCTTGTATTCTTTGACGATATCTTGGTATACAGTCCAACCTTTGAGCAACATAACAGTCACTTGTAACTTGCTCTCCAACTTCTCAGAGATAATCATTTCTATGCCAAAACTTCTAAATGCTTGTTCGGGCAAATCCACATTTCTTTTTTGGGTCATGCGATTTCAAAAGATGGGGTTGGTGTTCATCAAGATAAAGTTCAAACTGTCTTGGATTGGCCAGTACCAACTAATGTGAAAGAATTACGTGGATTTCTTGGGTTAACAAATTATTATCAAAGATTTGTAAAGGTTTATGGACTAAAGGCTCGACCACTCACTGAACTTACCAAGAAAAATGCTTTTCACTAGTTGAACTCGGCTGAGAATGCTTTCCAACTTCTAAAGCAAGCCTTAACAACTGTTTCGATACTACAACTTTTAGATTTCACTCAACCGTTTGTGGTGGAATGTGATGCCTTTTCAAAAGGAATAAGGGTTATTCTTCTTCAGCATGACCATCCTATTGCTTATTTTAGTAAGGGGATTTCTTTTTCCAGTCGATTGAAGTCCACTTATGACCGTGAATTGCTTGCTCGTGTGTTAGCTTTGCAGAAATGGAAGCACTACCTCCTGGGCCATCATTTTTTTTGTCCGGATGGATCATTGCAGTCTCAAATACCTCTTGTTAGCGTATTACCACTAATGAGCAGCAAAGATTATTAATGGAATTGCTTCCTTTCGACTTCACAGTTTTTTACAAAGCTAGGAAAGACCATCTCGGTGTTGATTCCCTTTCAAGGAGGCCATAAAATGCTGGATTTTTGGCTCTTGCTATTCCTGTGCCAATGGTTTTTTCGAATTGGCAGATGCTCTTCAGGAAGATACATATACTCGTGAGATTATCCAAGCCATCCATCAAGACCCTTCCTTGCAACCAGACTTTCACTTGGTGGATTAGAAACTTTATTTCAAGGAAAGGTTGGTCGTTCCAGATCAGTTTTCTCTTCAACAATAGCTTCTCTCATAATCTCATGACACACCTTTTGCCGGGCATGGAGGATATTTGAAAACGTTGAAGCGCCTTTCCTCCAACTTTTTCTAGCCCAGGATGAGCATGATGTTAAGATCTTTGTTCAGAATTGTTTGGTTTGTCAACAAGCCCAAAGTACTACGCTCTAGCACCAACTGGACTTCTACAACCCTTGCATATACCTGATAGAATATGGGAAGATGTCTCACTTGACTTTATAGCTAGACTTCCCAAATCTGGCAGTTTTGATACAAATTTAGTTGTCGTAGATCGTCTCAACAAGTATTCTCATTTCATCCCATTGTCTCACCCATATACCGCCAAGATTGTTGCTAATGTTTTTTGCAGAGAAATTGTGCGTCTTCATGGCATTCCTTGGTCAATCCTATCTGATCGGGATGTTATCTTCCTCAGCGCTTTCTGGCAGGAGCTTTTTCGACTTAGCCAAACAAAGCTAAGGATGAGTTCACTTACCATCCACAATCTGATGGGCAAATAGAGGTGGTTAACAGATGCTTGGAATCGTATTTAAGATGCTTTGCTATGGAGCAGCCTCGTACTTGGAGTCAGTATTTACCATGGGCAGAATTTTCTTTTAATACGGGCTTCCACTCATCCACAGACTACCCCATTCAAGGTTGTTTATGGTAGAGACCCTCCGTCCTTTTGTCCTTATGTTCAGATAGAAACACGCATTGCTGAACTTGAAGAACAACTTTTGAATCGGGATGCTATGCTGAAAATTCTTAAGGATAACCTTTTAAAGTCTCAAACTCGAATGAAACAACAAGCTAATTCTCATCGTTGAGAAGTTAACTTTCAAGTTGGAGATTATGTTTTTCTACGAGTTCAGTCTTACCTTCAACGTTCTTTGGCTCATCGCAAGTGTGAAAAATTGTCACCTCGATTTTTTTGGGCTTTATAAAATTATATGATGTGTTGGACCTGTAGCATATGAACTGGAGCTACCTGCTTCCTCTAAAGTCCACCCGTTTTTTCATATATCCTTGCTACGTCCAGCTCATGGTCAACAAGCTGCTGTACCATCATCCCCTCTCCCTCTTACTGAAGATTGGGAACTTGCCATATCTCTTGCCAAAATTCTTGCACATCGATGGATCAAAGGAGATGGTGCTTCTTCTTTGGAACTGCTAGTTCAATGGGTTGACCATCCGCTTGAAGAAGCTAGTTGGGAGAGCTATGATCTCATTGCAGATTAGTTTCCTTCTTTTCGCCTTGAGGACAAGGCGACTTTTCAAGGGGATGCACTGATACGAATGCTTCATTATGGACTTACTCTAGAAGAAAATCTAAACAAGCATGTGGAGATAATCTATCTTAGTTTTTTTATTTTAAGCAGGATAAAATATTAAAGCATAGGCAGTAGTTATAGATAATTATAAGCAGTAGTTAGAACATCAGTTATCTACAACAATAACTGCTTCTATCTCTATTTGTTAGGAGTTTATTTTGATATTTAGTATAAATATGTGTACTTGGGAGGATTCTGTAGAAGAAAAGTATTATTATATCTTTGTATCTAGAGATTTGTCCACTCCATACGGACATAATTATTGGTTAATGCAATGTTTAAATTCTTGCACTTTATTTAACCAGTAAAGTTACATTCTCATCTTGTTTCATTTTTAGTTCCTATCACATAGTCCTGACTATTATTAGCAATTGCCAAGAGAACACATTCAAAGACACTGGTTATACTTTGGAACCAAAGTTTCAAGGGTGCGATGCAAGGATTCCACATGTTTAATGTCACGAACTTAGAAGGATTAAAACTGCCCAAAGCATCCGAGTATACACTTGCTTGGGACATGGTAAACAAGCTTGAACCAGGATCAAATGGAAAGTCTGATTCTAATTGCTTGGGACAAACTTGATGTAAAGTTAATATAACTGCAACAGGGCCAATTGTTTTGAAATTATCAAATATATGTCTGCCTATAATCTTGGCATAACTGCAACTAGTTACTATTTGCAGCTTCCTTGAGCTTTGAACCTGTGACACTGACTATAGTGCTTGTGTATAATCCTTTTCATTTTGTGTCAGAGAAATCAGGATTGTATGTATATAGAGATAGTGAGTATATATTTGGCTCTTCTTCCTCGATTCTTTTATTAAAGCCAAGACATATTGCTGGAGTTGTCGTCTTAACTTTTCTTGTCTTGGTTTTGATGTTTATATTTGTAGCCTGCAGCAGTTCATAAGTCTATCTAATATTCTCTCTCTCTGACACACATCCCCATACATATATATTAAGGTATAATACATAAACACTTAAACTTGGCTGCTAGAGTGTTTAGTTTCCAGTTGAGACCAAATTGAGGTGTCTATATGTGCACACCAAGTTTGAGTATTTGTTTGTGTTAAATATCTAGAAGCATCATGTCACCACTTGTTCTTTGTTTAGTTCGACGATCACCTATGATGTCCCTTGATCTAGATATATTTCCTTCTATGCTCTCTTAAAACTTTCTATGTCGTTTCTGCTGGTAAAATTCCTGATTTCTTTGTTTTATAGTTCAACAAATTTGCATTTGTCCTTTAATAATTTGGAGGGTCGAGCTTTTCAGGTTCTTGAATCGAAACGTTGTGGTTAAATGGTGTTCAAAGTAGGCAATGAGTTTTGTTGAAGTAGGTCTTAGGCCTAACTAACACCCCAAAAGCTAGTTCAAAGGGAGGAAGATTGTCTAAGCCCTTATAAGGAGACGACTCATCACATTAACTACCAATGTGTGACTCAATTGGTGTGACTCAGCACTCCCCCTCATGTCCAATGCTTAGCATCTGGTGTGTGGATAATTTTTTTCGGGGGCCCAACATTGGGCGAGACGGGTCCTGCTCTGATACCATGTTGAAGTAGGTCTTAGGCCTAACTCACACCCCAAAAGCTAACTCAAAGGGAGGAGGATTGTCTAAGCCCTTATAAGGAGACGATCTATCCCATTAACCACCAATGTGGGACTCAACAAGTTTTCAGGAACTTTTCGGGCTTGACCCAGTTGCAAGATTGTAATCTGAGAGATAATAGCTTCACTGGTCCAGTGCCAGAGTCTTTGATTAATCTTCCGTCATTAATTTGACAAGAAACTGTTTGCAAAACCCAACGCCAAAATTTCCATCTTCAGTTGGCTGATACAAAATCGACAGCCTGGTCCTTGTGACTCACGGGTTAAGACACTGTTGGCTGTGGCTAAGGATGTGGGAGTTTGCTGAGAATTGGAAGGGGAATAATCCTTGTGTGCCTTGGATGGTGGGAACATTACAATGGTGAATTTTGGTTGAGTTGTGGTGGTGGGAACCTCATTGGTGAAATTGTAGTGAAAGATTGAGTGGTTCATCTACTTAAAGAAGAAAATTGGATGCTCTGTTGCTTGGAATTATGTTATTAGTTGAAAAGAGGGCCATTGGTGATGCTCACGCAAACTCATCTAAAACTAGAGAACATTATCTTTAGCATTCATTTACACCTTTACAACATTTCAGTAGACATGAACACTATCAAAACTCAAACCTTACATGGATAACTGGGCATAGAAATGTGGAAATTGTAGTTTTAATTGACGAGATACGGGTCTTGAAATAATTGATACATTAACATTAACAAGAAATAATTTAGCCAACTGAAACACAACCAACTTAAATTTGATTACAATTTAGACATCGACACTTATCATGTCTGGTTTGCCTACATAATTTGCAAGCTCGTTCATATTTTGCAGGACCGCGATCCATCTCATTAGGCAGTCTAGTTGTCCTTGATTGAATGAGACGACGAGAGAATTCATTACTTTTCATTCTAAAACTAGGAGATGACCAATATGTCTCATGAACAACAGCTGAAAATAATCCAAAATATGTTGCAACATAATTATCAATTGTGAAATACTCCCTCCGTCTCAATATAACTGAATTTTTAGAGTATTTTTTAGTGTTCCAAATATTTGAATTGTTCAAACTTCAAGGTAGATATTTGAAAATTTTTTCAATATTACCCTTCCCTTTAATAAAATTAAACTTTTAAAAAAAATTAATGTGTGGTTGTTGGAACAATGAATGTTGGAACTCTAAAGTCATCTTAAATTCTACTACTATTATTAATTCATATTTTAAACCTTTATTAATTAATAACTTAAGAATAAACAAAAGGGTAGTAATGGAAAATTTGATTAAAATTTTGTCTTAAAATATATTTCTTAATCTGTGTGCATTATTTTAAAAATTCAGTTAATATGGGACAGAGGGAGTACTTGCTAACAAAATTTCTAGCTAGCTCTTCCATTCTATTAGTTACCTTCATGATATATGAACATGAAAAGTGCAAATTAGTCCATTTTCTGCAATCACATTTTCTTTTATTCAATGAAATACAATAAGGATTACCACCAGTACAATAAACCTATATAGATCTAACCTTGTATACCCCTGTGGGTATATCTTAATAAAAAATAAAGTGTCTTTTTAAACTTTCACATTTTTTCTCCCACTTCATCTTGAACCTCTCGGTCCATAACTCATTTTGTTCTAGAAGTTGATGTATTATTTGAGACTAAATAGCCTAAAACATTAATGAGAAATACATTTATACTAGTTTTGTAAAATTTAAAAAAAATGTATTATTTTGATGAATTAGTTTAAATAATGACCTAGTTTGATAATTAAAAAAATATATCAAATGTTAGATTTATAAGTACTCCCGGATGTAAGCTTCTTTTCTTAAAGAAAAGAAATTGAATTAAACTTTTTTTTTAAAAGAAAAAATAATTGAGGTAAAAAGTGGAGCTAGCACTTTTGATCTCCTTTAACAGAATTTATTTAAAAATAATTATGTCAAACTCATATAACATTCATATGAATTGTGCAATATAGAATTCATGAGACTTTTTTTTTAAAAAAAATAATTGTCAAGAAGTTATATTCCTGATATTTAATAGTTGTATTAAGGCTGATTTGTTGCTTCTCATCTTGAGCCTACTTTCCTGAGAAATCACTATATTTGAGGCAAGCGCATGTGGGTACTCTGAGGTCAATTGTTTTAGTCCGTTATAGTTATTTTTGTAAGATTGTGTTTTCGTACTTTAAGATTATTTTGTAGTATTATTTTAAAGAAAAAATGGTTGCTATTTTTCTCGTGGGTTCTATATCTCTCTATATATATATATATATATATATATATATGTATGTATTAATTCTAAGAAATGAAGAAAGCAAGAAGAAATAAAATATGCATCAATGAAAAAAAGAAATAACATTGTTAGTTGAAATTCGATTCGAAAAATTGTCTCTGACATTAGTTTTTGCTATTGTTATGTTAAACAACAACAACAACAACATACCCAGTTGAATCCCACACGTAGGGTCTGAGGAAGATAGAATGTACGCAGACCTTACCATTATCTCATAGAGATAGAGTAACTGTTTCTGTCAAGCCCCAAGTTCACATCCTAGGCGTGGCCGGCACCCAGAACCATTTCTGGTCCCAAGCAAACTACTTGGCCTGGCTACTTACTCAGCGGAAGACTCAAACAATCATGGAAAGGCTTCAAAATAACAAACTAAGATTATCAAACTGTCTGAATAAACTGAAATGAGAAATTTCTCCACAATAACTGAAATAAATGAGAATTGAAGTACTTGACACATACTCTATGGAACCTCTAGCTAGAATAATCTAAACGATTATCGAGATAGGCCCCAAAGTAGCCACAATTGAATAAAACACTGAAAGAGAAAAACATAGATAACTCCAAGCCTCAGACTGAGAAGAGGTCTCACCAATAGCTGAGTAGGTGTCTGATCCTCAACGGAGCGGCTGCTGAGGGACTCTGTCACCTGCGTCTGCATCATAAAACGATGCAGGTCCTAAGGACATCAGTACATGGAATGTACGGTATATAAAATGGCCAAAATAGAAACTCAGAGTGATGCAATATTTCTCAAAGTAAAATAAGTCATATCTCAAAATAAAATGATATAAGTAATAAATACTCTGTATGATGAAAATAAACATGTTGAAAGTCTGCATGTAAACATAACTTGCTTTAACTTGAAGAGTTTCTCTAACCGATAACCACCACTATGAGTTTTTTCAATCTATTTTCACTAAGTCAGTTCAATAGATTTAAAACTTATTTTTTGTTTCGTGGTGAAACAATGTCTTAGCCACGCTGCCAGAGCCGTCCCGTACTTTGCCGGGGTAGGGGACGAAAACTAGGGTAGTGGATCCATCCTAAAACTGGGCCATCTCAGGTGCAAGTGAGGAGTTGCACCTTGGTACAATCCTATCCTATGCCGGTTACGTAGTTTATGTATTCACGTTATTAATTCTACTCTCACTCATATCGGTGCTCAATACTATTCCCAACATACTTTTATAATGCTCAGAACTTAAAAAGTAAGACTTCTCAAAAGAACTTAAGTACTTCGTAAACTTAGCCCAAAACTGTGCATATGCTAGTTTTTCTTTTCTTGAAATAGATAGAAGATCCTTATGAATATAACAATAACTGTAAAGCTTGTTCAATAGTTTAACCTCATGCTAAAATCAGTAAAATACATGATTCTATATCAAGAAGAATGCATAAACAACCTTTAGATGAAATTAACTAGTACTGGAGAAAATCTCGATTTCATATTGTAAACATGATCTAGGGTAGAACCTGGGGATTTTAGATCTAAAATAATAATAGGATAATCTTTGAAGCGTCGTATATACCTGAGGAATGTGTTCTTGGGAGAATTGAAAAGATTCTTGAAAAGCCCTAGTTGGTTCTTGGTTCTACGTTTTGAGTTTTCTTGAAATTATTCTAACATTAATGAAGAAGATAATGCGTTTTTATGAATTAATCGGGTGAAAATCGACTAAATAAGGTTTAAGGAGGTGGAAAAAGTCGTAACTACCCTTCCTTAAATAAAAGAAAAAGAAACTTGGTTGATACAACATGTCCGCGTCGTGCCAGGGGAGCGGACATATATAGTTTGCTATTTTTTGCGAATTCCAGCTTCCCATCGAAAACTTAAAAACAACTTAAGTGTGGTCCGTGCCTAGGGCGCGACTGTTCGGAATTAATTAGCGAAAATTTTATTTTGACTTGGTTGCACTAAGATTGAGTTTTTACCATTTTCTCACTCAACTTTTTGTGTTGATCACAAATTTGATCTCGAATTTGCGAATGAAACATAAGAAGGCGCGTTATGCCTATGGTTCCTTTCTAGAGGTATTTTGGTAATTTCATCGGGTGTCACAATATCTCCCAATTGGGATCATTCATCCTCGAATGATACGATATGAAAAAATTAGCTCAAGACAACAAGATTGCTGAACTTAAACAAGTGTAAGTCTTCAAAATCAATTATGAAAATTTACCTTCTTGATCCTCATTTAGGCCAACGAACAAGTATGGAGATTTGACCTTCATATCTTCCTCTACCTCCCGTGTGGCTTCTTCAACGAATTGGTTTCTCTATAATACCTTTACCGAAGCAATCTTTTTGGTCTTCAATTTGTGAATTTGTCGATCTATTATCTACCCAGGACTTCTTCATAGGACAAATTATCTTTAATCCCAATACTTTCAACAGGGACAACTAGAGAGGGATGTCACAAGCATTTCTTAAGCATCAAAATATGGAATACCGGATGTATAGCACTCAACTCTGTTAGTAATTCTAACTCGTAAGCAACAACCAACCCTTCTCAGAATCTGGTAAGGACTAATATATCATGGACTAAACTTCCTCTTTTTCCTGAATCTCATGACCCCTTTCATCGGTGATACCTTCAGGTACATCCAATCACCTTCCTCAAATTCCAAATCTCTCCTCCTGACATCAGTGTAAGACTTTTGTCGACTCTGAGCTGTTTTTAGCATTTCTTGGATAACTTTCACCTTCTCCATAGCCTGGTGGATTGGGTCAGGTCCTATCAATCCTACCTTACCAACTTCAAACCACCCAATAGGTGATCTACGCCTTCTCCCATAAAGGGCCTTATATGGTGCCATCTGTATGCTAGCCTAAAAACTGTTGTTATAGAAAAACTCAATTAAGGGTAAATGATCATCCCAATTACCTTTAAAGTTTATCATGCACACCCTCAACATATCCTCAAGGGTCTGTATGGTTTGCTCTGCTTGCTTTTCTGTCTGTGGATGGAAAGTTGTACTAAGATTCACCTTTGTACCAAGCCCTTTTTGAAAGGACTTCCAAAACTGTGCTGTGAACTGAGCTCCTCTGTCAGAAATGATAGATATAGAGAGCCCGTACAGCATAACAATCTCTTTAAGATAAATCCTGGCATAATCCTCAACTATATCAGTCATCTTGACAGGTAAAAAAAGTGCTGACTTGGTCGTTCTATCTACTGTAACCCATATCGAATCATGTTATCTACAGGATCAAGATAAGCCTGTTACGAAGTCCATGTTAATCATCTACCACTTTTATTGTGGAATTTCAATGTTTCGAACAACAGCACAAGGCCTTTAGTGCTCTACCTTAACTTGCTGGAAATTCGGGCATCTAGACACGAACTCTACAATGTCCCTCTTCATGCCACCCTATCAATAGATTTCTCGCAAATCTCTCTACATTTTTGTTGCACTAGGGTGAATAGAGTATTTGGCATTATGAGCCTCAGCCCGGATCCTATATCTAAGGCCATTGACACTTGGCACACATAATCTGCCTTGGTATCTCATGACCCCATCTCCCCCTTTTGTAAACACTAATACTTTCTGCTTCTGAACATCTTCTTTCAACTAAAGGAGAATAGAATCCCTATCTTGCTTTTCTTTCATCTCCACCACCAAAGATGACTCTTCCCCATTTATGATAATAGCACCACCTTCGTCAAAATCTTCAATCTGCACCCTCAAATGGGCTAGTCTGTCCACCTCTTTAGCCAATTCTTTCTTTTCGTCCTTAATGTGAGCAGTGCTCCCTATGGTGAACCTGCTGAGAGTATTAACAACTACATCAGCTTTACCTGGGTGATAGAGGATGCTCATGTCATAGTCTTTCAGCAGTTCCAACCGTCTCCTCTGCCTCAAATTCAGCTCCTTCTGGCTGAATACATACTGCAAGCTCTTGTGGTCCGTAAACACATATACATGCCTATCATAAAGATGGTGTTGCCAGATCTTTATAGAAAATACCACAACAGCAAGCTCAAGATCATGAGTTGGGTAATTCTTCTCATGAGTCTTAAATTTTCTAGAGGCATACGCTATCACCTTGCCTCTCTGCATCAATACGCATCCCAACCCAAATCTGGAAGCATCGCAATATACCACACAACCATCAGCTCCTTCGGGTAGGGATAAGACCAGGGCTATAGTCAGCCTAGTTTTTAACTCTTGAAAATTCTTCTCACAAGCTTCTGACTATACAAACTTAACCTTTTTCTGAGTCAGCTTAGTCAGAGAAGCTGAGATAGAAGAAAATCCCTCTATGAACCATCTGTAGTAACCCGCCAAGCCCAAGAAACTCCTTATCTCTATTGGAGTTGTGGATCTTGGCCAATTCTTTACCGCCTCAATCTTTTGGGAATCCACTCGAGTACCTGAATCGGACAAAATATGCCCTAAAAACGCCACAGATGCCAACCAAAACTCACATTTGAAAAATCTGGCATATCTGCTGATCCTTAAAGGTTTGAAGGATAAATCTAAGATGGTCAGCGTGTTCCTCCTTGTTATGAGAGTATATCCAGATGTCGTCGATGAACACAATGACAAATATGTTTAGGTACGGCCTCAACACCCTGTTCATGAGATCCATGAAAGCTGCTGGTACATTTGTCAGGTCAAAAGATATGACCAAGAACTCATAATGATCATAGCGGGTTCTAAAAACTGTCTTAGGAATGTCTCTTTCTCTAACTTTAAGCTGATGGAATCCATATCTGAGATGTATTTTGGAGAAACAAATAGCACCCTGAAGTTGGTCGAATAGGTCATCAATTCTAGGAAGAGGATACTTGTTCTTTATGATGGCCTTTATTCAACTGACGGTAATCTATGCACATCCGAAGAGAACCGTCCTTTTTATGCACGAAGAGAACTGGAGCACCCCAAGGTGAGACACTTAGTATAATAAAACCCTTATCTAAGAGATCTTTCAGTTGCAACTTCAACTCTTTTAGCTCCGAAGGAGCCATACTGTATGAAGGAATGGGTATGGGCTAAGTATCTGGGAGAATAACTATCCCAAAGTCTATCTCTCTATTAGGAGGGGCTTCGGCAAGATCCTCAGGAAAGACTTCTAGGAACTCATTCACAACTGGGATAGACTGAAGAGATGGTGCCTCGGCACGAGAATCCTGAACTCTGACTAGGTGATATATGCACCTTTTAGAAATTAACTTTCTGACTTTGAGATATAAGACAAACTGACCTTAGGAAAGACTGAGCTACCCGTCCACTCTAAGACTGGTTATTTAGGAAACTGAAATCTGACTATCTTGGTTCCGCAATCTATGAAGGCATAACCAACATGAAGCCAATCCATGCATAGGATGATATCAAAATTCACCATGTCTAACTCAACCAAATCAGCAATGATATACTTATGATAAACTGAGACTGGACAGCCCTTATAAGTTCTTTGGGCTTGGATGGACTCTCCCATAGGAGTGGAAACACTAAAAGTCTCAAGAAGACATTCTGGATTGATCCCAAACTTCATAGCTACATAAGGGGTTGCAAATGACAATGTGGCACCTAGGTCTAATAATGCATAGACATCATAAGTAAAGATTTTGAGCATACCGGTAACCACATCTGGTGAGTTTTTCTGCTCTTGTCTGGTGGCAATAGCATATATGTGATTTGTGCCCCCGCTTTCCCCTGATATAGTACCCCTCTGAATTGACTTACCTTGTGGTGCTGAAGAAACTGATTGTGATCTATTATCTCTCATGTTTTTCCTCCTAATAGGACAATCCTTTAAGAAGTGTTCTACCTGACCACATTTGAAACAATCATTTATGCCCATAAGGCACTCTTCTAGATGAGACCTGCAACACTTATCGCAAATGGGATAACGGTTCGATCCTTAAGCTATGCTACCCTGTGATTGACTACTCGAGAATCTGCGGTGCCGTGATCCCTATTCATTCCTGAGCTCGATGCAGGTGTACTGGAAAATGAAGGTTCTAGTCCGGCTGTCTTAGGCTGAAATGATGAGTGATTTCCACTTCCAGCCCCTCTCATACCTGTCTCTTGGCCTGATGTCTTGGCCCTTTTGCTCCTGAACTCCTCCCTATCCTGCATTTTCTCCTTTTCTACTTGCTGCACATAGGTCATCAAGCAAGCTATGTCCATTCCCCCAATCAACATAGCACTCCTGCCCTCTCTCTTAGTCATTCGAGAGAGTCCTGACACGAACATGTCCATCCTAGTACGCATGTCTGCCACCATAGTTGGACCATAAAGGGACAACTAAGTAAACTTGAGGTTGTACTCCCATACACTCATATTCTCTTACTTCAGATTCAGAAATTCCCTCAACTTAGCCTGCCTCATCTCTGTATGAAAGTACTGTCCGAGAAAGGCCTCCTCAAATACTACTCAACTCAAAGCTGGTGCCCCTTCTGCCCTGCCTCCTTTCCACTGATCAAACTAGAGTCTAGCTACTCTTTGAGCTCGTAAGCAGCCAACTCAACTGCTTAGCATCACATATATGCTTGACCTGAAACACTTTCAGGAGCTCCTCAATAAAGTTCTCAGGATCCTCTTTCATATTGGACCCCGTGAATTCTAGTGGGTTCATCCACAGAAACTCATGACCCCTGGTGGTATCCGATCCATCATTTGTGCCATCTCATTGGTGACCTTCTTGAGTAGTGACCGCCTATGCCATAGTCTGGATGGCGTGGCGGAGTTCAATATTGGAGATGTCTTCTTGCTTGGCTGCTCGACAGGCAAGCTGGACCTCTTGGTCCCTCAGGAATTAGGCTAGGATGGTTGGAATTTCTTCGGGTTGTGCGCCCTCTGCCCCTCACTGGTCTATCAGCTCTGCGTGGAGGTATGATCTGAAAAACATGGCGTGAACGCACGAGTTAAGGGGAACTTAAAAGAGGTAGACTCTGAAGCACGAAAGGAAATAACAATTGATAGTAACACTTCCTAATGCCCTGTATCTTCCCCATTATAGATGTGACGCGCCTCACACCCATAATACGAACTCTACTAGATACGGTTCCATAGACTCCCTAAGACTCTTGAACTCTATGCTCTGCTCTGATAACAAGTTTGTCACGCCTCGAGTTCACACCCTAGGCGTGCCTGGCACCGAAAACCATTTCTAGTCTCAAGCAAACCACTTGGCCTGGCTACTTACTCAGCGGAAGACTCAAACAATCATGGAAAGACTCCAAAATAACAAGCTAAGATTATCAACCTGTCCAAATAAACTGAAATGAGAAATATCTCAACAATAGCTGAAATAAACAAGAACTGAAGTACTTGTCACATAGTCTATGGAACCTCTAATTAGAATAATCTGCACGATTATCAGGACAGGCCCCAAAATAGCCACAACTGAATAAAATACTGAAAGAGAAAAACATAGATAACTCCAAGCCTCAGACCGGTAAGAGGCCTCATCAATAGCTGAGTTGGTGTCTGATCCTCAACGGAGCGGTTGCTGAGAGACTCTGTCACCTGTGTCTGCATCATAAAATGATGCAGGTCCTAAGGATGTTAGTATGTGGAACGTACGGTATACAAAATTGCCAAAATGGAAACTCAGATTGATGCAATATTTCTCAAAGAAAAATAAGTCATATCTCAAAAAAAAAATAACATAAGTAAAAAATACTGTGTATGCTGAAAATAAACATGCTGAAAATCTGTATATAAACATAACTTGCTTTAACTTGGGGAGTTTCTCTAATCGACAACCACCATTATAAGCTTTATGGTGATACAACGTCTTGCCCACGCTGCTAGAGTCGTCTCGTACTTTGTTGGGGTGGGGGCGAAAACTAGAGGAGTGGATCCATCCCAAAACTGAGCCATCTTATTGGCAAGTGAGGATTTATGCCTTGGTACAGTCCTATCCTACGGTGGCTACGTAGTTTATGAGTTCAAGTTATTAATTCTACTCTCACTCATATCGGTGCTCAATACTACTTTCAAAATATTTTTATAATGCTCAGAACTTAAAGAGTAAGATTTCTCAAAATGCCTTCTTAATCTCTTGGGACTTAGCCCACTTTAGCTTTCCTTAAACTTTGCTAAACTCATCTCATTCTGTTTGACTGAATTTGTATCAACACAAAGTGTTTTAAAAATCTTGACTTTATTCTCAATTATTGTGCAAGCATAGAACTTAAGTACTTCGTAAACTTAGCCCCAAATTGTGCATGTGCTAGTTTTTCTTTTCTTGAAATAGATAGAAGATCCTCATGAGTATAATAGTAATTATAAAGCTTGTTCAATAGTTTAACCTCATGCTAAAATCAGTAAAAGATATGATTCTGTATCAAGAAGAATGCATGAACAGCCTTTAGATGAAATTAACTAGTACTGGAGGAAATCTCGATTTCACATTGTAAACATAATCTTGGGTAGAACCTGTGGATTTTAGATACTAAACTATTAATAAGATAATCTTTGGAGGGCCTTACATACCTGAGGAATGAGTTTTTGGGAGAATTGAAAAGATTCTTGAAAGCCCTAATTGGGTTCTTGGTTCTACACTTTGAGTTTTCTTGAAATTGTTCTAACGTTAATGAAGAAGATAATACGTTTTTATGAATTAATCGGGTGAAAAAAGTCGGAACTACCCTTCCTTAAATAAAAGAAAAAGAAACCTGGTTGATACAACATGTCCGCATTGCATCAGGGGTGCGGACATATGTATTTTGCTATTTTTCGCGAATTCCAGCTTCCCCTCGAAAACTTTAAAAAAAACTTAAGTGTGGTTCCGCGTCCCAGGTGCGTCACGCCCTGGGCGCGGACCCTCACTGTCCAGAATTAATTAGCAAAAATTTTATTTTTACTTGGTTGCTCTAAAATCAGGGTTCTTACCATTTTCCTACTCAATTTTTTGCGCTGATCGTAAATCCGATCTCGGATTTGCGAACGGAGCATGGGAAGACGTGTTACGCGCATGGTTCCTTTCTAGAGGTATTTTGGTAATTTCGCCGGGTATCACAGTTCTG